>JAOSBN010000006.1:22539292-22558352 GCA_027563595.1 Erythroxylum suave
CAATTCACATTTTAATCACATTTATAAATCAATTATACCCGGAAAATGTCAATGAATGCATGTACAATCATATTCATCTGCAAAAATGTGCATGTCATATTTAACTAAAGCATGATATGCATTTCCTAATTTCTCAGTACTTCCTTATAAATCGCAATTCTAGCCTTAATATGGGTAACAGGATGTTACAATTCTCCCTTCTTAACAAAAGTTTCGTCCTCGAAATTCTTACCTGAATGGTCGAATAGGTAGGGGTACTAATTCCTCATATGCTCTTTCGTTTCCTATGTGGCTTCCTCACTTGAATGGTTCTTCCAAAGGACTTTCACTATTAGGATCACTCGGTTCCTCAGTTGCTTATTCTGATAGCCAATTATCCTCACAGGTTCTTCAACATAACTTAGATTACTAGAGACTTCAATCTCTTGGGTCAGTATCATATAAGTTGGATCCGATCGATATCGTCTAAGGATACTCATATGAAACACATTATGTATCTGAGCTATTTCCAAAGGTAAGGCTAACTTATAAGCCAGTGGTCTAATTCTTTCAATTATCTCATATGGACCAATATACCTCGGACTTAACTTACCCTTCTTGCCAAATCTCAGTACACCTCACTATGGTGATACTCTCAGAAATACTCTATCACCAACTAGATACCCCATATCTTGTCTGTATTGATCCACGTAGCTTTTCTGTCTATCTCGTGCTACTTTAATTCTGCTACGGATCAATTTTACCTTATCAATGGTATCCTAAATCAACTATGGACCTTCGACAATTCTTAGACCCTCTTCATCCCTATATAGAGGAGAACGACACTTCCTGCCATACAACACCTCATAAGGAGCCATACCGATACTATTGTGATACTGATCATTGTAAGCAAATTCAATCAAAGTCATATATTGATCCCATACTCCTTGAAACTCTAGAATACAAGCTTTGAGCATATCCTCGACAGTCTTAATTGTTCTCTTATTCTGACCATCTGTCTGAGGATGAAATGTAGTACTGAAATTCAGTTTTGCACCCAAAGCTGCTTGTAGGCTACCCCAAAATCTTGAGGTAAATCGAGGATCCCTATCTGACACAATGGACACTGAAACCCCATGCAATCTTATAACTTCATGTACATATCGCCATGCCAACTGATCTAATGAATAATTCTCCCTCACTGGTAAGAAATGAGCCGATTTGGTCAATCTATCAACAATGACCCAAATGGCATCGTGCTGCCTCGGATTCCTAAGGAAAAGCATCTCTTAATTAACCACAACCTAACTTAGGTTAATAGAGCTTATCAATAACCTACAATTAATAGTTGCTAAGAGAGGTATGAGAACAAAAATTCAACGAAGTATGTTTAATTATGTGTAGGTCAAGATTAAATCGATGGCTGAGTCCCTAACGTATTCATCACTTTTACATCATCTTTAAATGTTTTCTTTAATTTGCTTTTATTAGTTTATATTCATTTTGTTTTCTTACTTTAAATCAAACCCAATCCCATAGCGTATACACCAATTGATTTCATTTCAAAAACTTTACACACACTCTTTATGAGATCGACTTAGACTCACCATTACTATAGTTGTAGGTCTAGTTATTTTGAGTAGTGTTATAACATGCTACGTTAAATATACACAATATTGGATGAATAAGGGTTTGAGTATGTTAGCAAGCTCTTTGGAAAAACCAATTTGCACGGTTGAAAACATTTCATTGACAAAACTTGTAGGCTTTATTAGACTAAGGAAATGAAAGACAACATTCCTATAATAAGGTTGGCGAATGGGAATTCTCTCAAAGAAGACCAAGTGATGGTTACTTGTTAACGGAAACCTTCCCTAAAAACACAAGGAAAAGGATGGAAACCAATGGGGAAAGTTTTCATAATAGGAGACTATTGGGAGGTGATGGATTCGGGGAAGCCAACACGAAATTTATCGATGGGTCGGTGGAAACAGAAAACATTATAAGGAATCAAGAAAGAAAAGGGCATTTGGATAAGGTTGACAATGCACCAATTAATAAAAATGACGGTGACCAAATTGAAAACGTTTTAGACCTAGTTCAACTATTAGAAGATCATTAACAAATGTCAAGTGAAGCAAGTAATCTAATAGAGAATTAGAGGGTTAATGAGAGAAAGGATATAGGGAATAGTCTTTATAATAAAGAGAATAATAGTATGCAGTGTTAAGAACTTCCAGCTAGACTACAACAACATGAAGATATGCAACAACTACAAAAAAAAAGGAAGATTAATAGAAAGGGACAATTAAGGGAGAAGTTTGAAAAAGTGATATCTAGGAAGAGCAAAAGGAGCAGTAAGAAGTGTTCCAAAGGAAAAATCACTCTTACATGACTATTATAATTTGGAATGTTAAAGGAATAAATTGCCCTTCAAAGCTAAATTTTGTAAGGGATTTTGTTCGTAATGAAAAACCTATGTTATTTTTTTTATTGGAAACCAAAATTAGAGTACAAAATATGATTAAATTAAGTTATTTTGGTAGCAAATTGAAGTTTCTCATAAACCACCATTACCATGGGTATGAAAGAATTATTATTGTTTATAAAGGGGAAATTTTGGAGATGTAAGAGTTAGAAACAAATGAGCAGTTCATCCACACAAAGCTAATTTTTAAAATGCACAATTATATTGCTGTAGTAACCTTTATCTATGGTTTTAAAGAACTGATTCGTAGAGTTCACGTAGAAGACTAAAAGCATCAATTAGAGGACCTTGAATTATTAGTGGCGACATCAATTCCACTATATATAGGTCAGAGAAAGAAGGCATTTGTAACTTACTCAAGTATAACTCAAGCATGTTCGATTGCACCAAAGATATGGAATTAACTTATATAAAATTCAAAGGTCATAGGTTCATATAAACCAATAAAAAAAGTTCAAAATGGTTCATCTAAAAAAAGTTAGATAGAGCAATGGTGAATGTGGATTGGTTATTCACTTTTTCAGATAGTAAAGACATTTTTTAGACCCTGGGATCTCTGATCGTAATCCTATCCAGGTGCATAATTTGTTTAAAAAGGTTATTATTAACCACCCCTTCAGGTTCAATAACTTTCTAGTTAATATGGAGGGCTTTCAAGAAGCTATCTATAAGGCTTATAGTTTGATGGCTATTATACAAAGCAGTTTATCTACTTGCAAAAGCTTAAGGATATCAAATAGGAATTGAAGGTGTTAAATGTAAGAACATAATAGAATACCAAAAAGGAGATAAAATAAGCAAAAAGCACAAAGCAAGAAGCAAAAACAAGAAGTAAGCTTTCTGCTATCTAGAATTTGTTGGTAGCTAAATCAAGTAATTGCAATCTAGCTAATAAGGAGAGGGAAACTATTAAGAACTATATTTAAATAGTGGATAATCATTGTTCCTTATTGCAACAGCAAGCCATAATTAATTGGATCAAGGGTAGAATAGATGTGCAAAGTTTTTCTTCAATTCGGTGTCAACTAGAAGAAATATCAACTTAATCACCTCTATAAAAATTAAATATGGGGAAATGTTATGTGGACAAGTTGAGATTGATAAGGAAGCAAGTAAATGTTTTCAAAATCTCATAGGAATATAAGGTAATGCTAAAGGATATGGACAGGATCTTAGGCAATTTGTCACAACCAAGATTCCTAAACAAAAACTCTCTTTATTAATTAGACACATCGTTGATTAGGAGACTGAAGAGACTGTTTTTAAAATGAATGATTTAAAGTCCTAGGTCTAGATGGATTAAGTGGAATTTTAAAAAACACTTAGGATAAAATAGGGAGATTGATTTAAAAAGTTGTATAGGAGTTAATAAGACCTTTTTGTGTTTAATTCCCAAGATTTCTAACCCTACAAATAAGCTTAAATCTGTTCTTCACTTCATCATCAATGAGAATCAGGGGGCACTCATAAGCAATAGACATATTGGAGATAACATTCTTATGTTATAGGAGCTCTTGCAAGGGTATACTAGAAGTAAAACTCCTTAAAATTATGCTATAAAGTGGACCTACAAAAAGATTTTGATAATGTCAGCAAGAGATTCATGTTATTGAATACAAAAGTAATGAGATTTCCTTAAAAGTTTATAAAATGGATTTAAGAATGCATTACCACTACCACTTTTGAGATTGTGATCAATGGAAGCCTAACAGAGATGATTAAAGGCAAAAGAGGACTTAGGCAAGGGGATCTTGTTTCCCTTCACTCATTTTTAATTTGCATGGAAGTTCTCACTCTCTTGACGAAACATGAAATCTTAGTTGTCCCTAACTTTAAGTATCAATCTCAATGTAGGTTGCCACCAATAACAAGCTTATGTTTTACATATAATCTTATCCTTCTGACTAAAGCAAATAAGATGAATCTAATCCAACAGTTGGGAAGAGATAGAGTTAGATTTTATACAATAATTCCTTATCTTGTCTTAGATATTGTGTGGAAAAGATAAGAATACCAATGAATGGTTTAGATGAATGCAATCTAATCCAACAGTTGGCAAGATATAGAGTTAGATTTTTTGGGAAGATTCCTTATCTTGTCTTGTATATTGTGTGGAAAAGATAAGAATGCCAATGAACGGTTAAGACGAATGTAATCTAATCCAATGGTTGGGAAGAGATAGATTATTTTCAAAGATTCCTTATCTTGTCTTGGATATTGTATGGAAAAGATAAGAATACCAATGAACGGTTGAGTGAATGCAATATGATCTAATAGTTGTGAAGAGATAGAGTTACATTTTGCGTAGAGATAAATGACATAAAGCATAAAATGAATTATTTACTTTATAAGGGAATGAATCACTAGCAAATTCATTGTTGAACCCTTCACCTTATTTATCTACAATCATGAGTATTAATGCTAGTACTTCTCATATATCATCCTCATCATCAGATGATGAATTGGATCTCACTTCTGCAATATTAGCATAAAAAAAGCATTAATATCTATATATACAAATAACAACCTTGCAATCGATTACTATATGAACAATAGTGAACTAGCCAATGCACAAAGGCTCAATCCCTGGTCATTGAGTAATTTATCGTGATCGTGCTGTTACAAACCAACGACTATGGGATGATTATTTTATAGAAATCCAAGATATAACAATGTTTCGCAAGCAATTTTGAATGAGTCAAAATTTATTCCTACCAATTATTGGTGTTGTTTAAGGTCATAACAACTACTTTATGCAACGAAGAGATGGATGAGGTAAACTTGGATTGCCTAGTTTACAAAAAGTAACAACAACATTTCGAATGTTGGCGTATGATGTATCAACTAATTCAACTAATGAATTCATTAAAATTGGAGAATCAACTACAATTTAAAGCACAAAAAAGTTTTGTAGGGCCATTATGGAAGTCCTTAGATAGTGTTCTCTAAGAGCATTAGATGCTAATAATGTTGCAAGACTGTTTAAAATTAATGAAGAACATGGTTTTCTAAGAATGTTACGGAGCTTAAATTGCATGCACTGGACATGGCAAAACTATCCAACAGCTTGGGCAGGACCATATAATGGACGTAATGTATTTCCTAAATATTATTCTTAAAGCTATAGCTAAAAATGATTTGCGGATATGGCACGCACATTTTAGCTTGTCAGGGTCAAATAATGACATTAATATGTTAGACGCATCTTACTTGTTCGCAAACCTTACCAAAGGTATAGCACCTTCTGCTCATTATGTTATTCAAGAAAAAGTGTACGATATTGGATATTATTTAGCTGATAGTATTTATCTAAAATGTTATACACTAGTATAAACCATTCATGATCCTCGAGGCCCAAAAAAGAAGTTATTGGCGAAGATGCAAAAAGCATGTAAGAAGGATGTTGAACGTGCATTTGGAGTTCTCTAATCACAATTTGCAATTATCAAGGAACTAGCACGTTTTTGAAAAAAAATCCATATTACATGATATTATGTCAGCATGCATTATAATGCAGAATATGATCATTGAGGACGAACGTGATACCCAAGTGGCCATACAAGATTAGAACAAAACACCAGCCCCTAAAATTAATATTAATAGAGACGATACAATTCGATTTCATTAATTCCTTCATAGACATAAGCAATTTAAAGATAAAGAAGCTCATTATGAACTTTGCAATGTATTAATTGAACATTTTTAGGAACAATATGGTAATTCAAATGATTAGTTGTTAAATGTGTAATAAAAATATTATATTTGTCTAAGTTATTAATTTGTTGTTGCAATAAAATTAATATTATATGTTAAATAATATTAATTTATTATAAAGTGTATATTAATTTATTAAGAATAATGATTTTATTTTAATTTTTATAAATAAAATAATTAAATAAATATAAATTAATTTAATTAATAACTAAATTATTATGGAATATTCTTTGAACATACTTGATTACCAAATTTGGTGTAGAGTGGCTAGAGTATTAAAAAAATTTGATGTAAAAAGATTTTTGGAATCTTCTGTTTTACACTAAATTTGGCGTAAAATTTTGGTGTAATGGTTGGAGATGGCCTAATATCAACAACAATCCTATCATCACCAGAGTGGTCCTTACCTTCCGAATTCATGTGCAACACCAGTGACCAAGTTGTGGGTTATATGTTAGGCCAAAGAAAGGATAAGAAGTTGCATATAGTATACTACGCAAGCAAGACACTAATGGGCCATAACTCAACTACACCACCACTGAGAAAGAGTTATTAGCGGTGGTGTATGCATGTGATAAGTTTCGGTCATACCTTTTAGGCTCTTTGATGATCATTTTTACAAATCACACTACACTTAAGTATCTTTCACCAAGTAGGATGCAAAACTGAGACTTATTCGATGGATATTACTATTACAAGAATTCAACATCGAAATACGAGACAAAAAGGGAGTAGAGAATGTGGTAAAACCACTTATCACATCTGGAAGGAGGAAAAATTAAGCAGAGTAATGATTTTAAAGAGAGATTCCTAGATGAAATCCTAATGTTACTTGACAGTATGGTGACACCATGGTTCGCCTATATAGCAAATTTTTTCACCAACAGTAAGCTTCCTTCAAAGTGATCATATCAGCAGAGAAAACAATTATTGTTTAAGTGTATCCATTACTTATGGGATGACCTGATCCTATATCAGACATCTGTTGATGAATTAATAAGGTGTGGTCTGGAGGAGGAGATGTCAAAAATATTGATGTAGTAATCACGAAGATAATTATGCTAGACATTATGGCGTGAACAAAACGGCAGCTCGAGTATTCAAATGTGGATTTTATTAGCTGCACCTATTTAAAGATGCCTGAACATTCATGGCACAATGCGGTGGGCTTAAAGAGTGGGGAACATCTTGAAAAGAGATAAGATGCCCTTATCTAACATCTTAGAAGTCAAAGTTTTTGAAGTGTGAGGACTTGACTTCATAGGGCCTTTCCCATCCTCAACAGGGAAGATGTACATTTCGGTCAAAGTGGACTATATATCATGATGAGCTGAAACTATGGCAACTCCAATGAATTATGGAAAATTCATGCTGAAATTCATTAAAAGATTATTCAACCAATTTGGAGTTTCAAGAACAACAATAAACAATGGGGAAGAACATTTTTCTAATAAATCTTTTCATGATCTTTTTAAAGTTCACCATCGTGTCACCACTCATTACCACCCACAAACCATTAGACAAGTGGAAATCGTGAACTATGAGCTAAAATGCATATTAGAAAAGATAGTAAATAGTCCAAGAAAGGACTAGGCGTGAAAGTTGGATGATACCCTATGGGCTTATTGAACCACTTTCAAAACCCTAATTAGAATGACTCCCTTTAGGCTCATATGTGGTAAAGCTTGTCATCTACCCGTGGAACTTGAGCTTAAAGCATGCTAGGCAATAAAAGCTTTAAACTTTGATTAGAAGCAAGTAGGTGAGCGACGACTTCTAGACTCCTACAATTATACGAACTCGATGAATTTCGCGTTAATGGATATGAGAATGACAAATTATATAAGGAAAAGGTGAAGAAATGGAATGATTCTCATACTAAAAGAAAGATTTCAAAGTTCAAAGTAGGAGATGTCATTTTATTATATAATTCAAGATTGAAGTTGTTTCCTAAAAAGCTCAAATCACGATACAGTGGGCCTTTCAAAGTATCCCATGTATTCGAACACGGAACTTTAGAATTAGAAAATCATAACAAACAAATTGATAGATGTGATTTGCATTGTGTTTTAGGGTTTAATTTGTTGAGTATTTAGTGTTAAGTGTGTATTTATGTGTTAACTGTGTTAGTTTAGGTGTGTAAGTGTTTTTATGGGTTAGTGTAAGTCTTTGAGCTTAAATGTTTTATTTTTGAGGTACCTTGATGTGTGTGTTAGTGTTTCAAGGTAAACGGTGAAGAACTGAGAAGATTAAAGGAGTTTTAGGCTAAAGACATGGCCCACGATTGTGGCACAACAGGCCACGATAGTGACAAAAAGGGACTAGCCAACAGCAGCTAAGTCACAATCTTGCACTTGAGGCACTATTGTGAAAGAGAGCTTCCATTCAGGCCACAATCGTGCACATTGATCCGTGATCATGACAAAGAGGTTTACATGCTAGCCACAATTGTGGCAGGCAAGGCCACTATCGTGGCCTGCATTGGGTTAATACGAAAACTCAAAATTTGTAAGACTTTTTGAACCCTTTTGACCCTGAATTAAACCTAGGGCTTCCAAAGTATAAATAGAACAATACATGACAGAAGTAGCTGCCTGGAGAGTCGTGCAACAGAGCCTTCACATCAGCCAATTCTGAGAAAAAACCTAGAGAGAAATCAAGAGATTGAGGAAGGAGATGAAGGAAGAGAGGCACGGAGATGTTGGACGCGACGTACTTCGTAGTCGCTACCTCCACGAATCCGTTCCAACAATATATTTTATTTTTATTTCAATTTTATTGATGTATGAAATTGGGATGATTATTGAGAATAGTTGCTGTTAAGTGTTGATTATGTCTAAACTCACCTTTGGGTTTTGATTCTTGAGATTAATAAAGTTTGATTGATTGTGTTTTGATTGATTTATTTATGATTCATTAACTGCTCGTAATAATTCTGCAATAAACTAAGAGGGTGAGTTGAGTGAAAATAATCAATTTGGGCTAACGAGAGTTAGGTAAATTGATAGATGAGAATTGGATCAAACCGATAGAGTTGTTTAATGAGAGATCGAGCATAGACTTCTAGTAGGTTAATAGACAAGTTTTGAACCACTTTAGGTTATGGGTAAATTGTGAGTCGAGAGATCATAATTCCATAATTTAATTTAGGGATCATTAGTTAGGGTTAAGGATTATAACTCGAGGGAGAGTAATCTACCCTAGGACCATCTAGACCTATTAATTCGATAATTGCATAATTAATTAGATTTCTATTAGTTTCGGATAAAAAATCCCCTTTCTCTCACATGATAATTTCTAGGTTGATTTTTGGATTGGTTATGGGATTTTGCTACTTGTTTATATTTCTGCAATTTAATGTGCAAAATTGATTGTTTAGTTGATTTATTTCTACATTAGTTGTCATTTAGAATTATTATATTTTAGTACAACCTTAGAATTTAGGAATCGATTACCCTCCTCATAGGATCAATACCGTAGGTGCTACGGGAACAACCGATGTGCTTGCAGATTTACAAAGGTTAACAAATACTAAAACTTATCGTACGTAACCTTATGATCAAGTTTTTGGCGCCTTTGCTAAGGAGGTGAAATTTAGTTCTATAATTTAAGGTGTTATAGTAGTTTTTAATTTTTGTTTTTTGTTTTTTGTTTTTTTCGTTCTACTTCAGAATCGTTCTCTTGCATGAACACAAAAGTCACAAGGGTTTGAGTCATGTAGCTAAAATAGTAGATTTAGACATCACGGATTAGAACAAACCCTTACGAAAGCTCGGAGAGAGGAAAAAAAAGAGATAGAAAAGTCAACAATGCCCGAGAAATTTCAGAGGATCATGGATCAGGAAGTGAACCCTGGATGTAAACAGAGGACCCTCATGGACTTTATGAGACTAGGGTTCAACCCGTCAAACCAAGGAGTGGCTAGGCCATATGTTCAAGCAACCTCATTTGAAATTAAACATGCATTCCTTAATGCTTCAACAGAACGTGCAATTTTACGAACTAGCAAACGAGGATTTGAACGCGCATATTGTGAACTTCCTTGAGATCTGTGATACTTTTCGGTATCATCAGATGTCGGAGGACACGGTTAGGATTAGGTTGTTTCTTTTCACACTTAAAGATAGAGCGAACACTTGTTATCATTTACTGAGCCCTGCTAACATCAAAATGAGGGAGCAGCTTGTGTGTGCCTTTCTAAACAAGTACTTCCCATTGAATAAGACCACAAAGATCATAAAGGAAATTACCAATTTCCAACAAGGTGACAGAGAGTTGATTTACGAAGCATGGGAGCAATATAAGGACCTCCAGAGGAAGTGCCCACACGACAACCTACCGAAGGAGTTCCTTCTGCAGACTTTCTACAATGGAATAATCTTACCTACTAAAGGCATGATCGATGCAACATCAGGAGGATCTTTGATGCAAAAGACAGTCAATGAAGCAAACGAGCTGATAGAGGAGATGACGAGCAACAGTTTCTTATGGACAAATGAATGAGGTAGGTAACCTACTACTTTTAGAGAGCAAAAGGGAATAGTCGCAGTCAATCAGATGACAAAAATGCAAGCAAAGATTGACAACTTGACGTGACAGCTCAGCAACATGAAGGCGTCATCATCAGCTCAAGTTAAAGTCGTTCAAGTGAAGTGTAAGCTATGTGGCCGGATGGACCATGATACTGTAGACTGCTACTTGATGAGAGAGGATAACCAGGAGCAAGTGAACTATATGGGGGTGCAATTTGGATGAGGAGGGGTTAACAATCCCTACTCCAACACTTACAATCTTGGGTGGAAGAATGATCTTAACTTCTCCTGGTCGAACAACAACAATGGAGGGTAGTTCAGGCCTCAAAGGCAATCGAGCTTCTAGTGGGATAAAGCAAGCTCGATGGAATCGAAGTTAGGTAAGATTTTAGACAAGATCGGATGAATGAAGGAGGCACATAGGAGGCTCAAGAGCAAATTTGAATAAGTAACAAAGAATCATACCTTGTCCATACACATTCTAGAAGTCCAAGTGGACCAATTAGCAGAGGCTATATTGACTCAGAATGTTAGAACTCTGCCAAGCAACACCGAGTCCAATCCGAAGGAACCTATCATGGTTATCACTCAGATTTAGGACGGAGAAGTCAAATGAGTGTAGGAGGAAGAAGAGAAAGAAGACCTTCCAAGTGAGCCCGTGAGCAGGTCAATTAAAGTAATCCGACAAGTATTTTCACACTAATTCTTTGCTAAATGGCAATTATATAAAAAGAGGGAAGCGGAGAAATTTTAGGAAATTAAGGCAATCAAGGACAAGGAAGTGATGGAACAAATACAGACAAACCTCAACTTATAGAAGTCTGTCAAGAAGAAGGTTAAGGAGCGACCATTACAAGACAACCCCAACATAACAAAGAAGAAAGAGGACCCAGGGGACTTTTTCATCCCCTATAGTATCAACAGAATCATTATAGACAGGGCATTTGCAGATTTAAGTGTGAGCATAAAGATGATGCCCTACACCTTCAGTCTGAAATTAGGGTTAAGAGAGTTAGTGCCTACCAAGTTTTTGGTCAAGACGGCCGATAGAAACACCACATAAACCATTAGGAATTATACAGGATGTGCCAGTAAATGTTGGTAAATTTACCTTCCCCATAGACTTTTATATTTTGGACGCCAGCAAAGATGAGGACACCCCGATATTTCTTGGATGACCATTCTTGGCCACTACACGCTCAATTATTGATGTTGATGGGGGCGAATTAACTTTACGAATAGGGAAGAAGAAATTAACCTTCAAGGTATCCATTAGTGAGTACGAAGCTCCTTCACCTCCAGTAGATCTTAAAGAAATCGAAACTTGAGGAGAATGGGAGGATATAAAGGATCTTGGGAATGCTTTCCAGAAGAAGTGCTCGCGAAGGAGAAGACGAGGTAAAGAAAATTGCAAGGAAGGTGGTAACTACAGTATGGTAGCCAAAGTACAAACTTTAAGATTAATGACAACACTACCAACGAACCATTCATTCCAACCATCTTGAGCTTAACGGAGCGTCAAGCTACCAATGTTAAAAGAAGCGCTGCATGGGAGGAAACCCATGAAAAAAATAAAAATAAAAAATTATTAGTTTCGTTGGTTAATTTTGTTAGAACATTTGAATTCTGTAGTTAGGTTCATTTTTTTTTGTTTGAATAAAATCAAGAAAAGAAAGGAAGTCAAAACTATGTGGATGATTGAGCAAGCATAAAAAGAGAGATGAAAAAGGGCAACAAAAGAATCAAATAGTGAAGTGAAAACAGTGAAAAAGAACAAACAAGAAGGAACTTACTGTTAGTGGTATGTAGGCCACGATCGTGGCTTGTAACTATGCAGTGAAAGGGGAGGACACAAATTTTCAAAGAAACCTTTACCATTTTACCCTTTTTACCACCTCTATATTCAGTTCTAGCTTCACTTTTACTTTCACTTTCATTTTAACTGTATCTCTCTATAATTCAAACATCCAAACACTCTCACCTCTTACTAAAAATTTTAATCATCCGAAGTTTTTTCCAAATTCTACTAAATCATGTCGCACATTAAGAAATCAACCCCATAAGAACCATATGGATGATAGTGGCGGGATGGGGGAGAAGGAACTGAGTGGCGGACTTTGGAGCACCATTCCCTATCTATGCTAAGGAGGAAGGTACTCATTTCTAATCCCTTCCCCATCTATGTTGAGGAGGAAGATACTTTGATTTTGACATATTAGATAGGCTAGAATTGCGTGAGCGAATAGAAAACTTAGCTTAGAGGATCTAGTGGGCCCAGTTCATATGATTTCAATTCCTTGTTTATGAGGACCGTACACTAGAATTTTTCACTTCCCTGACGTACGACCCTAAGAATCCAAAAGAATTGTGGTTTAGAATGGGAAGATGAGCCTATGAATTAAATGTTGAAATCATGTACGAAATGTGTGGATTCCCTGAATCCTCCATCATCGATCAACATGACGATTTCCATACTTCTCAATACTGGAATGAGCTTACTGGAATCGAGCATTTTCATGCAAAGAATGCTTATAACGATATTATAAGGTCCCGTGAACACTTGTTGCTGCACAAATTTATATGTCAGCTAGTTTTCAATAAAACTAAAACCAACAAATGTTCCACAAAGGAACTTTTCATGTTGTAGTGCATGGACCATAGTATTCTAGTATGCACATCGACAAATGTGCTTAATGTCATTGTTCTAGCTCCACGTAAGAGGAGCAACAATCTTGGAATGGAATACATAGTGTCTATCATTATAGAACATTTTGGGGTGGATCGTAGTGGACTAACTGTCCACCTTCCTGAATTCCTAAACCACCACAACTTACAGAGGGCTGAAATTCTTCATTATGACATGGAACTGAGGGAAATCAATCAGAAGACACATGTCAGAACTAAGGTGAGTCAAGTGATTTTGAGCTCAGCGCCACCTCGGCAGGAAGAAGAATCCAATGAAGAATCTAAGGAAGAGGAAGAAGAGCAAGGTTAGAAGAAGGCTTTGGATGCAATCTCCAAAACCAACAAAACACTTGTGGAGATGGCACAAACACAACGATGCCAGAGTCAGGATATCTGAGAGATCCATTGGTATTTCGAGTGTTAGGGCATTCAATTGCCACATCTGACACCATCACCATCACCACCTCCATCTTCATAGGATTTATGCCTAACCCAATTGTTTTAATTTTTCTTTCCAAAATTAGCCTTCAGTTCTATTTTATTTTTATGTTTATTTTTAATTATTCTCTGTTTACTTTAATTTATGTCTTTTCCTTTCTTATTGTGTGCGTGTGTGTCCTTCTCACATTGAGGACAATGTGTTGTTCAATTGTAGGGAAGGATTCTATGTTTTGTTTTTATGTGATTTTACATAATGTATGATAGTTATTAAGTTACATTATATGAATTGTATGAATGGGTTAATGGCTTAGATTGAGCGAAATTCATTTAAGTTTGAACATAGTCTATTAAGTTGTGAATGACCATTAACTTGCAAAATTAGTGAATTAGGGTTCTTTGGATAAATATACAACTTAATTAGGACTTAGTAAATTTAGCACCCTCTTGATTGTCATGTTCATTCATAATTTTAGGCCTTTCACTTAAGTAGCTTTACTAGTATTTTTTCATGAAAACGAATATCTACAACAATAAGGTAGAAGGTAAAAAATGTTTGTTTTGTTTAATAAATCATTATTATGCTAACCTTCGGGTTATGAATAGAGCTAGTAGCCAGTTGAAAACATGATGTAGTTGAGTAACCAGATCGACACGCATCACAAATGTGTGCCTTCCCGTCAAAAGGCTATAACGATGTTTCAACCAAACTGTCTAATAAAATGACCTAGTTGAGTAACCAGATCGACATTCATCACGAATGTTTGCCTTCGAGTAAAAGACTAAGTCCGCGATTAAATAAATTAATAAAAAAGTATGTTTTCTTAATAAGCCTATCAGACTTGTAATAAGCTTGAATTTTCATTAAAATGTACTTAGGAACAATTGCAAAGTCTGAAGGATCAAAGAATTATTAATGCGTGTGGCAATTAAAAAGGGTAAATGAATTAGCACTTAGATCTTGATTAATTTGTATGGTTAGCTCAAAGCCCTTAGCATAGATTTTTCTTATTAATGATTAGATATTAATGCTATCTAATTGACCTATTTCGTGTTAGTTGGTCAATATTGTAATAACCACAAGTGTACAACCTAGTTGTAGCTAGTATCGACAAGTATGGATTGATCCCACAAAGACTATGACTACTAATACATACCCTTCCCCTATTCTCTAGACTAAGAATTTATTTTTTAATAAAAAGAAAATAAAAAATTAAAATAATTAAAGAAATAGGAAACAATAATGGACACTGAAATAGAGGAATTCACTTAGAAAGCTATCATTATCAGAAATTAGTATCTATGCTCGAATCCCCCTAAAACCTTGACAAATTGATCTTTTATCATACAATTGTTTGTCAATTAATTGGACCATAGAGACTCTTATGATATGTTAGTAGCTGACCTTGAGTCTATTAACAACTAATCCTAAGATCTCTAACCGAATTACTCAGGTTCAATCTTATAGGATTGCATTACCGATTTATGAGTCCCTCTATTAGGTTTGACCCTAATCAAAAGGATTTATGTCATCCTATTTATAAGGTTGCAATCAACTCCTTTTAATTTCGTAGATCTATTCATACTGGGATTTCTCAATCTCCACGTATGAAATCAGATTATTTAATAAAACAAGTAATCCTATCATAATAATCAATTAAACCAATTACATTAATAAAGGAATCAATTCATATCAAAGTATTAACATAAGGTTCATCTAACCTAAATACTAATTGGATGTTTAGTTACACATGATTGAATATGAAATCAAACATACAATGAAAGAAAAACAAAACAAAATCAATGGGTTCATAATTCTAAATATCCTTGATTGTCTTTTCTTTAATGTTCTTGTGATGTAGAAGCTTGATCTTGAATTCTGATGGATCTTTTGATAATTTCTTCGTATTTCTAGCTTCTTTATACCCAGATCGTCCCTTCTAGACATTCGCCATATCTGGAAATCGCCTCCCAAAGTCTCCTCTTTCCTTCTGCTCACGAAATATCAGTTTTATATTGAATTCTAGGTTTTAGGGTTATGCACGATCATGTGCACAGCCGTGCACAAGAATGTGCATAATCAAAATCTGTCGAGTATCGCAAAATTGTATAGGCGCATAAAAATACACAACCTTACATTTCTTCTAAATTGTTATTTTTCCTATTTTATCTGCGTTTTCGCCCGAATGCCTCTCCTTTATATTCATAAAGGCAATTATCACCTGTAAACACACTGAAGCATATTAAGTACCAAATATACAACAAAATTATAAAACTATCAAGCAAGAGTACATTAAATATGGGGTAAAAACATAGTTAATTAACTATCTATCGAATATATCCACACTTAAGTTTTTGCTTGTCCTCAAGCAAACTATAATCAAAATTATAAATTTGCAACATCAATTTATCATCAATCTCAACCTATCTATTCATACTAGACATCATTACATCCTACTAAGTCCAATTAATATACAAGCATAATCAAGTTATCCCAAAATTATCATCTCAAGTAATGTTAATAATAATCACATCAACAATCATGTTGAAATCAAAAGCATAACTCTTTACATCGTTTAATGCTCTCAAGTGTTTAGGTTGCAAAGTATCAAATTCTCGACCATAGTACAATCACATCTTAACCATTTATATACAAACTAAAAATAAAAATCAAAAGGTTTTTTACACAAGTTTTAATGGGGTTTAGGTGCGGTATGAATAGGTTAAAAAAAAGGTTAAAGGTGAAGGAAATTTACTTCACAATATATTTCAAGACTCGTTATAAAAACACATAGGTCCTTTTAACGCAACTATGGGTTCCATAAATTTATTCATTTTCTTCTTTTTTGTTTTTTTTTGTTCTTTTTGATAATTTTTTAACAATAAACATTCAGTATCACAATTCAAGACTCATTGGACCTTTCAAAAATTTCCAGTCTTAACAAGTAAATAATATAAAATTCAAAGTTCAAACAATAAAAAGGTCTTCAAAGAAAAATAGGAAAAAGGTTAATATGAGGGGTTAAATCAATGAAAAAGGCTACAACTCAACTTAGTTATTCCTAAAGGTAAACTTTTGAGGGTATGGTAATTTTCAAAGAAAAATGCCTAAACAAGTTGGTAAATCTAAGTGCTTTTATCATGTTAATGCTTCTAATTTAAAAAATGTGGTCTTAATATGCATAATAAACAAAGCTTTAGAATTATCCTACTATGCAGCGATAACACACATGAAAGAATAACAAGAAGTTTAAAAATTTTGAAAGCTTGTGATTAGGCTCAAATTGTTGAACTTCCAATTAAGATTATAATTGGGCAAAATATGCTACCATTACTCATTTAACTCATACATCCTGGGAGGCATGTTAGTGATAAGACACGAATGGAAATAACCAACTGAAGTCTACACCTTTTTCAATCATATCTTTAACATATTTAAATATAATAGTCGATTCCTTATTTAAAGGAGATCCATACACTTGTCACAATCTCCTACGCTATATAACCAAATAAAAAGATTCCTTCTCGCATGCAATCTTATAGCCTAACTAAACGAATTTTAGCTCTTTAGGCTTATTTTGGGCTAAACTAACCTCTCGGCCTACTTCAAGATTTGTGGATTGTTTCGTCATCAACCCATTTGATTCTTCAAATGTGGCCCATATAGTAATGGCTAGCTTGTAATCTATATTTTCGTAGCTAAAGTTTGGACAACATAGGTCCTAAAGTCAAAGGGCAGCATGAGTTTCGTGTCCTGACAGATCGTGACTAGACTTCGTGATTTCATCTCTAATATTCATTAGGAACCAGCAAATTATGGTAGATTGTAAATTAAAAGAGAACAAGTGATAGATATTTCCAATATTAATAATTAGATCAAAATCGATTGGAAGGCTTAGGAATTCAAGGACACTACATTCTGAGAAAAATTAATCATATCATAATTTGATTAGTAACTAGATTTTGCAATAAAATCAATTCTAAATTTTATATTAATAACGATCAAACAATGATTAAGTTATAGTATTAAAGATGACTCTAATACTATTGTTTGATCTTAAAGAGCCTATGCCGTGTTAGATCTTTTGGTAATTTAATTAAAACATAATCTTATTTGCAATTAAACTTTAATCAAAATTATAACTAATTCTAGTTAAGTATCATTTAATTTTAAATAAAATTCAATATATAATATTGGTCGTTTTATATAAAATTCAATATCTTATATTTGATCTTTAAATTTCTCAAACTTTACAATCAAATTTACCTTGATTAAATTACCTTTTTTTTCTTTTAACTATTCTATATATGTGACTATTAAGTTCTTAAATATATTGACAATGAATATGAATGATAATTCTAAACTATATTTAAGATTAAATATATTAATCTCCTTTAATTTATCTTTAATTCTTTAATTAAATAATTTATATCTATAAATCAAGCCTCTAACAATATATTATGACAACTTAAATATTAAGAATGTCAAAGTGATTTTGACTAATCTTTCTTTGCTTGTTCTTTTTATGTAATTCAATTTTTTAATATACAATGTTTCAATTAAATATAAAGTATAACTTTATTTGAGTTCAATCATATTAATTATCTATATTAATAATAAATTCTTTTAACGACGTTCGAAAGTATTTTTAAAGTGTTATTTTACCTTGACCAATGATTTCCAAGTCAATACTAATTAAAAACAATGAAATGTTCTCCTTAATTTCTTTAAGATGACAGAGCAATATTAATTTCTCAAGTACCTTCATATACTTCATCTTATATCCAACAATTATCAAGGGAGCTATTCTTAAATATGATAGATCATCAGTAGTATTAAAACCTAGCAATTCATATATAAGATACTTTGGAGATCTCAAGTCGAATGATTACTTATACAATCAATAAAAATCTCTATAAAAATGCAACTAATGATCTAAATAGAATTCTTGTATCCGGTTAGTTTAGTGAACTTGTTATGTAACAAGTACTCAACTTTGTCTAAGTATTTTCATACTTTAGCTTTAAAATCGACTACTTCATTCGTAAAGAAGAAGCGTAAAGTGTACTGATCTTTTCAGTCTATTAAAATCCAGTCTTAATAAAATAACGATTAGAAATGATATAAGAATAATACTTAAATATAATATAATTATCTTAATTATGATAAATCATAATTTCATTGGTAAAGTATATTTATCTCATGAACTTTATCTTTTATGTT
>JAOSBN010000006.1:22558452-22569671 GCA_027563595.1 Erythroxylum suave
AACTAAGTAAACACATATAAAATAAAGAATATATATAATTAATAATGTTACGAAAATTACAACTAATCAATTGATTAACTAAGTAAACACATATAAAATAAAGAATATATATAATTAATAATGTTACGAAAATTACAACTAATCAATTGATTATAAGATATAAATCAACATGTCTATCAAGAAACGTAAGTAGAATGGTTGAGTTCGGTCATTTGTTCTCGCTGGTTAAACCACAATTTTAGCAGATGGGAAGTGTTGAGATTTTAGTATACTTTATCTGAATGTTTTAGATTCAGATTTGCCTAAGATGGTTGGTTCAATTGTATGGAAACGAAAGGGGATCAAGGTTTAGTTAGTTTTCACTCAACTAATGAATATGTTCCGTTATGGGGGATATGCTCAACTCGGCCAATTCCGTCCACAATCAAAGTTCTGTGATTTGATTCAGTTCCATCCACCATTGGTCTCCTTGGTTTCGTACTGTGAATCGGCAGGTACATGCTTCTTCATTTATGTTCAAGATTGAAATACTTTGTGACACTTTGAGCCAAATCGATAATCACTTAACGTTGCCGGCTACTATTCGGTCAATGACAAATATGAGATCGACGACTACGAGGCCATGAAGACCTTGGAGAATATTTTGAAAAAAGCATGCAACTACCATGTAATTTCTGGTGGTATCAGAAATTCAGATTTTTCACTTGAGAAAGACAATTAGATCCACTAGGACTATGACATATCAACTACCCCACCCATTAATATATCATTTATACTAACTATTACCAAAGTTTGCTTGAATCTAGATCTTTCTTAATCACCCACTTATTGTTTCAGGCAATGGAATGCAAATAACGTGTTTCCCTATAATTGCTGGTTGGTTAAAGACATTGGTGTCCTCTTTTGTTTTTCTGCTTCCACTAGACATAAAAAGAGAGGATAGTTGTTGAGGCATTGGGTTTCCTACTAACAGAATTCCAAGGGAAAAATTACAGATCATTGTTATTATTCATTTAAATTTATGACGCCACCAAATCTGAACTAATAAAAAGACTTCACTAGCTTCATCAAATTCATTATTTTAATGATTGTATTCGAAAAAGCACTTTGTACAGAGCAGTAGGTGCAAGTTCTCGAAATTCCAAATGTCAACGCCCCTTGTTGCGAAAAGGGGTCAAGCACATCTAATTACTTTGTTTCTAGACATGTTAAATTAGTTTTTGCTCGAATTTTAAATTAAGTATTCAGACTCAATTAAGATTAGATTTAGCAAAAATTTTCAATCAGCAATTACAATAAATTAATCTGAATTTTGAGTTAATAAATCAAGTTATATTTATTAAACTTCAACTTATGAAAAGTTTTAAGGTCCGAGTCCAACTTTTCGCATTTATATCCGTGTCTTGTTTAAGGAGATTATCGATTCATATTTATTAAATATTTTATAGTTAATGTTAAAAGTTTTTTTAACTTTACGTTCAAGTCCAACTTGATTAAAATGTTTTTCTCTCTTTAATCCATTCTTCGTATGTAACCTATTAGATTCCTAAATATGTTAGCAATATATATAAATCATAACCTTAAATCATATTTAGGATTAGATAAATTAAACTCCTTTATTCTGTCCTTAATTATCTAATTAAGCAGTAATTGATCAAGATTGACATCTAACATTACATCATGACCACTCAAATATTTAAGAATGTCAAAGTAGTTTTGATTTTGACTAACTTTTTTGTATATGATTTTTTTGTATGATTCAATCCTTTTATCATACAATATTCTGATTAGATATAGAGCATGAAATTAATGTATAATCTATTTTGAGTCCAATCATATTAGTTTTTCACTATTAGTAATTGATATAATTAATGACAATTGAAAAGTATCTTCAAAGTGACATTCCATCTAGGCCAAAAATTTTCAAATTAACACAAATCGAGAACAATAAAACATTTTTCCTAATCACTTTAGGATGATGAATCTTGTATCGATTACTCATCTACCTCCATGTAGTTTATGCAACATCTAATGATTATCAACTAAGCTACCATTGGCTAGAATATATTATAAGTAGTATCAAAATATAACAATTCCTATATGAGATAACTACCTAATACATACTCAAATCTTTGGTAAGACCTTATCTCCTTTCGTATGCCCAATGACTCTAATATTCTGCAGTACATTACTATTTGGACAATGCAAGAAATTATTTCAAGTTCACTGAAGAACTTGTTAATCCATTTAATCATTTCTACTTAATGAACAATGTATTTAGCTTGATTAATAATTAATGCTAAATTGGAACCTTTCCGATCTTAAAATAATATTGTTCTAAATAAAATATATCTTAATTAGCACTTACTTCTGAAGTTAACATCCATATTACCTTGAACTTAAATATCAACTTATATATAATAATGGATATCTTTAATACTTCATAAGTATCAAGTATCTCAAATACTAAATGCCTTTAGTACATTATCTACATACTTAAAGTAGAATAGATAAACAACTTTCATATCTATCTCTGTAGATTGATTCTTATAATTAAGTTATTACTTTTTCATATCCAACAAGGGTTGTTCTTAAACAATTATATTTTTCACAATTGAAATTTTGAATTGTTATTCTCTGTGAGCAATATGTCTCTACATACTCCTACTGAAGAGGATAAGTACACTCGACAATTTATATGGGAAATGTAAGATGATAAAAATCACAAGTTTAAACTTTGTTAATGACTTGTTTCTTTTTGATAACTCATTCTCATCACTCATCACTGCCCTTAAAATGTTCAATAGAATGTCTAGATTATCTATCAACATAAGCAAAATCACTTTGTTTTTCTTTAAAAGTGATTTTAGCCTAAGCCCATTGCTATCATCCACTACTGGATTCAAGGTGCAACAACTACCACTCCAATATCTAGGCATCCTAATCTCCCCGGCTAATCCAACTTAATTGGACTATAGAGTTGTCATTGATAAGATTCTCACTAGAATCAATAGTTGGAAAAAATCTCATTGATAAGATTTTCAAAATTTTATACCAATATTTTATTTAATACATATGGCTATAATATATATAGTTACTTATAAACCTTTTATTAGTTGTCATTACATCAAATACGTCACATATATAAGATTTAACAACTCAATATCATCATCATCCTTTCACCAAAGGTTGATTTGGTTATTTTCAACCTAATAAGTTTCATAAGTTTCATACAATTAATGATTATATAACTTTGTGATTCTCATCATGGTGATTTAACTAACATGACATAAAAAATATTCTTAGTTATCCAACTTTGTATTCTTTCCACTTTTATTAAGCATAATTCCCCTTTGATCCAATAAATACAAACTATTTGTGTAAACTTAAAAACTACCTTTATTCAATAATCTATTTCTAATCATGCCTAATTTCATAATTTTGAATCTAAAATATGGTTGAATCTAGCTTAAGGATTAATTATGGTTGAATAAAAGAAACTAAAGTTAAGCAACTAAAATAACAAGTAGCACGATTAAATAAGAGAATTGATGAAACACTAAATTAGTTACCAATATCAAATAATTAGTATGTAGGCATCAAATGCCCCCTAAACCCTTAATCGATTGATCATTTGTTATGCAATTGTGTTATTGATTAATTGGATCGTGGAGACTCCTAAGGTATGTTAGTAGTTGACCTTGAGTTTACTAACAACTAATCCTAAAAATTTTAACAGAATTACTGATTAGGTTAAATTTTATAGGATTCCGTTATCGTATTATGAATCCCACTATAAGATTTGACCATAATCTGAATGATTTATATCATCATATCTCTAGGGTTGCAATAAACTCTTTTCGATTATCAAAGATCTATTCAAACATAGGATTTCTCAATCACAACATATGAAATCAAAGTCTAATAAATCATATTAATAGACAATAATAAAACATCTAATTGGGACATAATAATCAAACAACTCAATTGCATTCACAAACTAATCAAAACATGTTTTGATATCAAATAGGCTTCATTTAGCCTAAATACTGACAGAAAATTAGTTATACATTGACGAACACGAAATTAGACACATGTATATAGAAAACATAATAAAAAATAATGGAATCATAATTCTAAATCTCCCTAACTGTTCTCTTTGGAGTATTTTGACAACGTAGATGTCCGATCTTGTGTTCTAATAGATCTTGTGGATAAAAACTCCATGTCCTTGAGCTCTAAATCTTTCCTGGAATCACCTCCGCACTTTTTAGATTATGCCTTGTGTATGGACAAATGTAGAATGGCATCCCCAACTTAAGTTTTCAGGGGTTATTTTAGACTTCTTGGCTAGTTTTTACCCTAATTAAAAAAGACTACATTAGAGAAGAAAAACGACCTAGAAAGAGAGCCTCAATTTTGCCACTTTGGGAAAAAAGATACAGAAAGGAAAAAGGACGAGAGAGACGAAGAGAAAGAAGAAAATGGAGCTTCAACTACTTCAATCTCCAATCCTTTAGGTTATCCTTTCTTCTTTTCATCTTGAGATAGCATTGATGATGAAAAATCTTAGGTTAAGGATGTTAATCTTGGGTTAAGGATGTTCTAACTTCTTTTAGGGATTTATACTTAGTTTACTGTTAATCTAGTTGCTTTTGTTGTTATGATTTTGGGTATTATGATTTTTTTTTGTAATTGTATGATTTGGTAATAAATCGAGAGAATGAACCGAATGCAAAATGATTATGTTAGTTAATGAGAGTTAAACAATCCAATAGATCATGCAAATAATCAAATCGATAATTATACAGAGAGATATCTAATGTGATGACTCGGCTGTTTATTGGAATGCTTAATAACTAATTAGGTTATAGGTTGTTTTGTTAATCGAGAGATTACAAGTTTAGTAACTCAATTTAATTAGGGTTTATTATTTAGGTCTTAGTGAATACAACTTAAGAGAGACTAATCCACCCTTCAAAGGTTTAGGACTGACACCGCATTAACACAAAGGTAACTAAGTTAGCATTGATGATAGGATAAATCCCCTTTCTCATAACTTGTTAATTTTCCTTTCTTAAATATCAATTGTTAATTGATGGTGCTCAAATTCGATTTTTTTCATTAATTCAGAATTCTCATTTCAATCTCTCCATATTTGATTGTTTACTTTTTTGTTTAGTTTTCATTTTCATTTTAGTTTCACTTTTAGGCCTTAGACAAATTAGGATTTGATTAGTTCTCTAATTTTTAATAGGATCGACACCTTATATATTACACTATGGCTCGTGCGCTTGCAAAAATATTGAGGGTTTTATAAGATTAAAACTTGCTCAAGACTTAACCATATGTTTCATAACCCACAAATAAGCTACCTTTTTATATGCTTTCCACCCCCTTTCTCCTTTGGTTTACTCTTTTCAATTTATGGCTTCTTAGGTGGATCCCTGTGAGTGGAGTCTTGCAAAACTTTTTTGCGAGATTTCTCTAAATTGATAGAGTCCAAAAATTTAAGAGGATTTTTCTTAACATCAGAGACTTTAAATGTAACTCTCTTATTCCTTACTCTTAGAGTTAACTTGCCTCCGTCAATATCTATAAGAGAATTGGTGGTGGCTAAGAATGGTTGCCCAAGGATAAAGGGTATCTCTAGATCTTCTTCTATGTCCAAGATGGTAAAATCTATTAGGAAGTTGAATTTGTCAACGTTAATGGGTACATCTCTGATTATGCCCCTAAAATGGTGGAGTGATCTATCAACCATTTGCACACACATCCTAGTTAGTGTTAATTTACCTAATTCCATCTGCTTGTATAAAATGTAAGGTATCATATTTATGTCAGCCCTTAAGTTCGCAAATGCCTTATCCACTTTGACACTATCGATAATACAAGGAATATAAAAATTCCCTAGGTCAGGTTGTTTCTGTGGTAGTTTTACCATTTCAATAAATCTTTCCTTTTTTGATACTTCATTCTCCAACTTCTTAGGTTCCTCTTTGTTTAATAACCTCTCTTTCATAGATTTAGAAAGGGCAAGTCGCGGTTTTAGTTGATTTGTTACATTAAGGGCCTCGTTCAACTCTACTTCTTCAGACTACCTCGACCTTAGAATGGATATGGAATTTTAGGTTGATACTTCTTGACGCTCTTTAGGTTATATTTACTCTGTATGAAGTGTTTAATAACCTTTTTCTTTTTTTCTTCTTCTTCTTGTTTGAGCTTCGTTTCAGTGGCCCAGGTGATTGCCATTGTCCTTTCCTTTGGATTTGTTTTAGTTGTGCTCGATAAACTCCCTTTAGGTCTCTCCACTAATGATTTGGCCAATTGGTCAAATTTTATTTCCAAGTTTTGTATAGATGTGTCTATTTGCCAATGTTTCACCTTTAAATCTTGAATAAATTCCAGTATCATCTCATCCATACTTGGTTTCCTTAAATGTGATGTTTGTACTTGAAATCCTAGTAGAGAGTTGTTCCTTTATTGGCTTTGGTTACCTCATGAGAAGTTTGGGTGTTTCCTCCATTTAGGATTGTACGTATACTGTAAGGATTATTTTGGGGTCTTAAAGCATTCCTTAGATAATCTACTATTTGGGTTGATCTAATTGACAATTTTGTTCTTAGTGATCTAACCCACACGCCTTGCAATACATCACTCTTCCTTGTGGAGCCATAGTAATTCTGTCTAGCTTCATGCTCAAGGCTTCCACTTGACTTGCCTATTAAGTCACCACATCTACTTTATACACTCCTGATAGCCTACGGGTGATTCATGATTTAGCTGAGCACCATTGATAGTTGTTCATGGCCATGTCCTCCAATAACTCTTAGGCTGTTTCAAATTTTTTGTTGTTTAGCATCCCTCTAAATGCTACATCAATTAACTACCTAGTATTTTGACTTATCCTATTATATAATGTTTAGATTTGGATCCACAGAAGTAGTCTGTGATGTGGGCATTATCGGAGCATTTCTTTAAATCTCTCCCATATATCGTACAATGATTCACCTTTAGTTTAGGAGTATGAAGAGATGTCATTTCTTGGCCTCACAGTCTTTGTAGGAGGAAAATACTTCAGTAAAAAATTTTCCACCACTTGATCCTCGGTGGCCATTGATGAACGTGACATAGAGTTTAGCCACTGTTTAACTTTTCGTTCCATTTATTTTAAAAGTATTGCAGATCTCTAAGAAGTTAAAAATGTGTGTGCTAGGATTCTTATCTCGAAGTTCACCAAATGATGCTTAGCTTGATCTCAAAGTTGTTTGCTTGCACAGTCGACCTCACTATGCTGGATTTTGCACCAGATAAGTTTGGTTTAATGTAATCAAACATTGTTCATGGTTGGTTTGCCGTGTTATATGATTCTTCTGTGTCTGTATGACCTTCGAAGTCCTCTATTCAACGATATAGCTCAAACTTTCTAATGTTAGTTCTACGACGATTCCTTTGTGTAGTTCTTTCTATCTTAGGATCTATGTTTAGTGAGTTCTTAAGGTTACTCCCTCTGGGTCATAAACTGACATGGAGCCTAAATCTAGGACTAAAGAAATAAACAGACTAACAAAAACAAATCAAATAACGTAAGGTAAAATAAGGATAAAACAAAACAAACAAACAAAAGTTATGACTAGAGTAATAAAGTGTTCATTATATCACCTTCCTCGATAATGATGCCAAAAACTTAATTGACCATTTTCATAAGTAGTCAATATGTAATACTACAAGAGTACGGTATTACTGTGGCTAGAAATACTGGTTGATCCTATGAGGATGATGAGTACTAGTAGTTACTATTATTATATTATCTAGCCTAAGGATTGATTATGGTTGAATTAAAGAAACTAAAGTTAAGCAATTAAAAGAACAAGTAGAATGATTAAATAAGAGAATTGATGAAACACTAAATTAATTACCAATATCAAATAATTAGTATCTAGGCATCGAATCCCCCTAAACCCTTAACTGATTGATTGTTTGTCATGCAATTGTGTTGCTGATTAATTAGACTGTGGAGACTCCTAAGGTATACTAGTAGTTGAGCTTGAGTATACAAATAATTAATCCTAAGGTTTCTAACCGAATTACTTAGGTTAAATTTTATAGGATGTGTTATCGTATTATGAATTCCTCAATTAGGTTTGACCCTAATTCGGAAGATTTATATCATCCTATCTTTATGGTTGCAATAAACTCTTTTCAATTATCGTAGATCTATTCAGACCTAGGATTTCTCATCCGCTACATATAAAATCAAATTTAAGTCTAATAAATCAGTTTAATAGACAATAAGAAAACAAATAATTAGATCGCAATAACCAAACAACTCAATTGCAATTTCGATATCAATATGGTTCATCTAGCGTAAATATTAATAGAAAAATTAGTTATGCATCGATGAACATAAAATCAGATAGATGTATACAGAAAACATAATAGAAAATAATGAAATCATAATTCTAAATCTCCATGATTGTTCTCTATCAAGTATTCTAACAATGTATAAATCTAATCTAGCGTTTTGATGGATCTTGTCAACAAAAACTCTATGTCCCCCGCTTCTCAAGCTCCAAATCGCTTATGGAATCACCTTTGTACTCTTCAAAATGATGTTTGCCGCTTCCTCCCTTCATTTGCCTATGAAACGTCATTTTTGTATGGAATTCTAGATTTTGGTCGATGCAAGGTCTCTTGCACGACCATGCATAATTGGAATTCATTGGATATTGCAAAAGTGTACGACCATGTGAAAGTGCATAACCACAAAAGTGCACGACCAGATGCATGTTGTGCATCCTTCAGATTTGTCGATTCTTTGTTTTACATTGTATTTTTGTTTGAATTCGTCTTCTTTAATTCCACAAAGGCAATTATCATTTTTATACACACTTAAGAAGAATTAAATACCAATTGTATAAAATATTAAGCAAAATACATTAAATATGTGCATAAAAGTATAGTCAATTATGCATCTATCAAAACTCATGAGAATATGGATCACCTCTTTTTTAGTTGCTCTTTTGCTAATTATATACAGAGATCTTTACAACCTCTTTGCAATCACTTCTGATATGCAACACAATAGAGCAATATTGTACAATGGGTAGCTTATCCTAACCAGCTGAGTGGAGATAACTATAACTTTTTTAAGATTATGTTTGGCAATATTATATACTTTATGTGGTGGGAAAGAAATGTGAGAATTTTCAAGGACTAATAAAAGGATCTTCAAGCTGCAACACAATTGACTATTAGAAGATTTCTAGACAGAGATGTCAATAGGGCGAGCTGAGCCTGAAGGGCTAGGGTGGCCTAGTCCGTGGCCTGATGGGTCGGGATAGGTTAGTCTGTAGCTTAGTCGGGCCTAACCACTGGCTGACCGACGGGTCAAGACAACTCAGCTCACCATATTTTTTAAAAGCAAAAGGTAAAAAATGATGTCGTTTTTAAAGTAATAGTCGAGCCAAAACCAGGTCGAACCGGGCCTTTTTTGACATCCCTATTTTTAGAAATGACTACAAAAGGGGATTAAAAACATCTCTTTTTTCGGGGAATGGCCAGCAAATGAAAGCTTTAGGGGGCGCTTGGTTCATAAAGGGGAATGGGAACGGGAATGAGAATGAATATAATGAGAAATGGGAATGATATAATCATTATAATTATGATGATTGGTTAAAATAAAGGAATAATTATCATTACCATTGATGGTGGTTGGTTTGTTAAAAATGTTAAGAAATAAAATTTTATTAAAATTTTTTTATATCAAATTTTAAATATATTTTAATTGATTATATTTAATTTATGGACCCTATTTATAATGACATAATGCCTAAAATCACGTATATTGCAATATTTCCTTTCCGATAACTCTTGAAGAAAAAAAAACTCCAATATTTTCTTGCATCAGCATATCATTAGTTACATAATATCCTTAAATATAGTTTAATCATCCAAAATATTATGCAATTTATCGATATAACCATAATATCCATCATTCCATTGCTATAATAAAATCAAGTAACATAGATTAATACAATTTACATTCCTCTGATAATGCAAATGATGAAAATATCACAACTATACATAATTCCTTAACCAAAAGCCTTCAAATGATGCAAAATAACCAGGTTAACACTACAAATTTTGTTTGTATCAGAACTACAAAATTCCCACCTAATACAAAATAACCCGGTTAGGCAACATCAATTGCATCATGAGTTCATAATACTTACAAAAATATTAATATACTTTCTCGAATGATTCATAGGCTAGAAGATGGATAGAGGAATCCAAGTACAAAAGACCTTTTTAAATGACTTGACAAAGCAAACAAAACCTAAACTTTAGCAAGATCATTACAGAATAACAAAGCAGCCTTTCCAACATCCATTTCAGATATGTCAATACTAATAAGCTCACTGATAAGTTCTTGCATCTTCTCATGAGTTAGGGAATCAGATTTAGACTCCGCAATAAAAGCATTTATAATAGCTGCATATTATGAGGCCATTTGTTCGTAAATAGACTCAAACTTAACAGTGAAGTTGTCTAACCTTGACTCAATAGTATTCTGAAGTGTTGCTAGTTTTTTCTTCTTATAAGACCTTTCCTTTAGGTTTTTTCGCCTTTTTATTCCATGGCTGCTTGAAGGAATAGCCGAGGATCCTTGTGTATCAAATACCACAAGTTCATCTCCACTGTCCGATAAAGAACACACTGACGTATTCTGTGGACTATTAGCCTTAGCACTTGCTTAAGCTATATCATCAACTTTGAGTCCCGTCGCTCTATCTTTGCCCCACACCATGTCCGATTTCTGCAAATATGGGAATTTAAAGTTCCACAATCCAATTGCATTCTTGTGATTTTGTAAAAAAAGAATTACAAGAAGAAAAAGATTAAAAACGCAATAACAAGAAAATGTAATAATTATGAGAAAAGAAACTACTAAAATAAGATTTCAATCAACTTTTGAGTTAGATCTCCTTACCAAGCACCATTCATCAAACTATTGTTTCTCACAATTGATCTTATACTCAACATCATCCCACTGACGGCCACTTTGCCTATACATTTCAGAAATTGGATTGTACTTATTTCTTAACCATTTACTCTTAGAGTGAATGTGGGGATCAACATCTTTACCAAAATTAGGAATCTTGCTCAGCAACATCTTAAGCACTTCAACCATGTAATTGTTCTTAAACCCCCCTCCC
>JAOSBN010000006.1:22569771-22596915 GCA_027563595.1 Erythroxylum suave
GTAATTGTTCTTAAACCCCCCGCCCCCCCCCCCCAATACTTTCCATGAAGGATCACAAACTAGTTCTTGCAAAATGTCGACCAAAGCTTCAACCTCATCATCCTTCCAATACTGCTGATTCTTGCCCCACCTACTGGCAGGCATAGCCATTCCTAATAGAAGTACAACAATGTAAGAGTTATCAAAGAAATAACATATAATAAAATTAACTTTTCTGAAAATTCTAAATACAACGATGTAATCTAATAAATCACAAACATATAGTCAACCAAATAGAGATGTTCACATGGGTGCATTTCAAAAGTAATCATATAACTCTCAGTTATATATTACTAATAGTAAACAAACAGAGATGTTCAACATTTAAGTACATTAATCAAAATCAAAACATTTTAACAATCTAATAAGTATATGAAACAAACATATCTTAAATTACTAATCAACAACAATGTTATTAGATCTAGTTGTCCATATATTATACATGTTGGTTGCCATATTATTCCTTAATGTCATCCACTCATCAGTTGAACTAATTTGTGTAATGTATTCCATTTCATCATCTTTATCACTCTTATCTTCCTCACTCTCCTCTTTATCTTCAGTTATTGACTCTTGTGGATCAAAGCTCATGAACTTGCGAATCAAGTTATGTAGAAGGGAATAAGCCATTATAATGCAAGCTTGAGTTTGAATTGAGAAAAATGAAGGGGATGCAAGGATCTTCCATCTTCTTTTCAACAATCCAAAGCATCTCTTAATAACATTCCTTGCTTTGGAGTGTTTCATATTAAAGTATTCCTCTACCATCTCAGGTCGATGGCTATCGAATTCTTTCAAATGATAGCATTGCCCTCGATACGGAGCAAGAAATCCATTTGCATTGCAATATCCAGAGTCAACCAAGTAATAACATCCTTTATAATTAAACAATAAGTTATGATTAGGCAGCATAACTTAAAGAGAAACGAAATTGGGTATTGTAATAGAAATTTACCTTAAGGGACTCGTAGACCATGAGGTCCTAAGATCGCATCTCGAAGCATGCGACCATCGTGTGCAGAACCCTCCCAACCAGGCAACCCTCCCAACCAGGCAATACATATATGAATTGTATGTTTGTGCAACAAACACTTAAAATATTTGTTGAAATACATCCTTTTCTTATGCGATATCAGGGATTATCTTCATTAGGAGGTGTAACTTTAATTAGTGTCCTATCCAAGGCTCCTAGGCAACCATACAAATTAAAATTAAAAGGTGATTTCGCACATAAAAGTTATGATATTAGTGTTATAGGTTAATTATAGTGTTCCATTACTTGAAAACATTTCCATCTCTAATCTTGACAATCTTAAGTAATAGGCTCTGGCTTCTTGAGCAAAATATGATGCAATCTTATAATTGCATGAAGAACTTGATGGAATTGCCGACTCACGGTTTCTTTACTATAGAGAAAAAGTAGGCTTGTTATCCTACTCTCTTTGTGGTGGGCTAAGGTGTATATGAACATTGCTACAACCTCTTCTACGGATGTGCTCCTAGTGTCTTTTAAACCCCCAACATCTCTTACCTTATCACACAATATCCTAAAGGTTGCTCTATCCATACAAAGTTCACTAATGCAGGCATTATCACGATCTATCGTCAATCTAAAAATCCATCTCATTCTATCAATCCTTTTTGCTTCCTTTGTTTTAATTTCATGGACCTTCTCCCGAAGGTACAGACAATAGATAACATAATGGATAACAAATAAGAAAACCATCATATATTTGTTGTTTATTAAAGTATCAAAAGTTGCTTTAGTTTATGCCATTGTTTGCTAATAGGTGGGCAAGTCATGTTGATCAACATTAAAAAAATCAGAAAATAATTGTCCAACATATAGATAGGGCATGTTAAAAAGCTAGGTAATAGCAGTGGAAAGAGAAAACAATAAGCAAAGGTAATATAAAACATGATCAAAAAGAAGATCAATTTCTATGCATACTTTAAACCAAATAGCTTATGTACTTCTAGCTCCCAAAAGGTGGGTAATAAAGAGCTAAAATGACAGGGAAATGACTAAACTCATTTCTAAAAAAATTAGAATGAGATCTAATAACTCTACTCCTTTCTGAAAAAATTATAATGAGATCTAATAACTCTACTCGTTTCTGCCTACTTTTTAGAGTAACTCTACTAATTACTGCCCACTTTTGAGTAACTAAAAGAAACTAGTTACACAAAAGGGATTCAAATTGCAGTCAAAGAAAGGCCATCTCCACAACGCATAGATTAAAAAATAAAAATGTAAATTTGGCCTGCATTGATCAATTTATAACATCATAAAATAAGTAGATATGTTATAATTGAAGTCCCATTTCATAATAGAGCTACTGAGATTGTAAATGAGAGTGAACAGGTGCTTGACCCCAATTCACCACTAGTGATATCACGATATACAGGTATTATAAAGCATACAAAAGGACTAAATACAAGTAAAGAGAGACAACACATAAAAAGGAGTTATTAATACACAACTAAATCTCAAATTTAATCCAATATCTCCATTGGACATTATTTCAAAGTTCATATTTTCATAGTCATCAAGGTCAAGAGTATATAAGTTGTCTATATATCTTAAAATCATATGTAAAAACATTTTAGATAAGATTAAATAAAATCACTAAGATGATAGTCATATACTTAGGTCTATTGGATAATTGTCAAGATCTTGTTGAAATTGTAAAATCCTTGCAATATGATAACTATACTACATATAAGATTCATTATTAGTATTTGTATGATAAATGGTGTGAAATATAAAATTTTAATTTCTCCTATTAATGCTTGATTGCTTTCACTTCCAGTTAGAAAGAAAATGAACAATAGTAATAAAAATGAAACAGGAGACGGTGAATGATCTTCGTGTCAAATTAAGTCATTCCTTGACTTGTAGGAGAGGGAGAAAGAGGTAGGCTACTGGCAGAGTTGATCTCTAAAACAAACCAAGTGTTGGGTTTTTCAAACATTCACACAACCTAAAAGTCACACGTTGGACAGGATTAGCTTTTCATATATGTTTCCAGCAAATCCTGAACTCCATGAACATTACTAGAAATAAATTCACAGTATATATTATTGAAATGGACAACTAATAAATAATAGTTACGTATTCAAACCAATTTCCCTGATCAAGTGTATTGGTCTCCATTTCTACTTTTTTAACTTATGCATAGTAGTGCATGTTTAAAAGCAGGAGAAGATGGTTTAGATCACTGTCTTTATTAACTTATACGTAGCAGAGCATGTCTAATGATATTTGCTATTTCTATTTTTTTAACTTATACGTAGCAGAGCATGTCAAAAAGTAGGAGAAGATGGCTCGGATACTTTATTAATTCAGTGATCAAATACGCATCATAAATATACCAAATGCATATGTATGGATGTAATGCTCTAATGCTTGTCAGATGCTTTTAATGTTCTTCATGCATCACGATATACATGTACTATAAAGTAAAAACAAGTAAAAAGAGACAAGCCAAGTGCATGAGTATAATTATCACAACCAATTCATCTATCCAGCAGTTAGCTATCCAGATAAAAATATACTGCAGAAACAATTCATACGAACCATGATAGCAAAAAACCAAACAAACCCCATACATCCAATAATTCAATTTAAGCTAAAGAGTAATGTCATTTCTCATATAGACTACGACTTCTTGAGTACGCAAAACTTCTCAAAGGAAAATGGAAGATAAACCATAAGAGAATGGATAGATAAAGTGTTGCAAGTAAAGTGAATCAAAAACAGTTTCCTCCCCAGTAATTAGTACGAAATCACCATCTTCCTACATCATATAAGGAACAAGCAAATGATGTTAAGCATAGGAACAATATATAATATCAGATAATGCAAATACTGAATGTGTAGGCATCATAAAGGAACAAAACAATCAAAATCATCACCCATCAATACAACCCATTTTTGAAACAGTAAAAGATTTTCAAACAACTTGATTACATGTTGTCGGTATGAAAAAGACAAGAGTTCTGATTAAGAAAACAGCCTGGGGAGTTTCAAATCATAACATATGTGGGATATCACTCAACAACCATAAAAAAAAAAACACATACCGGAAGATGATAATGGTTGCTTGATAAAATAAATTAATGAGCCAAATATTTTAAGGTCAAGTCACGAATGAGTATACCTTATCTTCTGGACTTGAAACTGCCAATATTGATTCACCTGTTAATGCTCAAGATCAGAGCTGAGTTATTCCAGAGCAACCACTGAGACGCAGATTTGTATATATGACATGTAATTATCATTTGACATATAACCAATTCACTGAATGTAACGAAGAAAACCAAGAAGAAGTCGATCACAAATGGAGACAAAAAAAACTTTTTAAAGTATGAATAAAAGAGAAAAGGAGTACACAGAATAGAGTGCGTGATCGTGTTTAAAGTACCGAGATGAGGTAGCCTTTTCATACTTCCTACAATTCTACAAAGACCTTACCTATTTTTGATAGCAAGAGTGCAATAATAGCTACTGTTTCTAAGTTAAAAAGCAACTCAGTTTTGTTTACAGCTGCACAAGACAAAAAAAAGAGCAAACAAAAGCACAACTGAATGAAAACGGTAGAAGCGATAACGCAGATAGCTATGATCAGAATATTTACAGTCCGAAAGAAAACAAAAAAGCCAAAAAAGCCCAACCTTGTTATGTTTCTTTCCTTAAGAAACCCATAGATTCTCCGGACTGTACTAGTATATTTATAGTCTGAAAGCAAACAAAAAAGGCCAAACAAGCCAGGTGCATAAGTATAATTATCACAACCAAGAGAAAGGAATCGAAAACCCAAACCTAGTAGAATAGAAGAGAGAAATATGCAATTACATCAACAACAACAAAAATGAAGAAGAAACAAAGGAAGAAAATTACTACTGCTACTTCATGGTTTTCGCTGTTTGGTAGGCTGGGATTACTTTGTGGAGAGATGGGAGAAAGATTGAAAAAACGTGGCTTGTAAGATCAAAAGTGAAGATGAGTACTGATGTTGTTAATTGCTTATGAGAGTAGACTGCGATGAAGAAGAAACTCGAGCCTAAAACGCACGCTAGTTTTACAAACTAATCATACCCATTCTTCTGGATTACGAGAGGAATGGGGCATTACCTCAAAGGGGGTAATCAAATTCATGACCCTATAATAGATACCTACCAAACACTATATTTCATTCCATACCCATTCCTTTTATTTTATACCTACTAGCCAAGCATACCCTTAATGTCTTCTTAGATTTGCTATTAACTTCATTCATCAACAGTCGTCTTATATAGTCCTTACACTTGGTCTCTTCAATGTTTTGTATAAAGCTTAAAAGTATAGTTCTGTTGTTCTTTCTTCATGTTTAGTCAAGAATTGCTTTGTTGATTATCGTACTTCTTAAGACTTTTGTCTAATAATCTCATTCTTAAAAGAAAAACTAATAACTTGTTTATTATATTGTTTAAAATAAAATAATATTAATTTGCAATTATTATATTAGAGGACTTAAATTGGAATGTATGATTTGGAGGATTTATATCAATATTTACAATTAAAAGAATAGAAATAAGAAATATTATAAATGGAATACTTGAAAATGAGTTATCATGGTATAACATATTCAATCTATAGATTTTCTTTTTAAATATTAAGAGAAGGCCGATAACTTGTTATTGACATAATGACATTCTACAAATAGACAAGTCAATGTAAACCTAAGTTAATTTTTGCTTAACTAAAAAAATAATTAAGTTAATGCTTGTTGTAGATATAGTCATATAAGATATATAATTAGACCTCTCAGATTACATAGATGTTAAAGACAAAAATAAGAAAGTTTAGGTCCCGTTACAACATTATCTTGATTACAATCAATATTTTAAAAACTCAACGATCAAGAAATGTATAAGATTTAGAGGTTTAATAGGTAGTAAACTACTATATATAATAAATAAAAAATATATAATATAAAATATAAAAATGAGTAATAATAAAATAGTTTATTAAGAAAAAATACACCAATCTCTACTATTAAATAATAAACTAATAAAAATTAAATTTAATAACTCAACAAAAATAATTATCTATACTAAATTAATAATTAATAACCTTTTTAATGTCATTCTTTAAATATATATTTACAAATTTTAAACATCACTTCTTAACATATTCTTAAATTATCCTAAATAAAATTACATATATTTTTTTAAATTTTAAATATCACTACCGAACATATTCTTAAATTATCCTAAACAAAATTACATTTCCCGGTCTTTTAACACTAGAGGTTATGAAATGGAAGAAAAATGCATTAAGATACTTTTCTATTTACCATCCCTGCGATAGGACAAATTCTATTTACCATCCCTGCGATAGGACAAATTAATCCCCCTAATTAGGTGGTGCACACCAAACCGGTAGGACCAAGACCATTTATGTTTGCCACGTGGCGATAAATGGGAAAGGTGCAATAAGAAACAACTCAAGCCCATTGAATGTCTCTCACTGGCTGTGTGTGCCTCTGCCTCTGGTTCGGTTGCCACTTACCTTAAGCCTTAAATCTTGGCGGTGTCCAAATAGTACACAAATGCAACCACTCAAATCACACACTCGCTTTCTCCACACGTAAACTGACACATTTTACACTGCTTCTTCTTTGGGACCTTTCCTGATCTAATTCAGTGGCTCTCTCCCTATCACTGCGAATTTTACCGTTCTTTGGCTTTTATTTGCTTCTGTTTTTTCTGGGTCAAGTTCTCTTCTTGAGTCCTTTGTAGGAGTGCAGTTGTTTTCGTCTCCTCGCTTGTTAAAAGTTCCTGATATACCCTCTCGAGGGTTACTTTTTTTATTTTAAAAAATGAGGCTTCTGCGGATAATGGTTAATGGGTGACTGCTGGATTGGTCGAAACTCTTTCAAAGTGTGTCTTTTGTGCATTTTGACGGAGCACCCATTTGATTTGATTTGGTAGTTGTTTTGTTTGTAATTCAAGTTACACGCATTGCGTTTACTGACCTCTAATATTGTGGGATTTGGATTATTTCCTGTTTGCACGGGAAGTACTAGGAGGAGCTTTTGATCTTGCATTTCAAAAGGTAAGATCTTGGTTGCTAGATTTTGAAGCTATTTGGGCGTTTTTCCTTTCCATTCTTTTTCTTTTGAACCTCATACTTGTTTATGTCGGCAATGGGGGATTCGAATGATATGCTTCACTAGTAGAAGTATGCTCTTGATGAATGAGCAACGGAGCTGACACTGGGGGAGGATTCTGGTTCAAAGATCTTATTTGCGTTTCCGAAGTTGATGGTTTAGTTTTGGATTTAGTCTGCATAACGCTATACTTATTTTGACTTGTGGATTAGAGATTTGAGAAACAGTGACTCCATTTTATGTTCATAAGTTAAAGTATGACTCGAAGTCTATCACGGTTTTCAGATTACATGATGGATGGTGAGAGAAAGCGTTCAAAAGGAGGTCTGTTTCACCACTTTGACTGGAATGGAAAGTCTCGAAAGAAACTTTTCTCGAACAATAAAGGCTTTCCCGGCAAGCGACTTCTTTTAGTTCTAATACGCAAGCCTATTAATCTATTCTGAACCTTTTTTTGTTAGTTGTTTTCTCTTTATTTATAGATTGAAGTCTATTTCGTTTCCATTCCTTTTGTAGAAGTAAGGCAAAGAATTGAAATTGTTGAAAGCTCGTCAGAATCGCCCATTTATACTGTAAGAGTTTGTTTTTATTATGTTCTCTTCTTCTACTCGCTGTCTAACTTTGGATGCCCTTTCTGAAACTTCACTGCGATTGTTTGGTTAATTTGTTGTACATCTAGATGGAGGTGGGCAACAAGGGAGCAAACTCAGCTAGAAAAGGAAGCAGCGACTTTAGTTGTAGTTTGTCTGTAATTAGTGATGAAGGATATGTGACAAGAGCACCGGGAGTAATCGCCAGGCTTATGGGTTTGGATTCCTTGCCGACATCCAGTGTTCTCGAGCCTTCTTTTAACCTATTTTCTGACTGCCACTTGCTTAGAGCAACTCAACTCAACAGGGCTAGCTCCAACTTGTCGATTGATTATGACACCATGAAAAACTTAAACAGGCACTGTGAGCAGGAAAGGGATTGTTGGAAATCTGTTGCATCTATATCTCATAAAGCACAAAGTCGGCCTTTTGAGAGATTTCAGACTGAAATATTGCCTCCTAAATCTGCGAAACCAATTCCCAATACCCACAATAAACTTTTTTCTCCAGTTAGGAGTCCTGGATTTAACCCGGTAAAGAATGCGACCTGTGTAAAAGAGACTGCAGCAAAAATCGTAGGTGCTAGTCCTAATGCAGCTACTACCAGTAGAGTTTCATTAATTGGCTCCCCTTCAGTTCCTTTGCGAGACTTGAAACAAAAAGTGGAAGCTGCAAAAAAGGCATCAAGGCCCCAAAAAGTAGACCCTCAATCCAATACGAAGTCCTGCAGAGGACAACCTAGTGACAAGAAACAAAATGGATCAGAAAACTTGCCATTAAGCAAGGCTTCTGTGTTTCCAGAAGGGAATTCTAGTAATTTGAAGCACAAGGGAAAGTCCGTTTCACAAGCGGCACAAGTAAAGGCCAATATTCAGAGGAGAGAAGGGTCAACATCAATGAGTGACGGCTTTAAGAAGCAGAAAGTACCGCATGACATCAAGTCAGACCAATTGCCTAAGCAGCAAAAGAATATTCAGAAAAGAACTTCTGAAAACATGGCCAACAATGTACTTAGGCAGAATAGCCAGAAACAAAATACATTGGTCAATAAGGATAATTCATTCTCTAACTGCAAGAAAAAACTTCAATCAGTGGGTGGTTCTACTGGGCCAAATAGGATTGTGAACAAGGTTGTTATAAAGCCTGAAAGTGCTTCCAGACAAAATGTCTCTAGAGATCCAGATTCTGAAAGGGAGAAAGCTAACGTCCCATCTCAAAAGAAACAACATGTAAATAGAGATTTTCAAACTGACAGGAATCTTTCTGATAAGTTGCCCTTTGATGAAGTTGAGAGGCCAACAGAAGGTAATGTTACAAGAGATGGAAATATGGCAGTAACCTATAATGCGAAACATGGAACAGATGTTGTTTCATTTACATTTACATCTCCCATAATGAAGGCTATTCCTCGTCTTCAGTCCCCTGTTCATGTGGTAGCAGAAAGTAACAGCTCTGACACTGATGCTGTTGGCAGCAGTGATCCATTTTATTCTAAGTATGTAATGTACTCCATGCCACAGCTGAATGTAATGGGTAGTGAAGCTTTGAGTGTTCTGCTTGAAGAGAAGCCGAGAGAATTAACAAACAGAACTGAGTCAGTTCATTTTAATATTATCAGGGAGGAGACTTATGCTAGTTCAAAGACTACCTCAGAGATTCTAGAACCTACACTTGACGTGGTGAGAACCAAGCACAAAAAACAGGACATTATGTTTCATCTTGTTCTAGATGAAGATAAACCAGACCACCCTCGTGATTTTGACTGCTTGCCAACAAAGGATCAGCAGCCTATCATGTGCCAAAACTGGCAGGTCTGTCTCTTATGATTAGTTCTGCGGTTTATCTTACTGCTTTCTTTGCTTTGTTTTTCCTGTTTTTTGTAATTGATTAGCGTATACTAAGGCTCAGTTTGGTTTTTGCCCTAAAGGCAACAACAACATGACATTCTGATTGAGCACCTATGGAATTTACACATTTGATGTTTAAACTGTTGCCTGAAATGGAGTCAATAGTGTAACATGCTAACTTTAGAAGTTGGAGTTAGCTTTTTCTATTTTCATTGACTTTCATGGTGGTGTCTTTGTGAACAATTCGTCTAGTTGTTACTGATATCAAATCAATAATAATAGCAGATGGGTTGTCCATCATACACGCCAAAAGCGAACACTTATAAATGGTCATGTTCACCAATGTTCAGAATTGTGTTTGAAACTGACTTGGTTCCACAATTTTCTGCTCTTGATTTGTTCTTGTTGTGTAGTTGCTTCCCTTTTATTAAACTATGGATTAAGTGTTATTGCTAGATCCAAAGATGGACTTAACTCCATCAAAAACCCTGGTTTTTGTACATTTTCCATTTCTTGATCTTCAAAAATCTAAACGCTAGTTTGTAATCTACTGGTGTGGGTAAGTCCTAAGAATTGGGTTGAGTTTAACAGCTGGGAGCTTGGCACATAATCATTTGGACTGAAATTTTAATAGCTTCTTAATTATGAAAACTTGTTAAGGACACTGGAACTGTCGTCCAACCTATCACAGTCTATTCTTCATGTTTCCAATTATATGTCTATCTATGCTTATTTCAGCTTGTGAAACTTTTATGTTGTAGAATGCCATTCAGGTTCTATTCTTATTATTGGAGAATTAGAAAGGCCTTGGATTTTAATCATCTTAAGAAACAAAGAGATGGTTTGCACAAAATTTACACCAATACTGAATTTAATGGATGATTGCAGTTAATACAAGGGGTGGAAATACAGTCAGACGAGACAGAAGAGTACAGTTGTAGCAATTACAGTGAAACCGAAAAAGAACTCGAATTTCTTGAGCCTTGTCCGGTTTCAACTCTTGAACGTTCTTTCATCAGTGGATGCTGCACGAATGCAAACGGTAAAGACATTCTCCACCCTCATTTTCTTTCCGGTCACTTGGTAAAGCATGCATTTCTCATTATGAAAGAAATGTGTTCAACCAAAAATTGTCACTGAGAAAGTGAAGGAGCTGATTGATTGTACCCAGGAATTTGTGGAATTTAGATATTGGGTCAAACATTAGCAACAGATATACTGGATTCGTTATGACTCTTTCCCTCTATATACGTGGACACATCTCAGGGTAGCTCAGTTGAAACTTATCATCCTTTCCTGGAAGTATTCTGATTTGTTCATGATTTTTCTTGCGTCTTTTTATTCAATGAAAATGCATGTAGAAAAAGTAATGACGAGAAGATAAATTCTTAAATTCTCAATTTTCAGGCATCTTGTTTTCTTTATCCCCTGAAGTTGCAGAGGTGTTGAATGAGACATCTGTAAATGAATCTTTAGCAGTGGAAGATAAAATAGATTTCTCCAACTCGGCCTCCTCAATATGTACAGTGGATGAAGAAAGAAAACATTCTAGAACATTCTCAGGGCCCCGGTCCAAGTATTCCAACAGCTTGGAATTAACATATGTGAGGGAGGTATTCAATTATGCAGAGCCAATGCTAAAAGATTTTTTGTTAGGCCAGTCCCCAAAGGCTATGAGACTAAATCTATTTGATTGGATGGAGAATCAGGAAACTCAAATGCAAAGAAATGAAGAGAAATTCTCCAAGCTTGGGCGACAAATTCTGTTTGACTGCATTTGTGACCACCTGGATTTCATGTGTGTACAAGTTTTCGGTGGGAGTTGCAAAGCATGGGCAAAATTGTGGATGTTGCTTCAGAGAAAAGGTTGGTTGGCGAATCATCTGTACAAGGAAATCTTACGTTGGAAAAGCATGGGAGACATGATGGTGGATGAACTTGTAGCCAAGGATATGAGCACCCAGTATGGAATGTGGCTTGACTTTGATTTAGAAGCATTAGAAGAGGGTATAGAGATTGAGGAGGGGATACTAACTTCTTTGGTTGATGAGTTGGTTTTTGACTTATTCTCCTAAAGACAGACAGTAAAGAAGGTTTTGGCAATTTTATCAATTAGATTGTAACTGTATCTGACTTGCTAATGTTAAACCTATACCCTTCTGATTTTGGTGCAAAAAGATACCACGAGTGCCTTTTAGGCTCACACTTCTGTTTCCATTCTACGACATTGTGACTTCTACAATTCCTACAAATCATGCTATTCCTATGCAATTTAGCATACTAACGTTGGTCAAATCGATGATATTGTAGATTATGGTTTTGCATTGTGAATAAAACCCAGCAAAATGTTGATCATTAGTGCCTAAAGAAAGCCTCGTATAGTCGGAGAATGTCTGCATTTGTCAATGTCCGTTATCTTGGATGCTATAGCTCTTGGCCTAAATAGATTTAGACGCTGATCCCACTGCAGCAACAGCTAAAGTCCAAATGAGGCCAATTGTTTGTTATTAGCATAAGCATTATAAAATCCCACCTAAAATATCCAGAAAATATAGCCAGGTGTTCGACATTTGTTAAGCAAATTGTAATCCAAGCTTATTCAGTATTCGAAGATTGATAGGCAGCGTCGCGTATGGTTAAACGACATACTGCCAAATAGCCCGAACAAAATGTTATAATTAAAACTTGTTTCTTAGCATGCATAAATATCATGTGATTTGGTTAATTGTCTTAAAGGCCATAATTTTAGTGCAATATGAATCAATTGGAACTTATTATATGCCCTAAATTAATTAGCATGCACTGAGGTCTTGGAATTGTCAAACATATCTCACATTATAAGAAATAGAAAAGAAAATCACATTCATTACCAATTCATAAGAAACTCTTCTTCTTTTTTTCTTTTAACTATTATCCATACTCTTCAGCCTCAAAGTCCTCTGATTAAGAGGAATGAGCTGTCCAATTTACTAGGTAGATGGACAATCTACTCCAAGGTCTATCATATCATTGTTAACAAAGAGAGGAAGATCAAAGCGAGGAGAGTTGACCTATTTCAAAATATTCTTCTTGGTCACATGCCTAGTTCATCCATCAAGGATAGACTAGTTTGGTCAGCAAACAATAGTGGAGATTTCACTAACTCTTCTTGCATGAAAGCTATAAGACCTCTTCATCCAATTGTTCCTTGGTACAATATAGTATGAAATGGATCACCTATGCCTAAGGCTTCCTTTATAACATGGTTGGCTGCTAAAGGAAGGTTGAAGACCAAGGATAGACTGAAGGAGAGCAATGACCAGATCTGTGTTTTATGTACCACTTAACCTAAAATTGCCAACCATCTATTCTTCAAGTGTAGGTTCTCTTCTACTCTCTGGGCAAGGATGAATTTAGTTTTTCCTGTGAATGAATGGAAAGACCTGGGGTGGATTGAAAATCTCTATAAAAGGATTGGCGAGGACAAGAAATGTCTAAGTATAGTTATAACTTGTTTAGTTTACTCGATATGGTTTGAAAGAAACCAAAGAATATTCAGGGATGTTCACTCAGATAAATATACATTTACAAATATGACTTGCTCTTCCATTAGAAAGATACAAATGGCTAACCATGTTACTGATAGCTCAAGTTTTCCATAAAACATAATTGGGGTCTATTGTAATCTTGTTCTGATTAATCTAGTTTATGTTCTAGCTTTACTATGAGGTTTGGATTTCCAATCTCATAGTCTCTCCATTTATTTTATCTATCATCCTGTACTTGTCTGATTGCTTTTGTGACATTATAAATGATTTTTATTTATTTGTTTTTCAAAAAATACTTATTATTCTTATTTTCTAATCTAATAAAATGGATGATTGGTTTAAAAGAAATGATTAATTAAATGAAAATAACAAATCAAAGTAATAAACAAGACTAAAGCCACCAATTGATAAACAAGATTTAGATGTAGACCCTTGTAGACCTTTTCTATGCATAAATTTATTTTGATTAAATTATTAACTCTAGTTTCTTAAATCGATATAAATTTCAACGTTACCCACATTTTTTCTCAAGAAATATAACTCTTATCCTTAAGTTGATTTATTGAAATCTCTTTCTAATCAAAGTCCTTAAGAACTTATTAACTTATTTTATGAACTTTGTTTTTAGATTTGACTTTAACATAAAAGATTTATGTGATCCTATCTCTAGGATTTCGTAAAAATTGTATTATTCATCTATTTACACGTATGATTTTTCAAGCTTATATATGAGATATAAAATTGAATCAAAACGCTAGCAAATATCAATTCAATAGTAAGAATTTAACATGAATAATTCATGAGAAAAATTGGGTCTTTCATTACATCAAAGAGTGAATCTAAACATATAGTTCTAGGGTTCATCCCATCTAGATTTATCTCAATCTTATTCGTACTAAGAATAAGAAGACCAGCAACAATCAAAAGAGAAAACAAGATAGAAGAAGTCATTATTATATACTCTTGAAATCTTGAAGTTCTTTAGTTGAATTTTGGTACAATCATCTTCTCCATCTCCAAAGTTGCTCCTCTCTTATCCCTAGACGCTTTAATTCAAATCCTTATGATTTCTCCCTTATCCTTTTCCCCTCTTTATCCTTTTAAATATAAAACTCTAGAATTTTCATAAAAATTACTACTTACATGGGACTAACATGGGTCCATGTTGCACTTACGTTAGCTCAGTCACTTGATAATTAAACCTTAAATCATGCATCTAAGAGTTTATCTTGAGAGAAAATGTCTGAAGGCTATGAACATGAGCTTGGGTTTAAGCTATATTGTTCATGTGACAAATCTTCAAAGAAATATAATGAATTAGTAGCCTATACGAGTGGACCAAAATTTTAAGTTTTAATCATATTCTAAAAAAATATGTCCACGTTTGACCCATACTCCTATAAAATTATGCCAAAGCTTGTCTAATGTGGCTCCTACTTGGAATCATTCTTCTTCAATAGGGAGCAAAAAATATAAGCCACAATTAGCAATAAATCCTATAAAAATATCAAAAGTTTAAGAAGAACTCTCAAAATCATGATAAGAACATAGTTTAATTAGCATTTGTTGAATCCCCCACACTTAAGCATTTGTTTGTCTTCAAACAAATCAATTTCATCACTCTTAACTTAGATATGTGGCAATGAATTTAATAAATCAACAAGATCAATCTAGACTTTTTGTTATTCAATCAATTACAAAGGTCATCAAATTTTTAGGCTTATTAAGTCGTGAATCAATGCTATTTAACACCATAATCCTTCAAACTTTAACTTAATCCACAAAATTCAACCTAATGTATAAAATATACATGAAAAAGATGCTTCAATTTTCAAACATTTTCTTAACCTTTATTTAAAGAAAATAAAAAGCTTTTGACTTTAAATTAACACGAGAGATTTTAAGGCTTATTTAAAAATTCACCTAACCTTTTGACATGAGAGTAAATACCTTGTCAAGAATAATCTTAATTACTCATTTAGGTCACCATTTCAAATGGTTACTAGCACCACTCTTTAATTTCAACCTTTTTACTTGGTTTGAAGCTATTAGAGTGAATTTTATTCAATGCTCACTTATTCGTACACTTTTCTTTAGTGGGCTTCGAAAAATGGTTAAAAAGAATTCACATTTAACTCAATTATAAGTCCAAATTATATAAAAATTATCATATGACAAATTAAATATCCATTTTTAAAATTAATGAGGCAGATTAAAATTAATTTATTCATCAATGCTTATGACTACTTGTCTAACCAAATCAAATTACAATAACAATTAACTTATAATGAATTATCTCAATTGATATCTTTTTAAAATTTAAAATTTTCTTAGAATTTTTTGTATTGCGCTAATCGTAACAAAATTTTTAAGCACAAGTAATTAATGTCATCCTCCACACTTAAGTTGTAAATTGTCCTTAACGTACACAATATAGAAATAACAATGAAAAAGTAGAAAATAAGGGAAAGATAGAAATTAAGATAAGTGATACTCCCCTAATAATAAAAGAATGCTAGCCTTATCTAATGTCATCAATAATCCTTAATTTATAATCTATCACTGAGGCTTTTTTAGTTACTAGCTCACTTTCTAGAAACATGTTGGGATGTTGAAAAAACAAAGATTCATTTTGGGTATAGTATTACCTATATAGTTTGTAAAACTCAACTAAATCTTATCCTAAATAGGAAAATCCCAAACCAATAATGAAGGAGCATCAAAATATATTTCAATCCATGATTTTGAAACTACTTTTAACCTAAAATACATGCAACAAAATCATCATCAAGCAAAAAAATATTAAAACTAATTTTAAAGATCCCAAAATGTAGTACCCCACTTCCACCATGCACATATCTATACATCCTGAGGATATTCGGACATACACCTTGTGAAAGCGATGCGCTAGAGCAATCAAACAAAACTCATTGCAAGTTTTTTTCAAACATAACATGCATTTTTTTCAGAAGACTAATAATCAAAAAGCCCGTTTTATTCATAAACATTTTCAATTTATAATGTTACAATTAATATACACATTGTAGAAATTCAGTAATCATTTGAGCCTATTACATATACAAAACATTTTTATTCATAATGTCATTACGGAATCATTCACATATACATTGTTTAGTACTTATGATTACACACTTTAATACAAAAATAATGAAGTACAAATGCATACACACTTTATCTTTTATCTTAATGCAGAGGCTAGGCCCTAGTTGGTTTAACTGGCTGCCTTCTCTGAGCCTAAAAAAATGTTATAAATTGGGAGTTTTATAAACTTAGTGAGTAGACTATCCTCAATGGCTCACTCAATTACATAGCACATATAGTTCATGTAATCACATAATTCACATCACTTCATTAATTTATCATGTACCATCTATAACATACTTTGGTTATAAACTTTCAGGTTTTTCAATCAATTTGATTCCACATTTCGATTGAAATTATTCAATTTATGAAATTCACATATATATGCGATGTACATGAAACTCAAATTCACTTAATATATTGTTGTGACCAAGTACCTTTATCACTGTCCCATATCCGTTGTGGATACCAAACTCTATCATTCTGTCCCATATCCATTATGGATACCAGGTTCTATTACTTTGTCATGTGTGTGTTGCGGATACCGAGCTCTATCATTCAAATCGAGTCATACGCTCTTACCACAGATGTCTGAGCTTTAAGCTCTTTTTCAGTGGCTAATCCAGTCACAACATCCTTTATTTGTTCATACATTCATATAATGAAATGCATCACATTGATATATATGTTCAATCAATTGATTATATTCAATTTCACATTCACATTTCTCATCAGATCGATATCCGACATTCAACAATTGAGTTGAGAACACTTATTTCTTTCTCATTCACATTCAAGGATGCACTTCCAATATGTTCACATTTATCAAACTCCTCGGACTATCAAAGTATGGAATTATCACAATCGCATTCGCATTCGCATCAAAATAAATCAGTATAGAAATTTAAACAAAACAATCATTTTAAAGTAAGACCATCTAGGTTAATTCACAGGCTCCAGATTAGCGTTTGCTTCTATGATCCGGAAACATCTGGATGCAAATGTTGAATCTTGTATGTCAATTTCATGCAACACACATAGTGCACACACATTATTAATTACACAATCACATAAACATTTCATTATACACATGTGTATGTGTAAGGTATAATGTATGCTCATATTGACAATCCCAGGTATATTTCCTTTATTCATGTTTCAAAATTAGTTAACACTTTTAATTGTTCTTTAATATCTAATGTACTTTACTTGAGTTACTCATCTCATTCATCATTTGCTAGGTTCACTTAAGATCTCATTCAAGTTTAATTACCTAACATGGAAGCATACTAGCATTGATTGGTTCAAACTTCTCTTAAAAGACCACTCTTTTTCTCTTTAGTTCTAGCCATGATTGTGGTGTCCCTGCCACAATCGTGACAGAACCTTATTTTATTAGCCCATGATCGTGCCTGATACTGTAAGCCGCACCTCCAAGAAAAACTAAAAACAAATCGTTAAATAGCAATAGTAATTAAAAACCAAATCGCCAGAAAAGAGCTAGAATAAAATAGGAAAGATTTTTTAATTTCAAAATAATAATAATAATAATAATAATAATGATAATAATGATAATAATAATAATAATAATAATAATAAAGTAATGATAATACTAATAATCACGATTTAAAAAAAGGAATAATAATAATAATAATAATAATAAAATAAATAATAAATCAATAAATAAGAGAACAAATAGCTAGAAGAGTAAATAAATAACGAAAAACAAACTCAAAAATAGCATAAGGGCGAACACATAGACAACAGAAGGCGTAGCAGAAAAATGTAAGTAAAGTACTAAAATTCGCACCAAAAGTCGTATTGGTCCAACAAGAAGCCTAAGCAAACTAGACAAACCTTGTATAAACTATTTGCTAAATGCGGAAAAAAAAAAGAAAAAAATGTATATAACACTAAGGCACGAATGATGTAGAGTGGGACTAGGAATTGCCTATAGGAAGCTCCCGGAAGCTGTCAAAACTTACGCAGAAAATGGTTTGGGTTCTAATATAGGTATAAGTAGCAGAAGCAGTGCTTGGCAGTAGTAAGTCTAGGAGCCAGTTGGAGAGTATTATGCGGTGGCATAAAGGTGGGAGGGTACGCACTGTCTTGAACTGAAAAAGTTAGTTGCCGGGAGCTAGCTATAGGGAGATATATAAGCGATCACGTGAATGACTAAAGTGCAAAACGCTAATTACTAAGAACCATGAAAAAAAGTGTGGGGTACCAACGGCTCTCTTTAAGAAAAGATTGATGCTTTGCGGCAGTGGCCGAATTGTCAGTAGCTGACTTGTCAGGGGGCTCAATGTTGCGACCTGCGCAAGCGAATTATCTACCAAGGAAAAAAGGATTACTTCGCCTCTCCTTCTGGGCCGTACTATCTGGTTTGGTTAACCAAAAACCCCCGACCATGTTCATGTTGCAGACAAGAAAGATACAGGGAGAAGGAATAGCGTAAGTAGGTCAGAGCTGCAAAACTCAGAACTGCTAACACTATACCATCACAGAACAACGCACCCAAAACACAGGACAAAGTAATGCGCACACATCACAACTGAAAAACATACAATCCGCGGGAAGGAAAATACCCCAGGAAACTATAAGGGTGGTTGGGAACTGCCACCCCTTACCTTCCCTCCATGCTGAGAACCACTAGTGCTTGTCTCGCAACTGGGTCGACAAAACGTGGGACCCCCCTGGCGAGTACAGTGCCTGACACTCCCCCTATTGCTGCCTATGACCCTTTCGGTGTGCCGCAGATGAGTCCTGAAGCCACCGCTGGTGTGTAGTCACGAGCCTTCTGCTTTGTCCTTCTGCTCCCATATGAACAACATCTCTACTAAGCCCTGCTACCTAAAAATGGATTCAGTAACACAAACAACTAAAATAAAAAATATATATATATAAATCCTAGATGTTGTCATGGATTTACTGTTGGCTTCGCCACCTTCATACACTACTGCAGAGCAGTCGGTTACACAGGTTGTCACTCTTACATTACTTCTAAGAGAGTTGTGGCGACATCCGCATTTAACAGCCATGAAAGTTGAGAGGATACCTCTGATAGGTGTCCCAGATTCGATGTAGCTTACATCTGTCGCTATCATGTTAGCAGAAGAGCTTAACAGACTTCAAAAGTTTAAAAAAACTTCAAAAGAAACTGGAAATGTAAGAGAAAAACAATACCGCAAGTACCAGTTCCCATAACCAAACGTTAAACAAGAAAAAAGAACATACCCAGATAGCATTTCGGGAGCAGGAGATCCATAACCAAATGTTACAACAGTAAAAGAGAGCATACTCAGGTATCATTTTAGAAGGAGTAGACAGTGCAAAGACACTAACCCGACCTTCTCTCCTTTTCTTCTTAAGCTCACCGACTGATTAAATCATAAGAAACCCATGCAGAAAAAAAGAAGCTAAAAGAGAACAAAACGCGTAATAGCAGAAATAATGAAGCGAAGCAGATCGGAGTTCAGAAAAAATGAAACGATGTAGCAGACCAGATCTAAGCAGGAACGATAAGATTACAAAAAAAAATATAAAAAAAAAAACTTCAGCATGAAAACTGAGACAAATAACACGCGATCATAGAATCAAAAAAACGACATACTCTGAACAGAATTTCGACGCCTTTTGCTCCGGCGAGAATAAACATGAAGCACTGGCGTTTCAATTGAGCAGTTATCGTCGTGAACAACAAGCTTCCGAGCTTTAACCTTCTTCATCATACCGCTTGACGTAAACCCCGAAAGCCCAACTTTTACCGATCCCTTCATTTCCCTTCGTGTTGTGTTTTCCTCTGAACTTCCTGGCCAATTTCCTTGGTCTTCTGTCCAACATAACCGGCCATGTCCTGCATTCGCCTCTTAGCCTGGTCCAACTGCTCAAGCATGGCCTGACTGGGCTGCCGGAAATAGTTCATGAACTATGACAACGATGCAAGTCCAGTGAGTCCGAACGCACCAGACGCCAAGAATGAAGTCAAAGCAAAGGCTAAGACAAGAGCGGCCGGAACGAGAACGGGACTAAACAACAAGAAAACTGGGGTGGTGATTGCCAGTCTGATGAGAGTTCCGATGAGTGTTATACCTCCAAGTGTTAGAAGACCACCGCCAACCAGAAGCATGGTTATCACAGCCAGAACTTTTGAAGTTGATGGGCCTCTCTGCTGTTGAGGACCACCCCTGATGCCACCTTCATAGCGGTGTCGTGTGTGAACTTGCACTTGATCTTGATGTGGTGTGAACTATTTACTAAAACTATTTGCTAAAAAAGATCTTACAGACAACATTTGTTCATAAACTATTAATTCATCAGTAAAATTGAAATAAAAGAAGAAAATACTATCGAACAGATTCGTGGAGACAGCGACTGTGAGAAATTACCTGTTCTGGGAAGTACGTCACGTCCAACTTTGTCTTCATGCCTCTCTTCCTTCGTCTCCTTCCTCAATCTCTTGATTTCCCTGTAGGTTTTTTTCTTAGAATTGGTTGACCTGAAGGCTCTCTTACACAACTCTCTAGGCTATTGCTTCTGTCATTCACTATTCTATTAATACTTTGAAAACCTTGGGTTTAATACAGGGTCGAAACGGTCCAAAATGTCTTGCAAAATTTGACTTTTCATATCAGCCTAACATAGGCCACGATCGTGGCAGGCACAATGTCTAAACCTCTCTATCATGATCGTGGCCCAATGTGGAAGATCGTGGCTTGAATGGAAGCTCTTTGTCACGACCTTGCCCTAAGTGCATGATCGTGGCCTGGCTGCTGCTGGCTCATCCCTCTCTGTCACGATCGTGGCTTGTTGTGCCACGATTGTGGGCTATGTCTTTGGCCTGAAACTCCTCAAATATTCTTTGTTCTTCAATGTTTTCCTTGAAACACTAACACACATATCAAGGTACCTCAAAAATATAATATTTAAGTTCAAAGACTTGCACTAACCCATAAAAACACTTAAACACCTAAATTAACACAATTAACACATAAATACACACTCAACACTTAAATTAACACTAAATACTTAACAAATTAAACCCTAAAACACAATGCAAATCACAAACATCAACATACTCACACTTAAACGTTTGCTTGTTCTCACACAAACAAAACAACAAACATAAAACACACAATGCAATAATGAGCCAATAGCTTTAACGTCATGAAATAAATTTAATCTTGAACACAATCTAACAAGTAAGAGCGAAACAACTTATGTGCAGGTTCGAACCTAAGGGGAAGGCAAAGGTATCTAGAGTAGTGACACAATTTGGCGGCAAATTTTGGAGCTCCCTTCCTAATCTTCTTATAAGAAGATGAGAAGTTTCAAAACTTAATTCCAAAACCATAGTTGCACTTAGATATTTTGATTTCCAAATTTTGGAGGACGTATGATTTAAAGAAAAACTTGAATCTTTAAGTGCCAGAATTCGTTGGGATAAATTAATTCATAGTGATTATGTTGAATATGAAGAATTCACCCTCAAATTCTACACTACATGAAGTTATAAGACTGAAAAGCTAAATAATTTTTTGTTTAGATTAAAATGGAATCCATGTAACTTAGATTATTTTATTTTAGAGGAAATATTTGGATTCCCTGAAACAAAATTATCAAAACACATAATGATTTTCGTGCCACCACTTTTTGGACTAAATTAATCGATTTAGATGTGTTTGACCTGCATAATGCATCAAATAATGTCATTCAAAGTCTAGAACATTTGTTACTATATAAATTTATACGTCACACTATTTTTTCTAAAAGTCAAAGTAATAAATATTTTAAAGGGATTTATTCTTACTTTAGTGTATGGAGAATAAAATCAAGGTATGCACATCGACCCATGTTTTTCAAATAATAGTTGCTTTAATTATGAAAGAAAGTAGCTATTTAAGGATGGGATTTTTAGTAACTGCTTTGGTTTAATACCATCGTTTTGTTGTTGATGGACTAACCCCTATTTTGCTTGAAAGGTTAAATAAGACACACTTGAGGAAGGCTGATATCTTGGAGTCCTATGGTATGGAACTCCAAAATCCAAGCTCCAAATCTATAGTTATGTACAGGACAAGATAAGTGGGATCTATTTCTTCACCACCACAAAAACATTAAGTGGTATCGTCAAGTGAAGATTTTAAAGAAGAAGAAGGTTGGGAGACGATGCTAGTAAATTAGAAGAGAACAACAAGCAACTAGAGGGCCAAATGGATGTCATTGATACATAAATGAAGGAAACAGTTCAACGTTAACACTGCTAAACAAAGAAATTATTGAAATTTGTTGTAGTGTAAAGCATTCAAGTCATGTCTCCAACACCATAACCACCACAATCCCCATAAGAATTCTTTCCCTTCTTTTTTTTTAATTATTATGTTTGAGTTATGTTTTGTTTTCATATTGAGGATAATATATTGTTCAAAAGTGGGGATATAGAATTTGCATTATGTTAGGTTTTTGTTATGTTAGCTTTGTATAAATTTTTGTTGCATGATGTTGCATTTTATATTTGTATGAATTTGTCAATATCATGAAATTTAAAGGAATTATATTATCTATAAACATGATCATTTAATTTTTTAAGAAACATTAGGTTATGAATTTGTCTTTTAAGTGTTTTGAGGTGAAAATGCTTGTTGGTTAGAATAATGTAACTATTCTTTCATTTTATGAAACTTTTTTGGATGCAGTTATAACTAAATTAATTTAAATTGGTAAGCATCATTCGTAGCCTTTCATAGGAGTGATTGATTAGTAAAATATGATGTAGGTTAAAAAATGTGGACTAAACGTGTTAAATAAATTTCCTATTATATTGGCCTTTTTTTAAGAAAAATGGTTAAGATTAGAGTTGGTGGCCAATTATGAGTTCTGACATAGCTAAGTAATTGGGGGCATTCATGATAAAATATGTTTTTTCATGTCAAAACGCTAGAATAATAATCTAACTAAGCTTGATAAAACATAACCTAGTTGAGTAACTAGGAGACATTTATGACAAAGTATTTGCCTTCATATCAAAAGACTAGGTGATCGTTAAATAAAATCTAAAAAATGGTATTGTTGACAAAAATAAACCTATTGATCTTCTTATTAAATGTCAAAAACAATTCCATGAGATGATATTTAGAGTTGGCCTACCTTTTTAGTTCATAAATAAGAATAAATTCATGCTTACAATTGCGATTGATGTATGAACAAGGTGTCAATATTTTGGTTGAAATATGTATTTAGATCAAAGCACTTGAACATGAATGAGAGAAGTTAGTATGTTCAAACGATTTGAGTAATTGATGTTTGTGGCTAAGATAAATTTATAAAACTTGATGTCATTGCTCCATTATTACATTGTAGCATGATTTTGTGTTTATATGTTTTGTGTTTGTTTGTTTTGTGGTTTTTGTTTTGCTTTGGGACAAGGAAAGATTTAAATGTGGAGAAGTTGATAGGTGTAAATTAAAGTGTGTTTGTTACGTGTTATAGTGTGTTTTTTAGTGTTATCTTAGATGAAATCATGTTTTTAGGACTTATATTTGTGTTCTTGTTGGTGTTTTCTGTGTTTTATTTGATTGACTATTGTTTAGGGCAAGAATTCGATCTTAATTGTATATTTTAATGATTGTTTGATGTTTTCATGATGAGTGGAGATACGAAAATTTGAAGAAAAGATGAAGGAGCTAGAGAACAAGATTTGGCAAAATCGTGGATGGGATGCATAATTGTGTATGAACACAATAAAACTTCAGTAAAGCTCTCTGACACGATCGTGACAAAGAGCTAGAGTAAGAGTATGTACAATCGTGCAAAGAGCAATTAATTTAGGGCAATTTTTGTAACAAAACTCATAGAGAAACTCTAGAAGGATCAAAAGTACAAAATGGAATTAAAAAATCAAAATTATGGTTGGGAACCACAAAAGAAGGGGTCAAAGAGCAACGTCTTGGAGAATACAAGCTGTAGAATTCCAAATTAAGGCAAAGAAGAGAAAACATCTAGAAATCAATTCTTTACTCTTCTTTTATTTCATTGCTATTGTTGAATGTTAATGACGACTCAATTTGGATATATAGTTAGGTTTATAATTAAATTTCTTTTAGGAATTACTCGATTTATTTGTTAAACTCTACATTCTTAATTTAATGAAATATGTTTGTGATGTTTATTACTTTATATTCAACTTGAATCGAAAGATTAGAATGGATCATTTTTTATTATGTTGCACAGTAAGACCTGGCACCCAAATAGACCTATAAACATAAAATTAATAGGAAACTGAAGAGAGATCTTCATTCTTTATTAGTTATCTATAAGACTACTTCAAATCTAATATTATAGTTAGAAAAAGTTTTAATAAATTGAGAGGTCAAAATTCAATTTCTATCTACTTCAATTAACGTTACATAATTAGACCACGAGAAAGGATAATCATAATTATTGGATATTTAGGTGCAGGCAGTATTAAATCAAGAAGGTGAAGAAAAAACAAATAAGGATAGAAGTAATTCCTAACTATCTTCATTGATCATTCAACCATCACTATTTCTTATTTCATTATTTCATTATTTCATTATCAATTCTTTGTTTTTAGTTTAACTTTTAGTGATTTATCTTATTGTTTACCTAAAACAAAGTTTAATAGAATTATTAGGTGACTACTCCAATCCTTGTGGGATGATATTTTTTATGTTGTAAGATACGATCTGTATACTTAAAGTAAAGAAAGTTTTTTATTTAAAACTTCAATAAGTATCTTTCCCATGTATGCATAAATGTGGAGATGATCTTAAATTATTAAACATATCCAAACTATATAGCTATCCATGTGGAAAATAATGGGATAACAATGATCCTCTCTCTAATACTTACAATTGTTTTAGATGGAGCTAGGAGTTGGAACAGGCAAACCTATGGGACCACCTAAGTTTCAATAAAGACCTCTATTTCAACAACCACCATCTTTATAGAATAATGGGATGGAAGAAATGCTCAAGCAATATATCTCTTCCATTGATGTAAAATTGGATAATTTGGGTAAATTTAAGTCTCAAGTGGGTTGACTTGAAAGATTGTGAAACAAAATTGTGCATCCATTCACAACTTGGAGAGGCAAGTGAACCAACTAACTAAGATTGTTAGTGAAAGTGATTAAGAAAATATTCCAATTAACATAGAGGTAAACTCAAGAGATTAATTGTTGGCCATTATATTAAGAAGTGACAAACATTTGACGTTCCAGTTTATGAAGAATAGGAAGTGAAAAAGTCAAACAAACATGAGCAATAAAAGAAGTGAATAGAAGCATAACAATGTCAATCTCATCTTCGTCTAATGTCGTTCTTGAGCTAAAGTCTTCATCTATAGTCAGATTATGTGCTTCATCTATTCCATATCCTCGAAGGTTAAAGAAAGGGAGGACAGAGACAACTTTAAGAAATTATCTTCAGGAAGTTGTGCTTTAACATCTCTTTTGCTAAAACATTACCCTGATTCCATCATGTGCAAAAAATTTTAAAGAAATCATCTCCCATAAAAACAAACTTGAGGAGTATGACATGGTACCTTTAATTGATGAGTGAAGTGCAATTTTGCAGAACAAATTACCTCCAAAGTTAAAGTTTCCAAGGAGTTTTGCTATTCCATATTATTTTGGTGCTCTTAATAGTCATAAATATTTATATGATTTAGGTACAAGTATTAAACTTATATCTTTATCTTTTTCTTAGGAAGCTTGGAATATGAGAACTAAAGCCTATGTAAGTTTTATCCAATTAGCTAATAGATGTTTTAGGCACCCAATTAGGGTAATAGAAGACCTGTAGGTTAAAGTGGGAAAACTAATCTTTCCTACAAATGTTTTGATAATGAACGTTATTTATGACATTAAGGTTCGCATCATCCTAGGGAGATCATTTTTGGCAACTAGAGGGGCACTAATTGATGCACCCAAGGGAAAGTTGACATTTAGGATGGCAATGAAAAGATGGAGTTCAACATCTTTAAAGCTTTTAAAAGGTCTCTTGCCTTTGATGGTACCTATTATAGGATGTATCTCCTTGATTATGTTATGCATAATGAATTATCTAAAGTTATTCATGATGAATTTTTAAAAATATGTATAACTTTATGACTTAATGAGAAAGAGGAGGATCTAAGCCTTATTAAGTGTTCTTTTAGGTTGGAAGGAAAGGGTTATAGACCCCTATATTCTTATGTTTTTTAGGACTTGAGAGAATGAAAGCCTAAACCCCTACCATTTATCGAAGAAGCACTTAGGCTTGATTTAAACCAATGACTTCCTTATTTATTTCATACATATTTAAGAGAAAATAATAATTGTCATATTACTATTTTTTCTTCTTTAAGCTTTTTTAAAAAGATAATAAAGCTCATTTAATTGAATACCCTTAGATGAATGAAGAGTTTAAGTATTTTGTCTAGTTATAGACATTAAAAAAGAACTTATCATGAGGCAACCAAATGATTTAGATGTTTTTGTTTTTGTTTGGTAGTTTTCATGATCGCTACTAATAGCTTTAAGTTATTTTTGCATGATATTATTGTCATTGAATCTATTTTTAGTTTTAAAATTTTTTAAGCCATGGATGTTGGATCATGATTATTTTATTTAGATTTAGAATTGATGAAATTTTGCAAGTTATAAAGGAAACATTGCCTCAAGTTATAAAACATCCCTATGTGTAAAAGGAGTGATTAGATTTCATCAACCTAAACTAGAAATTGATAACATTAGATAAGATGAATGATTCTTTTATTATCAGGGATTACTAGTTATCCAAACCTCATTTATATTTTTTTATTTTTCATTTTTATATGTATACACATTAATAATGTACAACTTAAGTGGTGTGTGTGTGTG
>JAOSBN010000006.1:22624688-22659337 GCA_027563595.1 Erythroxylum suave
GTCAGAGATCTGAAGAAGAGCCAGATTTTGATTCAAATTTCTCAGAACAAGAAGATGATTTTTCTTTACAATTAAGTAATGATAACGATTAATTTGTGTTTATAATTGAATATTGTATGAACAAAACGTTTTCAATTTATTGTATAAATTATTGGATTGAATATGTATTATTTCTATAAACTTCAATCAAAATTTAATTTCAGGTTGACATATGGCACCAAAGAGAAGATAAGATACTAGCAAACCTCCATTTTCTAGACCATGATTCGGAGGTTTATATTGTAGAGGTGAAAGATCTGGTGCTGCAGCACCTACTGATGAATTACCTCCACCTACTACACTGGTAGATGAGATTACACCATTTGCCACTCCTTCATCATTTACTCCCCCTATATCGACAGAGATATCAGAGGTAAATAATGCGGATGAAGGGGGCGGCCACAAGTATGGAGTTGAAGGACCCGATGGAAGAATATACATCACAGTAGTCCATAATATGTAAGTGAAAGTACATTTACCATTATATGTTATAATTAAGTTATAGGTTACAATTTTAAAAATGATATAAATTTATTTGTTTTTATATTATAGGTTTGTTCCATCTGGACCCTGTTCGAGAAATATGACATCAAAATTTAAGGAGAAGATTGATCCTGAGGGTAATTGTTGGAAGAATATCTCTCAGGCCATAAAGGAATTTTACTATCATGAGTTTGAGGTACGATAAAATTAGTTATTTCCTTTTTTAATATTAATTTTTTGCATTAATTTGATAACTATTATTACATAAACAGTATTTATCAAATATATTTCCTTTTGTTACAGAAAGAATTTTTTTGTGATTCGCATTTGGATAACATCGTATATAAAGTATGGGAGTCCAGAGTGCGTACACGTTATCACAACTTTGGTGGTGCGATACACAGGGCGGCTGTACACCCACCTTTTATTTTTGAAGAAATTTGGAGTCGTTGGCTGAAGTATTGGACATCACCTACGGCGATGTCGATTTCACAACGTAATTCGGTTAACAGACGTGGAGGAGCCAAGGGAAAGAGTCTTCCCGTACACACGGGAGGATCTATTACTTACCATGAGCATGCACAAAGACTTGTAAGTATCTACAATTAACAGTTATATTCTCATCTCATTTCTTTGTTGTATTTTAATTGAATTTGTTTTATAAAATCTATTTTAGTTATAATTAACATTTTATTCCTATACAGGAGAAGTCTTTGGGCGTGACACCTACATCCCGCCAACTATTTCTACACACTCATACAAAGAAGCATGACGGGGTGACATTTGTCAATGAACATTGTAGATAAGTAAATGTAAGTGAAATTTATATTTAATATTAATATTATGCTTTATAATTATCACTTACTAATATATAAACATTGTTTTCTGATATGACCAAATACAACAAACTATTGAACGGCGGTCTCAGCAATATGAAAATGTTGATGAAACTGACACTTTCTTCGAAGCAGTTGGTGGTAGGGATCATCGTGAGAGGATCTTCAGATTAGGATCATTTGCGAATACTTGTTATTCGCAATCCTCCACATCAAGTACAGCAGCATCTACTAGGCGGTCCAACAACTCTCAAGTGGAGGCGCTTCAGAGCACAGTGCAGACATTGTTGGAAAAGATGCAACAGACGATAGCTGCGCAACAATAGTCGTTGGACCAGATGACTCAACTCCGTCAGGAGATGGATGAGTTGAAGGCTAGGGGCAGGCCACCAGACCAACCAGACGATCCACTAGCTCCTGATCAGTAGTGTATAGGTCATTTAATTTGTATTACAGATATTATTATTTACAACGTAACGTTTTTATTATAAATTAAGATATTTTATTTTTAATTATTAATCAAAATTTCAATTTAACCAAATTAAATATATATTATAAATTAATTTCTATTATAAATTAAATATATATATTTAATTATTAACAAATTAAATGTAACGTTTCATCATTAAATATAATGAAAATATATCATTAAAAAAATTTAATCAAAAACTTTACCGACGAAAGTAACAAAATTCCGTCGATAACTTGTTCTAATACATACCGATGGATAGAATAATCCGTCGGTAATGTTTAAGCACGTTTACCGACGGTAAACACATTATTGTCGGTAAAGTTGCCGACAGAATGCAAACTTTCCGATGCTAAACTTACATACGGTTAAGTAGGTTCGGTCGGCAATTTTAGCATTGGAAAGTTCTATTCTGTCGGTAATTTACGAACGGAAAAAATGTGACGGTCGGTAAATTTTCGTTATATTTACCAACGATAATTAATTTTTCGACTCTAAATTTACTGACGAAAATTTAATGTCCGTCAGTAAAATTAACTACGACCAAATCAACAACGTTTTTTCCTGTCAGCATATTTCGGCGGTAATCTTTTATACCGATAAAATATTTACCTATTCCGTCGATATTTTTTATCGCTAAATGACTATTTTTTTGTAGTGACAGTGGCACATTAGTTGGTGTTTTTAGGTTTTTGAACCTCATTCCAAGCTTCCAGAATTGCAGAAACGATGGTATCCCCGCACCTTTCACCTTCTGTCAAAACGTCAATCATAGGAGCTACCATGGTTCTCCTATCCATCACCGACGGGGGATAGTACTCTAATATTCATCCATTTTCTTCCCCAGCATCTATCCCCAGCTTAGTCTGGAGTTTATAAATTTGGGTTGAGAAGCCTCCTTCGTTTTATCTAGGTGTACCGAGGGTCCACCTCTTAGGGAAACCACAAGTTTGGATGTTTGGTTCGAGCGTAAGGGCGGGAAGAACAATTCGTCTAAAGCTGTCCAGCTCTTTTCACAAGCAATGGGTGCCATGCACTTGTTAAGGGAAAAGTGGGAATTGCCAACTATGGTTTTCAGAAAATAGTTTCTTAAACGATAAAGGACAGGACAGGAGCAAGAAAAGGTGGCCAGGAAAAAGACAAGCTTACCCTTGGTATTTGAGATCTATTCTGTCTTGAGATCTATTCCAAGACAGACCTAATACCCTTCCGGTGGAACAAATGAGCAAGCAACGGAGTAAGCAGAAGGACACCGGCGAGCAGATGCAATATGGACACAGAGAGCATCTGTGAGTTAAGACCTCATGTTCAATTGACCGATTACCGCAACAAGCCCGCCGGTATTACATAATTAATATTTGCTACACATTGCATATTGGGCAACGAATTCCAATGTCTTCAAAATTAAAACCTTGTCCTCATGCACAGCAGCCTTCACTATTTAGATTAAATAGAACAGATGATATGTACAATTATGTATTGAGACGGGAATAAACCATGTCCCAACTTTGGCAGTTAATTTTCTGAAACGTGATCTACACATCCTTTACTTCTCCCTTTCTCTCTCTCTTTTTTTTCTCCACCTTGGGCTTCTCCATGTGAGAAACCTGTACGTAAAATAGGAAGAGATTAGAACGTTACCTCAACCAAAGTCTCTTAGTGGAGGAATCGTTCAATCAGGCTTAGTAACGCTAGCCAGAAAACACACAGGACCACAATCCACAAATGCATATTGATACCTTACTATCTTTACTTACAATATGGGATTTCCACTCGATGTCAGGGTCCTCGGGGATTCCAGTAGGCTGACACTGATTGCCAACATGGTGAAATATATGGATAAGTACAGCGGCATCAAGAGCTGCATACTCCAGCTGCAAAATGTCATTGCTTCAGCTTACTTGAGTTCTTACTAGAAGTCAACTAAAGATCAATAGATTTGGTATAATTTCAGCTCTTACAAATGTATAACAAACACACTCAACTCCAGGGAAAGTAAACATTTTGCCAATGGAACTTTGAGATAGACACACAAGGTTTGATTCTGGATACAAAAGGAAAATGCCAATCCAATCTCTGTGGATCATCCAAAACACTAGACAAATAATGCAACACAACAAGCTATTCTTTGAAATTTTATCACCTCTACAAAAATACTAGATCATGCGAGTGTATAGAAGTGGAGATAGCCGTCCTTTTAATTTATTAACATGAGAACATATAGCCTTCCTTCTAATTTATTAACATGAGAACATTTGCATCTCTAGAGTGATAATATTATATTTACATCTCTAGAGTCATAATATTCAGACTAGTAACATCGTATCTTCTAGAATCTATCAAATCATAATGGAGAGAAAAGGGATACTTGGTTCTGGCTCAAAGGTCTTTTTTCCCAATTGCTGTTTCGTCTTGTCTTGTTCAAACCCGCTCCAAGTATTTTCTAATTAGTGGAAAACAGAATATGTCAGGTAAAAAGGGAATTGTCGAGAGATAAAAGGAGGTGATGGGAGGATTCTTATCTTAAAATTTACCTTTGAAAGCCCTGACAAACCACCTTGTCGTTCTTTGAATACATTCTGAATGTCCAGTAACATTTCATAATGCTTAAAACACTTCATCTCTTCGTAAGAATGAGCTAACTGTTTTATATCACACAGGAAGTTGTAACCTACAAATCAATAACAAGCATTAAATTTAGTATTATTTGCATCTTCTACATTCTTCTCCTCTTCTCTATATATAAATTATCAGGTCGTCAACACAGAATCAGAAGATAATTTACAAAAATTAAAGATTCATGTCTGACAAGGAAATGATCCATAACCTATAGCAGAATCACATGGTACGGGTCATTATTAGAATGGCCCAGTTACTCCTAGTACTAATCAAGCTCAGTATAAGAGTTTCAACTTCTCACTGTCCCTAGTTCCTACAATAAATGACTCTGGAAACTATACAAGCAGCATGGTAAAGAGGTTCCTATAAACATAAAGATATTTCCATCCTAAAAGACCTTAATTTAACATATGGGCATTGAGGGGTTCTCACTCAGAAATGTGTATAGAAAAAACCTACCAAGTTTAAGAATGCTAGGGGACTGCAAAATGCGAGTTAGGCTGCTGTCCAGTGAATCAGAGGCATCTCGAAATAACTTTATCAAGTCAAAGATGAAAACTACCTTCTTAGAAGCAATTTGCATGATGGAAACCTGAAAAATATATAACTTGTTTGCATCAAAGAAAGAAACAACTTGAAATGATAAACACTGGTTAAAGAAAGCTTTACGTTTCAATCAGACCACAAATCAAATTGAGGCATGCAGCTATACCACATGTTATTGACAAGTGTAATGAGCCTCTCTCTGTCTCTGTGTGCGTGTGCGTGTGCGTGTGCGTGTGCGTGTGCGTGTGTGCGTGCGTGCATGGGTTTGTGTGTGTGTGTATGTGTGTGTGTGTGTGTGTGTGTGTGTGTGGGTGTGGGTGTGGGTGTGGGGGTGTGTGTGTGTGAAATTGAGGCATGCAACTATACCACGTGTTATTGACAAGTGCAATGAGCCTCTCTCTCTCTCTCTCTCTCTCTCTCGCGGGCGTGGGCGTGTGCGTGGGTGCGTGCGTGCGTGCGTGCGTGTGTGTGTGTGTGTGTGTGTGGGTGTGGGGGCGTGCGTGGGCATGGGTGCGTGTGCGTGTGCGTGTGTGTGTGTCTCTGTGTCTATGTGTCTGTGTGTCTGTAAGCGTGTGTGTGTGTTAGAGAGAGAGAGAGCGAGGCAGCAGGATTCTCAAGGTGAGAGCACTATGATTGCAGAAAAGCCATCAAGTAAAATTTAAGGTTTGCATGTCATTTACTGACTCAGGGAAAAGAATTTCAAGGCAGTTTCACTTGAAAGCTCAACATTTCAAGAATTATTTTCTTCTCTTCCTCTATTAGGAAGAAGTTTCAACGGTTATTTGATATAGAGCTTGTTAAATTTAAAAGAAGAACTGGTGCTCTAGCTTAACTTTATAGCGATCAAAGACAATCAGAACAGAAGAAAGAATCTTTGTAACACGTGACACTTGTAATAGACAAGAAAGCATAAAATTAAAAATGGTAAAAGAATATAGAGACAATTCAGTATTTACCTTGTTTGGTTTGCAGCCTCTTCCATAATTAGGTTTCCATTCACAATCAACACCCACAACTTTACAATTCTCAATATGCCACGTTGCATGATGCAAACCATCAACTTCATCGACCCAAATAACGTCTTCAACATTTAACTCATTCAGGTCTAAATATCTATCATGCAAAAGGCATGCCTCAGGTCCTAAAAAGCACAATGTAAAACACCATGAGCATTCCTCATATGACTAATTGAAGAGTTGATAACTATCACCTTGTAAACAACAGGAAACAAGACACGTGGAGTAGTCCAACACAGTGTTTATGCATATACTTCTTCATCCCTAAGAACAGAGTCAACACCTACCATTCCCATAATGGCGAAAGTAACAATGTGAAACACTAGAAAGTTTCTTCAATATAAAGGCATTCCTTGCTTGGGCTTAAATCAGTTTTTTCTGAGTCCATTGATGAAATTGAAACCAAATGTGTGTGAAGAGTATAACTCTCAAAAGAACAAAATATAAAGTAATAGTTTTTACTTTCTTAGCCATCCAAAATTTGAGTTTCCTGTATGAGGATTTTATGAATATTCCTTGCTGTAAATTAGCTCTCTAGAAAAGCATATTAAAAGTCTTTTCAATTCATTATAAACAGAAAACTGTAGCACACAATTGCACACATCTTGTTCATTGACTAAATGCACTGTGATATGCTTAAAGAATTTAATAAACACACATTAAAATTCCTTTATTTTCGTAAATTGGCAGGCATAATAATTTACAGATTACTTTTCGCCATGCACCAACGAAGATTAAAAATCCTTGTAGATACAGAGGTACTCCTAGCTCCCTCTACACCAGGCTCAACCCTTAGTGGTTGAATGAGATCATATTGAAGAAACCATTTTGGATTCAACAATGACAACCATCATAAACACTATAAACAGTTGACATTATGCATTCTATTCTAAATTGTCCAAATTCTACAATTAGTAGTTGCACTGAAAGGAAAGGACATGAGCATTCATTTTGAATTTAGCATCTTCATCTGTCAAGCTCAGATGTGAACATAAATGAGCAACAGTAAAGTCTACCTTTTGGTATGGGAAATCCTTCAAGAGAGTAACGATCGCAGAGTTCATCAACCTTCTCAGAGTAACCAGCTTCCATAGCCAAGTAAATCTTAAAAATTAAAAGTTATAACAAACCATCATCTTTAAGTTGATTTTACTTTCAAGGAAAAATATCAAAAATCATAAACAATTAAAAATAGTAATCATCCTTTTCCATTAACCTTCTAAACAGAAATCAGCAAAACTCAAATATAGCTTTAAATTACAGGTGTACTGATACATATTTGCTCTAGAAACCATATCCTAAACCTGCCATAATGAAGTCAATATAATCCCAAGCTTTTTCAGATGGAAGGAGAAAAGGCAATTGAAAGTCCTAACAAACACAGGGCAGACACTATAGTTACTGAAGAGTTGGAGCACTTATCTCATAATCAACCCCTAGGAAAGAAACCACAAGGAACTTCCATTCACACAATTACCAAAATAGTGTGGAAAGAAAAATAGTTTAGAATCACAGAGGTTTCAGAGACCTTGTGGTGTGTTTGAGAGCAAGTCTTAGAAATGAATATGTGGTGGAGAAAAATAGTTACTGACTAAATTCAATAAATTGAAAAATAAGGAATATGTTTTCATGCTTTTGAAGCATTAAACATCATAAAAGAACACCAAGAAATGATGACAAGTTGACCTAGATTATATGCACATTTTATAGTTGTTACCATTCTAAATCCCTCCTTTCTTTCAAGTTGTTGATAAAACTGCTAACATCTTTAATTCACACTGATATTCAAAGAATCATCATCAATTCAAACAAGGGAACAAAGTATCAAATTCTGAAAATTTTTAAATGAAATAATTGCTGAAAGACTTCTAAATTAAATCCCAATACGTATTGGAAATAAAGTTGCAGATTCAAGGAAATTGGATTACATATGTGATGTTTAATCATCATGCATGTTAATGTCTGCTCACCAAATATTGAATAAGCTGCTTATTTCCATGTGTTTTTGCCTCTGCAAGGTCCCATAATGCTTTCTCAGCTAATTTCTTCAATAAGCTTCAAACAGTGAAATTTTTGAATTAGTTTGCCTGCTTTTATGGTAGGGGACCAACCACATAACTATGAAAAGAAATAGCACAAGCTATAGCAGAGGCAAGTCAATCAATAAAACCTTTCTTTGCATTTCTGGAATATATTTGGGAACTCCTGCCTCAGATTGTTTTTCTTTATGATGTCATACGCTTGCTGTAGCATGTTCCTATCAACATATTCGTGCACAAGTATGCACAGCATCGAATTGCCCATAAAAGTTGCCCATTTTTCAGCAGCTTTAAATTGTTTGTTATCCATCAACATGACAAGGAAAGACTGCCCAGACTGGCGGATGGAGAAGTGTTCTAATAGTGTGACAGCTGCCATATATGATCGATTTTCTAACAATCTGAAAATATATTGTTCCACAAATGTTTTGGCTACATCAATCCCATAAGCATTTGCAGCATTTAACTGACATAAGGCTTCCATGATGTCTACCAACTTGATGTCGAAAACTTCAGTTACCTTCATAATAATTATCTCATCAAGGTTAACTATGCCACCTACCATATTTATGAACAAGTGAGCTGCTGGAACTTTTGCTTTCAAGGTGTCTTCTGAAATTGTTTCTCGTTTTAATAAACGATGAAGAGCGGATATAACCAAGTGGCTAAGTCCTTCAGAGTAAACTCCAAACATGGGCAGGATACACAGGCACCAAAGCACAAAAGTAGCTGGTCCTGGCTGGGGAGAATTGCACAGTGCTTGGTGGACCTGATTTTGAAGACTTCTGAACTTATTTGTAGCTTTCAACCTACCTGTGGCATGTGATTGTTGGGAACTGTCTTAATTTTTACTGGACCACTTAAGTTGGAGAAGATCATAATCATTAACAGAATAAATTAGACAAGCTATTTATGAACATCATTCAGAACTATAAACAGGCGCCAACTCCCAAAAAATTGCTTGGTCACTCAATCAATAAAGAAATAGCTCAAACTAGAGAGAGAGAGAGAAAAAAAAAAGAAAAATGACACTTATAAAATACTTTCCTGTCTCATTAACTCATAAAGATTTCAGTTTCATTTCGACCCCAAAAAGAGCAATCAATCATTCTACACAGCATCAAAATGGGAAATGAAGCAAAAACTGTCGGAACGTAGAATATACCTTGTCAAGGAAAAAGATCTTACCATGAGTGTAACATTCTTTCAGGAGATACAAGAATACCACTGGAGAAACATGGGTTAAATTAGAAAAGGAATGCCTGCATAATGTTTGATTTATCTGATCTTCTTTAGTCAGAAGTTCTGGAACCATCTCCCTTAAGGCCATGTCCAAAATTAAACAGCACTGGTCCTACATATTAAAGCATAAATCAAACAGTGACAATAGATTTTGTGATTTTTCTCATTGGCTCTCATATGGCAATCCTGCAGCTAAAACCAAACAATTTGGCAAAGTCTCAATTGTGTTTCCAATACAAACAATATAAACATTGATTCCATCAGAAACATGAATTAACTAAAATGGCATATTTACAGTTTAGAAGCCACCACCCTTGCCATCGCTGCTACCCTATAAACCAAAATAATTTCTCAACAAGGTTTTAGTTTCCTTTCTCAGTGAAATTTTTTCTCTACTGCCTCGGTGATAATATAGACAATATTATAACCTGGTCACCAAACCTAAATAAATTTATTCACCACAAGAAACCCAGCAATTTGCTGTTACAAAAAAAACCCCACCTGTAATATAAATTTAGCCCCAAAAGACCCTGCTATTTGACTATTAAAAAAGGATACATTTATCAGCATTTTACAATGTGATTTGCAATATTATGAGAATGAAATCGTTTTGACAGTACATTCTTGTTAATGGTTAACCTTTATCAGTAGAAAATTTCTTTAAATGCAGAAAGGCATGAGGCAAATACATCAATCCGTTCACAGTTCATGCCATGTCTTTCTTTTCGATATAATGAAAAGGGGGTATGGAATAACAATTATAAGCTGGTTACCGTAGTTAATATATGTAACAATCCAAGTACATAGTTCCCAACAACTTCAAATGAACCTCAAACTACCTAGTCCAAAAGAATTAGCTGAAGTTATTATCACGCTCATAAATCACCCAAAAACACTTATTTTCCCAATATAGAAAATCACATTACAAAAAGATATTAAACTTCTAGCATATTAAATGCTGCAATTAGTAGTATATTAGTGATTCAACAAATGAATTATTTTCCCAATATGGAAAATCACATTATAATAAGATACGAAACTTCTACCACATTAAATGCTGCAATTAGTAGTATATTATGATTCAACAATTGTAACCAATCGGTAAGCGCCTACCTGTAAATTTATAACGAAGAAGAAGAAGAGCGCATAAGTTAACTGTGAATGAAGCAATGAAATAGCTTAGAAGAAAAAGGAAACCTTCATCATAATACAACAGCATAAAGTCCAAAAGCCTACTCATAAACATTAAGAACCTGTTTCGAAGCCCATGAAATGCAAGGAAAACCAAAGAGAACACCAAATTCAAGATTGTAAAAGACGAGAATAAACCCCAAAAAAAAAGGAAGAACACGGAAAACAAACACTCTGCTCTTGACAAAATGCAACAGTTAAAACGATATAAAAGAAAAACGGCGAGTAATTTGGTCGTTCGATTTCGTTACGCCCCGTTTTGCTTAAGTTTCTTGGGAACCAAACAGCAAAAAAAAGAGAGAGAAAGAGAAGCTTACGAAGATGAAAGCGACTCCTCCCTACTGCACACTACGTTCGGGATCTTTTAGGCGATATTACATCCAATTGCACGTTGGTAATAATAATTTTTTAAATATATTTTTTATTTTAAAATAATAATTTTATTATTTTATTATTAATTATATAAAATATTATTATTAATTATTTAATAGTAATATTAATTATTCTATTATATGTGATTTATATTTAAAATTATTTATTTATATTTTTATTTATACAAAATAATTAAGAATCATTTTTAATATTTTTATTTTTATTAATAAAAATTTATTAAAATTTTTTTATTATAAATTATATACAATTTTTATTAGTTATATAAAAATATTATTATTGGTTAAGGAGAAATAATAAAAAGAGATTAGGGTTAGAAAAAATAGTTGGTATTAAGGAAGATATATTAAGTAGTATGTATTTATTAGTTTACGTTCTATCTTAAACCTCCAAATCGAAGGTTTCTTATTTTTACTGTTTATGGTGGAATGAAAACTAACATGAAACTCTCCACTTCTATTTCATTTCATTCCATTATATTATGAAACCCTCAACTAAGGGTTAAAATATTAAAAATCAATTAGTAAAATTAGTTAGTAAAAATATGAAATGAAAAAATTTAATAAAATTTTGAAATGTATTGTGGAATGTACATGTTATAAATGGATAAAATATACAAAGTAAAACAATTTATTATAATAAAATTTTTATAATATTTGAGGAAAAAATCGGTAGGTGTGACTAGAAAAAGTCACAACCGTGACTGATCATTACAATATAAAAAAATGAAATAATAAAATTAGTTGGTAAAAATTTGGAATGAAAAAATCAAACAAATATTTGCAAATGTATGGTGTAATGTATCTGTTATAAATGGATTAAGTATACAAATTAAATAAATTTATTATAATATTTAAGAAAAAATGAGAATATATGATTAGTCACAAGTGTGGCTTATTAACTAAAAAATAACTTAAAATGATTTCAAATTAAATAATAAAATTAGTTAATTAAAAAAGACTTATTAACTGATACCCGTGGGTAACTTCAGAATGTTAAATATAACCTAGTCGTACAAGAAAAAATCACAATTGTTTCACCTTCTTCTTCTAGGATCTGTTCTTCGATGAATCAATAGCTAAAAAATGAAATCCAACTCAAATGATTATCAACTGATTTAGGTTATTTCTTTGAGTAGCAAAAAGTTGACATGGGTCGTCTTTGATTCATTTGAAGAACAGAAATCATTTACATATTTAAACTAACAGCTCAGACGAAGGGAAAAAAAGCCAAGAAGAGAAGAAGGCGATGGAAGAGAAAGAGAGGAAACAAGAGAAATCAACATGCGAGAAGGTTCCGGAGAAGGAGAAGAAGAAGAAACTGAATTGAACTGCTTAATAATTAATGACAACATACATTAATAATAAATCGTAGATGTAGCAGATGCTTATAGACATTAGCAAAATTTATTAATAGAATTTGTCTAGTTCGTATAATATTTATGTCAGTTTTTGCTTCAAAAGTAATAATAAAAGTTCAGCTCAGACGAAGGGGGGAAAAACAAGAAGAGAAGAAGGTGATGGGAGAGAAAGAGAGGAAACCGAAGGAATGAACATACAAGAAGGTTCTGGAGAAGGAGAAGAAGAAGAAACTGAATTGAACTGCTTAATAATTAATAACGATGTACATTAATAATAAACCGCAGATGTAGCAGATGCTTATAGACATTAGCAAAATTTATTGGTAGAATTTGCTTGGTTCGTATAATATTTGTGTCAGTTTTTGATTCAGAAGTAATAATAAAAGTTAGTGGAAAACGCAATAGTTATTTAACACACAACAGTTAATAATAAATAAAGTTAGTGGAGAGGAAAGTTTTATAAATAACAGTCGATTAACAATTATTATGAATTAATATAACACAATTATAAGTAAATAAATAATTAAATCTTAATTAAATTATGTTACGAAAGGATTAAAAAGGAAATTCCTATTTATTAATTAGCAGTAAAAAAGGCCTTTAAAAAAGCAAAAACTAAATAAAATGCACATTGTGAGCTAATAATTCACAGCTGTGCATGTAAATCACAACTGCAAAGGCATGACAACCAATATGGGTTGTAGCTAACTCACCAATTATTAATTAATATTAATAAAAAATAACACAATTAATTTATATATTCATTTATATAAACTTATATTAAAATATAATACTTCATAATAATTAGCAATTAATAATGCACGGTTATCGCTAACATATATACTTAATATTAATATATAATATTAATATAAAAACTTAATAATAATTAACAATTAGTAACACAAGGTTATGGTTAAGATTTAAATTTAATATAAGTATATAAAAATTAATTAGAATGAACAGTTAATAATGGACGGTTATAAATAGCATATAAAATTAATATTAACATATGGCACCTAATAATATAGTAACAATAATTAATAATGGATGAAAAAATTGTAAGCTCACAATTGACGGGCAATTAATAATAATCATTTATGAATAGTAACTCAATTATAAATAAATTAAAAATAAAATTATATTATGAAAGAATTAATAAGAAGTTGCCTATTTATTAATCAACATTAACGAAAAAGCTAAAAAAACAAACAAATAACATCCACGATTGTGACTGAAGAAGTTACAATTGTGTGGGAGTCATGCCAATGATTATTTAGTCACAAGCGTGACTGTTTAGGTATATATGAACTTAACAAAGAACTATACATATTAACATATTAGTACACAAAAGTTAATAATAATTAGCAATTTTAATCAATTAATAATGCAAGCTTGTCACTAATATATATACCTAGCAGTAATATATAGTATTAATATATGGTAATTAATAATATAATAATTTGTCACAACCGCATATAGGTATATATATTAAGACATTAGTATATAAAACTTGACAAAAATTAACAATTAATAATAAAAGGTTATGATTAAGATTTAAATTTAATATTATTATATAAAAATTAATAACAATGATCAATTAATTTAAAATAGTTACACAGTTAATAAAAAAATTTATTTTGTATATTTATGTAATTGTTATCACTAAGTCTATATATTAAAGAATTATAATGCATGTTCATGACAATCTCGAGCATCACTCTATTATTCTCGTCACGTAAATATTTATATTTCCAAACTCACATAAGTATCATTTATACTTATGGTTTATACCTCAATAAAACCATTAAAATCGAGATTCATAACTCATTTCATCAATTCAGATTTTCCTTAAATATACCTTTGGGTCTACTGTTCATGATCAATCTGACTACGAAAATGAAATACTTTGGTAATACTTTCTTCTAGAAAATTGTTCTCCTATCTCTTAAGTTTCTAATGACTCCAAGATCATTCAATTTGGTTCATTATTGTATGAGTTATGCTCAAAATACTATAGACTAAGCACATTTGAAATTTAACTAATGCATGATCATGTTGTCAGTTGTACAACTCATATCTCTCAATTCGAATATCCAAAAATTACAAACTTTATACCAATTGAAAGATAAGAGAATAAGCTACAACTTTTGTGAAGACACTTTTGTCTGATTTAGCCTACATCAATACAGTTTATTCAATAACAATAGGACATGATTTCTATCTCAGGTAGTGTTATAGCCTAAGCCAATACTCAATTTCAAGCCATATTTTTAAATTCTTAGAAACAAAATTAGAATTCAATTTCTTCATAAAATTTGTATTACTATGTCTCTAGCTTACTCCAAGTCAAAGATTGTTCCATTTGGATACATACAGATCAATATATTGGCCCTGTTTAGCATTCAACTGATTGCATTTAGCTGTTAGCTGATAGCTGATTCTATCAGCTGAATTGACCAACGGATTGCATTAGCCGTTTATTAGACATGTTTGGTCAAAATACTCCATACTATTTCTTATACCCCAACAAAACGCAACTCTCAACTTCAAGCTAAATTTCAGGGCTCTTAAGGACAGAATTATAATTTAACTTCTTCAAGAAAGTTGTAGACATATGTCTCTAGTTTAATATAAATGAAAAATCGTCCCTTTTGGATGTCTACAATTTAATATATGGCCACAATACAGATGTATGTATAGTAAAACACTGCATATAACATACTTCAGCACACCTTAACTTCATTTTCATCCCAATTCATCTCTTTTACTTAGTCTATCATTTCTAATTTATATTCTCACATCTCTACTCCCCTTTCAGTTCAAAATAACACAACAAATCCAAAACCCAAGATTAAAACACAAACATAAAAAATCTCATCCTCACTCACGCATATGTCTATTTTTTGCACTATTTCACTATCATTTTTCTGCATATTCAATTTTTGCATTCTCTTCATTTCTTCCTCAAACTTCCATTTTAATCAATCTTTCTCATCTCCATTCATCACCATACACCTATTTCTAAACTCTAAATTCATTTTAAACACTCAAAACTATTCACGTAGATCAACAGCGAAAAACATAGTATATATATATAAATCGACTTGTATGAATTTCTACACTCCTCTCATGCACATTTTTATTGATCTTTCAACTCCAAAAATCATCTCCACATTACCTTATGACATATTGATCATCAAAACACATAATCCAAAATATCAATATAATCATCTTATACCCACGATATACATGAAAAATGTCCATTTTCACTTGATCATTTAATGATAACTAATTCACCAAATTTATCTCATATAACAAAAAATCATAAGGATTTACATGTATTTACTTGTTAAAACTCCAAAATATTCAAAAACTCCAAGAAGCCCTAACTCTCATGCAACCACGCACATCATCATGAAGGTAGTTTAGGTTAGGTTTTTCTTGAGGCAAAAGAAATAGACAACAAAATGGGAGTAGTAAAAGATAGACGGAAGCAAGGCATAACTTTGGGGAGAAAATCGTGAAGAAGATGAAGTTTAGAGAAGAAAGCCACGAAGAAGGAAATACGACAAGACAAAAAGAATGACTTGGTCTTTCAAAGATAGAAGACACGTGACTTGGTCATGTAAAAATAATTGCATAAAGAAACTTAAACTAGACAAGTGACACTTGTCACTTATCTAACTTCTAAGGCTTTAACTAAGTTCTTATTGAACTAGTCCCATAACTCCCATCTTTTTATTCCAATTATCTCTAAAATTTTCAATAACATCTTCTCACAAATTCTAAAGTCATCTATAAAATTCTTCAATATCATTTAACTCATTTCTATTTCCATTCATCAATTTACTTGCCAAGTGACATTTTTTTCCCAATTCAATAATATCCAATAATTTTGGAAAATTTTTTCCTAAGATTCCCCAAAAATTCTAAATCAACAAACACACTCTCCAAATAAATTTTCAATACAAATAAACCACAATTCTCAATAAAATCACATTCCACATATATAATCAATTATACTTGGAATGTCAATGAATGCAAGTACATTCATTTTCATGTGTGAAAAATTCGATATTCACGTGTATGTATATGTCATTTTATGCATGAACATGAAATGCATTTTCTAATATCGTAATAATCTCTCATATTTACTATTCTAGCCTTAACATGGGTAATGGGATGTTACAATATAAATCATCTTATCGTAGGGGCTTCTGTAGAATTTTAGGAATGGTAAGAAAGACTTGTTCGAGTTGTCAGATTTATAGGTTTTTTTGGGGAAAAAAACATAGCCAGTGATTGAAAGAAAGAAGGCTGTGGGGTCTGTGGTCGAATGATTCTAATTGACTCAATTGTCGTGACATGGTGCGAAATGGGAGTCGGTGGGAATAAAGTTTTGTTGGTAGTTGTTACATAACGGTTGATGTTTCGAAAAGACGTTCTATCAGTGGGGGACGCAAAAGAGATAGATCTCGCATTCAATGGGTCAATCTGTGCTAAACTTAAAGGAGACTTGCTAGTGGACCCTGTTTCTAAAGAAGCTGGCGGGGTTAAGGTCAAATACCATGGTTTGGCAGTGCTAGAATGTTGCGACACAGTAAATGAAAACCTTGATGAGGGGGAGGCATTTTTAACTATTGATCTTATGTACGAAGGGTGAAATCGAAAGGATGAGACTTGTTGATGATTATGTGAATTATAAAATTCTAATGATTTTTATAAATCCAATGAACATACCATCGTGGTGATTTATGAAAATTCAACTAATGGTCAGACACTCTGTAATAATAATGAAGGTTTAAATTATAAGTAAATAGGAGGTGGGACGTTAGAAAAATAACAAAGCGTAAAAAGCATAACATAAGTGCACTGGTAGCAATAAGCTTATGTATGTTAAAAAAGTTTTAAAATGAGTATCTTCTATAAAGATGTCAATAGCGAGATAAAGTAAAAATAAAATTAAGCATATAAATAAGAGACATATGATTAACAATATTACCTTCCATAGATAGGAAAACAAAGATCGTGGGTCAATTACAAAAGCTCTATAAAGTTTGGACAGGTAATAGTTGGTAACAATTTTCATTGTTGATACAAAAACATTTATAAAAGTTAAAGCAGACCTGAAAAAACCTGATAAGATAAAAATAACAAATTATAAAAGAATACATGACAAAGTTAAATGAAGTAACTTATCGAAATCTGATTAATTCTCTTAATGGAAAACTATCAATCAATTAAGCTGATATGACACAACATTATATAATTCATAAATGGAGGCTACACTTTTATGGGCTATCAAGAAAGTTATGGAAGAAATCAATATACTTGCATCAAAAAGTAGTAAAAATTGTTCACAATTTTTTGGCATTGTAGATAAGGCTACTTGCAAGGTAAACGCAATGAAATGAAAAAATTGAGTATGATTAATAATCAACTAACAAGGATAAAAATGAAATACATGTAAAATGAAAAAGTATATACGGTAACTTACAATTTTCGTGAATTGAACTTCTGATAATCTTGTTTAAGGCAAAAAATCTTTAACCAAGAGCAAAATAAATTGAAAGAAGAATAAAGCTTTAAAATAGACATAACAAATACCAAAAACGAAATTCACAACAGATATATGCAAATAGTATTGTAAATAATTACCATCGGTTATAAAAAATGAAAAAGTTAATAAAGATATAACACTTCTTTTGTTACTCATCTTGAACAACTAAAATAATATGAATACAATGAGGAAGATGAAGGCAAATACACAAAATAAATATGATGAAAGATTTCTATTTTTAGATTTCGTGGGTAAAAGGTAAATAAACTTTATTTATAATATGTCATATTTAAATCGGCGGCGTACCTGTGAAAGATTATTTGAAATCCACGGCTTATTGTTGAAAGATAACATTTTTATGATGAGATGGACCATATTTTTTAGGAAATTTATTTTCCTTTCGAAATCAGAGAGTTGTTGTCAGAGAAATAATGGCAAAAATTTATTAAGAATGTTGATTGTCATGGGTGTTTCACGGGTGTGACTTAACATTTCACGCCCTGTGAACCTGCATAATTTGTTGCTGTCAATTTCATTTTTTTCAGCCAACTTAAAATTATCACTGTTAGGTTTAAGGAAGTCTTCTTTCAAAATTTTATTTGTGATCAAAAAATAATATTAATGGCATTACATATTTTGTTCGATACAATCTTGCTTCTTCGGGGATAAAAAAATAAATAGTAGAAAAAGAGAAATATGTGATCCGATTTTACAAAAGAGGAATTTGCTTCCTTATATTTTTTTCTAATTCGATTCGGGAAGAAGATTTGACAAGATATTTGGTGGAAGATTTCCATTTTTAGATTTCATCAGTAACAATCGAATAAATTTGATTTATAACATTGCCATTTTTAAATATGAGTATCTGTTCAAAGATTGTATTTCGAAATCGACAACTTATTTGTTGGACGATTTATGTTCAAAATCGACAGAGTATTTATTGGAAGATTTATGTTAGACACGATGTAGCGCATTTCTTGAGAAATTTAATAATTTTTTTAAGATGAGAAAGTTGGTTAAAGGAAAGAACGACAAATTGAATAATTAATTAAGAATGTACATGGCTATCTTAACATGTAATGCCTGTGAGCATCTAGAATTTGTTAAGTTTTTGTTTTTAAATCTGGCTTTCATTATTACATCATTTATAACATTTATCGACTTCAACATATGGAATTTGGCATAGCGAATTTTAATGTTGGTGAATTTTTTCCTAAGAAATTTCTTGTAATGAGAGCTAACATGGATTCTTGTTGAATATAAGATAAAGCTAAAAATAAAATTAGAAATGAATGCATAAGATAAACACAAAATTGGAAACAAAATACAACTTGGCACATTGCCTTCCTTCCATACATATGGTTTGTTTATGTTTGTTGAAAACTATCTCTTTTTTGTATGTATTGAAGGCAGTGCGAGGAAGTTAAAGAATCATGATCACAAATAATTTAATTTGAATTAATATTTAATGCTATATTTTTAAATTTTATATTTAAACTCGGTAGCACTTTAAAATAAAAATAATTCATGTTTTAATTATAAAAAATTGACCACACTCAAATGTAAAAAGGGAAAAGGATAAAATTATATATACACCTCGTTTTGTTACAACACCATATTATCATATTGAGAAATATAAATAAAAAAATCATTTCTAATCATTTACATGAATAAAAAGGCAAAAATAAGGCTACAGATAATTATATTAATGTTATCAATATATTTTAAAAGCTTAAAAAATGAGATCAAAAACTTGCTAAAGTTTGACATGTTTAAAATCTACATGGCCTGGGCATTAACCTGCGTATTAACATCATTGAAATCTGCCAACGTTAATTATCAACAAATTACAACATTGATCATCAGCAAATTACATTTAATTAGTGACCTGTTTTTCCCTTGGTATAAGTTTTGCTAGAACCAACAACAGAGGGTGCAAAATTGCTTTTCCTGCACAATAACTCTCAAAAGACATTATATGAAAATTGCCGAAACAAAGGGAAAAGAGAAAATGAAACAAATAAATCGTAAAAACTAGTATGAAATACATATGGAGCAGCCTTGATCAACTTTTTACTTTGAGTTTAATTGTCAACTGGATGTAAATTTTGCATGTGTCAAATATTGTGATACATTAGAAGATACAAATATGAACAAATATTCCAACACAAATATGCAGTTTTGACCAATAAAATTATATGCCAAAAAAATATTCCAACATAAATATGCAGTTGTGACCAATAAAATTAATGCCAAAAAATGCACAAATAAATTTTCATATTTCCTACATATATAATACTAAAAGAAACATAAACAAATAAGGCATGAGAAAAATTAATAACAATGAGAAATTTTACTTAATGTAATGGGTCATTCGTAGGCATCGAACCAAAAGCATGCATATCTACCAAGAATCATAAGCAGAAGAACTCAAGAATAATTAAAAAATGGTTATTACATTTCAACTAAACATAAGAACGGGAAATAATAACCTTCTTGATCAAGTAAATTAACACTATTTGCTTGACGTAACTTTGTATAGATGCATTGAAAAGATAGCGTTTACCTGCCAACATCGCGGGCAAAATAATAGATCTTAAACGAATAAGAAATTGAAACATTCAAAACTGTATTCAGTTAGAAAATAACAAAAGATTCTCAAAATTTTTTTCTTCACGCGTAACAGTAGTTGATAAGTTTCTCTCAGCCAAGTGTTGAACACTAACTAGTGCTATTTGTATATCTACCTACACCCCGAGAACATAGAAATTATAGTTAGAATTGAAATAATGGAGGTTAGGAAAATATATAAATGTCGAAGTTAATAAGAAACAGAGGTGAATGGTGACAAAATCACACAAGTATTATCTTGAGAAATGATAACAATGCAGTCCAACTCAAATGATCATTGACTGATTTAGGTTGTTTCTTTGAGTAGCAGAAAGTTGACATGGGCTGTCTTTGATTCACCTGAACAAGAGAAATCATTAACATATTCAAACAAACAGCTCAAACCAAGGGGAAAAAACAAGAAGAGAAGAAGTTGATAAGAGAGAAAGAGAGGAAACTGGAGGAATTAACATACAAAAAGGTTCCGAAGAAGAAGAAGAAGAAGAAGAAGAAACTGAATTGAACTGCTTAATAATTAATAACAACATACATTAATAATAAAACGCAGATGCAGCGGATGTAGAATCATTTATTAATTAGGTAAATGGATTTACAGTAAACATTATAGATATTAGCAAAATTTATTGATAGATTTTGTCGGCTTCGTATAATATTTGTGTCAGTTTTTGATTTAGAAGTAATAATAAACAACATACATTAATAATAAAACGGAGATGCAGAATCATTTATTAATTAGGTAGATGCAGTAAATGTTATAGATATTAGCAAAATTTATTGGTAGATTTTGTCGGCTTTGTATAATATTTGTGTTAGTTTTTGATTCAGAAGTAATAATAAAAGTTAGTGAAAGACGCAAGAGTTATTTAACATGCAACAGTTAATGATAAATATATAGCTCTTCACGGCTATGACTAATAAGTGACAACCTTTAATTGCGTATTAATTATTATTATGATATTATTAAGTACTATATATTAATATTAAGTATATTAATTAATTACAATTATACATGCACGATTGTGACTTTACGGCTGTGACTTAACAAATCACAACCATGCTTGGAAGTGAGGTATATGTTAAGTCACAGCCGTGCTTGGAAGTGAGGCATAGTATATATATACTTAATAATTTTGTTTTTAGTATTAAAATTATCAACTTTTATTTAAAAAATTTCCAACTTTTTATTTACTTTCCTTATTTATAGGAATCTTAAGTGAGAAGCATTTATATTAACATTTTTCAACTTTTATTTTTTACTTTCCATATTTACAGCAATAAAATTATAATTTTTGTTTTTAGCATTAAAATTATCAACATTTTATTTTTGGCTTTACTTACTTCCAGCAATCTTGTTATAATTTTGTTTTTAGGTGTTGTAGAATTGGCTTACATGGAATTTGTATTTTAATATTCTCATGGGAGTGACTTAAGTGCACGCCTATGCACTTATGCTCTACAATTTTTTTATTAACATCATTTTAATTAAAGAAAAAATAAATTAATATTCAATATATTATTTTTAAATTTCTTCATTTTAATTAAAATTTAAATTAAACGCACAATATATTAAATTGAATATTCATATAATTTGTAGCTTATCTTCTTACATTTGCAATGGTTTGTAAATTTTGGACATCATAATTGAGAGATATGCTTTTCACAAATTAGGAGTGCATCATTTAAAGCTTAAATTGGTGTCTTTTTTAAAAACAATAAAATAAATTTTATTTCAATTAATAGAAAAACATAAATGACTTTTTGCCACAAAGTTTGTATTTTATTTTTTCATTTAAAATTAATGAAGCTTCTGTCACGATCGTGCTTGTGCACGGTTGTGATTTTGCTGAGTGCAAGCAACGATTCTCCTCAGTGCAAGCTTTTGTCACAATTATGCTTCTGCATGATTGCGACAAAGTTGGCTGCAATAGTCTATAAAATTTTTTTAAAATTCTTTTACAAAAATTTTAAAATTTTATACATTTAAAGTAATAGAAAGACATAAATTAATTTTTCAGACAAAATCTGTTTTTAATTTTCATCATTTTAAATTTAATAAAAATAAAATTTAACACTCTCACGGGTGTGACTTAAGATGTCACACCCATGAGAGGCATTTGTATTTTATAATGCTCTCGCGGGTGTGACTTAAGAAGAAAAAGGCTAGGCTATGTTCAGTCATATATGACTATGAATATCTCTAAGGATTTCCTAGAACAAGTCCCCATTATAAGGTTAGGCTTTAATGGATCATTATATGAAGATACTATCATGGTCGATTACCTACAAGGAAAAAGGTAGGTACTAATGGGGAAAAGGTTCCAGGAAGGGAGCCATAAGGAACAAATGGGTTTAGATCTATATGAAAATGAAGGAACTGATGAGTAGGAAATATGCCAAAATGAGACACAAGAAGAACCAATTGTATGTGACAAGAATTACTTGGATAAGGTTGGAAACTATCTATAATGTTGCAGGGTTTACCGATTTAGATGCAGGAAACCAATCAAAGTAGAAAATAGTAACAATTACTATAAAAGAAGTTTCTAAGGAAGGCAAGTTAGCGATTTAGGAGGCAGAAAAAGGGGATGATATGGAGGCAACCTCATCCTCTTCAACACCGAGCAATGCAGAAGAGAGAGAGGTTGTAGAACAATTTAACAGTGTGAAACGGAAGAAGGGTATTAGGTGTAAAGGCCAAAGCTCCAAAGCCATTACTTAATAATAGTAGTCTAGAATGTCAGAGGCATTAATTGCCCCAAAAAACTTTTGGCCTTAAAGTATTTTTTAACTTAGGAAAATATTTTGGTTTTTGCTATTTTGGAAACAAAAAGTAGATTGGAGAATCTCAAGTATCTTAAAAAGCTAGGAAATAAGTGGCGGTTCCTCTCTAATCATCAAGCTCATGTTTTTGACAAAATTATTATTGGGTTTGATCCTCGAATAGTAGTTATTGAGGTGATAGAAGTGGAGGCGCAGGTTATGCACATGAAATGACATTTTGTTGAGTAAAATTCTTCCTTTTTTGCATCAGTAGTGTAAGGTTCCAAAGAAAGGTAGCAGGTCTTTGGCTCATTTAAGGATATTTTAATTCTACCCTTTATAGAACAGAAGCGGAAGGTCATTTTTCTTTAAGAAATTACTCTTCCGATTTTAAAGATTGTGTTGATCAGTTAGGAGTTTTAGACCTTAAGGTGATTGGACATTTTTTCTCCTAGAGTAAGAAGTAAACTAATGGATGGGCACTCAGGAAAAAGCTTGATCGAGTTATGGTTAACTAAGCATGGTTACAACTTTTCCTGGAAAGTAACGCCACTTTTTTAGAACCTATGTTTTCGGATCATACCCTAATGACTGTGGTGAAGCATTGCCATCCATTCATATTTAACAACTATTTGGTTAATGTAAAGGGATTTCAGGACTGTTTGAGGGAAGGAGTATTAGCTAATGTACACGGAACCCTTCAATTCCAATGTATTCAAAAGTTGAAATTAATCAAAGAGGCTTTAAAAAATCTAAAGAATTAGACAAGGGAGAACACTTTTTTGGCCATATTAATAGTTAGAGACAAATTATCCCAACTTCAGCATACATTGGGGATATTCTCCTTTTATCTCAAGAGAAATCAGCTCTGTCTGACTATATGCAAGCTCTAAACAATCATGCTAGTGTTATGGAGGAGAGGGCTAGGGTGAAATGGCTTAAAGAAGGAGATAGAAATTCTAAATTCTTCTTTAGCTTTATTATTGCCAGGGAGAACTAAAACTCTATAAAGGAAATTACTTTGCCATATGGGAGGAAGATAAGTAGGCATGAGGATCTGTTGAAAGAAGTTGAGAGGTTTTTCAAAGATTTCTATGTCTCTCGTAATGTAATTGTAAACACTCAGTACTTAGACTCTGTTATTCATAACAGACTCTTATACGAAGAGAATACTCTATTAACTAGAACAGTGGAAGATTTAGAGATAAAGGGGGTTATTTTCCAAATAATCCTAAAAAGGCTCCAGGACCTGATGGTTTTAATGAGTTCTTTTATCATGAAGCATGGCTTCAGATTGGCTCTATGGTGAAAGCAGTTGTTGAAGAATTTTTTTTCTTTGAAACTCTTTTAAAGGAAATCAACAAAACCTATCTCTGCCTAGTCCCTAAACTAAACAATCTAACAACCTTGGAGGACTACAGGCCTATGACATGTTCTAACTTCATCTATAAAATGATTGCCAAAGATTATTTCAAAAAAACTGAAAATGGTTTTGGGGTCAATAATCAGTGATAATCAAAGTGCTTTCCTACAAGGCAAGCAAATAAGGGATAACATTTTCACTGTACAAGAATTGCTAAGAAGTTACTCGAGGAAGAAAGCTCCAAAGAATTGTGCCTTCAAGATTGATTTTAAGAAGGCTTTTGACAATATAGAACGAAACTTTATTTTGAGGCTATTAGAAGTGATGGAGTTTTCAAAGGTGTTCATTAAATAGGTAGAAGCTTGCATCACTACCCCTTCCTGTGCTATATTGGCTAATAAATCTCTGACAAAAAATTTTCATGCTCAAAGTGGACTCAAACAAAGGATCCTATGTCTCCTTATTTGTTCATATTATGGCAGGAGGCTCTAACTTCTCTATCGAGGTATAAAACTGCCAGGGGGTTCAAGTTTCAAATATTATGGCCGATGTAAGAGAGTTTCATTGGTAAATCTATGTTTTGTAAATGATCTTTTCCTATTCTCTAAGGCTGATGAGGCTTCTATCAAGCTCCTTATAACTTCTTTGAACCTATTCAACACTATGTTTGGACTATCCGTTAACTATAACAAAAGTCATTTCATTCTCTTTAAAAGCACAGATCGATTGGAAAGACTAGTTTCTTCTTTAATTGGTATACTAAGGAAACAAACTCCTCTATGCTATCTAGGTCTGCCAATTGCTTCCAAAAGGATTCAGTTTCGGGAATGCTACCCACTCATTGAAAAAATTCAAAAGAGACTATCCTCTTAAACCAATTGTGCTCTATCTTTTGGGGGAAGGTTACAGTTAATGAACTTCATACTTAACTCCATGCACACCTATTGGTCATCAAATATGGTGCTGGCAAGGGGAGTAATCAAATCGCTAGAAAAGTTTATGAGAAATTTCAATAGGGAGGAGGTGGCCCGAATAAGGGACATGCTAAGGTCAAGTGGGTCGATGTCTATAGATCTAAGAGGGAGGGAGGACCGGGAATTATTCCTGTAAAGTTATCTAATAAAGCTCTCTTGATGAAGAAATTCTGGTCTATACTGTAAGGAGAGAATACCTTATGGGTAAAATGGCTTCATGCCTATGTCCTAAAAGGTCAAAGCATATGGTTTGTTAACCCAAAATCCTCCCACTCTTGGTTTTTATCACAATTATTGAAGATAAAGGAGAATTTGAGTTCTGAAATTTCATGCAAGGTAGGGGATGGTGAGAAGGCTAGTTTTTGGTATGACAACTAGTCAAGAAATGGACGTTTAATTATGAATCAGATTACTGTTCAATTATTAAGCCATCTGAATTTAAATGCTAAAGTAAAGGTTTTGTTAGGGTAGGAAGAATTCCTGGTAGAAATTCATCACCTACAACCTACCAATCCCCCTAACCTATTAATACCTAACCAATGCATTTGGAGAAACCACAAACAAGGTATATTCACAACAAAAAGTTGTAGGGAATGACTATTTCATAGAAATGCCAAAATGGAATGGTATGAAGTAGTATGACATAAAGAGCTAATGCCTAGCTCTTAATTTATCCTATGGCTTAATACTCTAATCAAACTTAGCACTATGGATAAACTCCCCCTTTTGAATTCAAGAGTGGATTGTGTCCTGTGTAACTCAGGATAAGAGAATAGGGACCATCTACTTTTTAAGTGCCCCTTCTCGGAAGACATTTGGTCTTGGATAAGACACAAATGTCTATGGTCCCTAAGCACATTTCATTTCACAGTGATTATGTAGTGGTTCAGTAGACTAAAGTCCATTTCTCAGCCTAATTCTCTTATTAACCTAATTTCCTTTAAGACTTGTATTAAGGAAATATAGGCAGAAAGAAACATGCGAAGATTTCAAAACTCCAGTAGGAGTTCATATCAAGTTAGAGAGTGTATGTTTGATAAAGTTAGAGAGCAGATTATCTCCTTTAGCTCTATCAAGGAATACTCATCCCAGTTGGTAAATGAATGGAGAATTTAGAGAAACATGCAGAGATAAAGTGAAATAGGGAAACATGCATATAAAAATAACAGATAGTTTGATACTAACATCATCTAATAATATGGAAGGTACTGGAAGAGGGACTTACCATTTTAGTTATCGAAAAGGAGAAGCCATCGGGGCTTGGAAAAGGGGTTAAGGTTGTTCTTCTAAGGTCTTGGAACTCAAAGAGACTAGAAAGGAAGTTATAATCAACTTTCTCTGGTCAGATTAAGGACGAAATACCTAGAAGAGGAAAAAAGGGGATTACGGAAGATCGATATTGTCTTAATTGCCAAGGGATAGGTTAGAGTGATCGTGCTACAATAAAAGGTAGAACGTTAACTTCAAAAGATGTTAGGGTGGGTGGACAACGAGTCGCTTTAACCCTAATTTGGAAGGTTCGAATGAAGATTAGGGGATGTGATTTGTGTTTTTACCTATTTTAGATTAGTGTCATCTTATTAGAGTTTAAAATGTTGCCATATTTCTAAGTTTGTTTACTTCGTAACGCTATCGTTTTGGGTTGAGGGGCAAGTTTTAGTCTCCTAATCGATGTAAACTTTGCTCTCTCCTACTAATATAATTATTTATTTTATTAAAAAAATGTACAAGGTAGTTGTAGTTGATTACCCAGGGTCATCTCCTACGAAGATGAAATTGGTCCACTCAAATTAATTTTAAACAAAAAATAAAAGTATATGTAATCCTAAATATTCTATTGATTTGTTAAGTTAAGGCTTTAAAGAAAATCACAAAATTAGATTTAATTGATTCAACCAGAAGTAAAAACAGATAGATTAATCGAGGAAGAAAACTCTTGAGAATTAATTTAACTAATTGAATCTCCTATGCATGACTATGAGGGAATGATTGGTTAGTCATCTTACTAAAATTAACAGTTGGGCTTTAAGATCAACTTGAATAATAAACTAAGTCTAACTTTCATATTTGATAAGTTATCATCCAAATTAATTATGAAAACCTAACTATTTATTACCACTTAAATTAATATATTTCTAGTTCTTAACCTAAGTGTCTATAGTTTCTTGTTCCATATTAAACTTCTTCTCTTGATCCTTTGTTTAATACCAAAATGATGCAAAGTTGGGTCATGCTATTACATCCATTCACTTCAGGACTATAGTAAACATAAGACAATAACATAGTCCCTCAATTATGCATATTTGACTAAAATAGCTACATTAATCCTCAAGAAAAAGAGATCAACCTATCACAGAAATAACAAGATTCATCATACTCAATAGTTCAATCCCATCTTAATCAATATAAGAGAAGTATTAAAGCAATAAACTAAGTGAACAACCAAAATGGACTATCAAAAGCTAACAGAGCATAAGTCTTTCAACTAATAGAGGAGTAAATTCAGCAAAGCAATAGAGAGATAATAAACAGAATAAGCAAACAAGTGTTCAGATGAGAGAGTTGTGGTGATCTCCTACACTCTCAAGCTTTCTGCATTGGCTCTCGCCTTCTGCCTCCTGTTTGGTTCTAACCTAGATGACTGGATGCTTAAGCTGTTTCCACCTCTCTTTTGTTCTTCCTCTTTACCTCACTCGACTGGTCTCTTCTTTCTTTCTTTTCTTGTCCGCCTGCTTTCTTTATTATTTGGATCATATTCTTGATTTATTATCATATTCCAACAAAAACAAATAAAAATTGGAACGATTTCAATTCTGCAATTGTCAACTCTGTCGATTTTCTTATAATCTCAATATGCTATTTCAAAGTTAATTTTTTAGGAATAAGGTTACAAACTTCCTTGGGGGAACTTTTGGTTGAGGAGTTACCTAAAATGTTGCCAAGATATTAGTATATTTGGTTTCATAGTCAAGAGTACAATAAATCAATTTATAATCTTTAACACCAACTTTAAATCCAATACTTGCTTTAGTCTCTGTTTGTGGTGACATAATTGGCCTATTGGGAATCTCTAGATCTACGCATATTTGGGTGTATTTGAATCCAATTCTACTTGTGATTATATTCAATTGGTGGTAGTAAATAATGTGAAAAAGGGTAGTGACATTAATCCACAAGAAGCTCGACAAACTCTTAAAGTGGCTGAAGCTAACTTGAGTCATCAACAGAATCAGAAAGAGAGGGATTCAAACCATTGGTACGAATAACTTGATTTGATGCTTTAGTCCACTCAACCATCTCTCCCAACTCTAAGAGAAAAGGTAATTAAATTGTTACATTACACAACATGTAAAGTTGGAAAAGACCTTTTTTTTAAATTTCTCTTTATTACTTTAATTGTTTCGTAGTTTAATCATGATTAATCAATTTTATATTTTATTTAATTACAATAAAATCAATAAATAATTTATTTAATAATTTAATTAAGTTAAATTAAATTATCTAAATTAAATTAAGTTAAATTAAATTAAGTTAAATTAAATTATCTAAATTAAATTAAATTAAGTTAAATTAAATTATATAAATTAAATTAAATAATTATATATTGTAATTTTATTTTATTTATATATTATAAATGTATTATCTATTAATATATTCTATTCTATTTAATATTTATTAACAATTAAATTTCATTTTTAACTATATGGTAATTAATATAATGATAATAGATAATAGATAATATTTCTCATACTTTATTTATCATTCTATTTATTATATATTTATACCGACTCTAAATTTTTTAAGTCATGCAAAAAATGATAATAAAGCATGATGGTAATTTGTTAATGTTAATAAGGAATTAAATAATTAATATTCAAATAAAAAATAATAAAATAATAAAAAGAGCCAAAAAGTGGATCTATGTATAACAGATCACACCTACTAATAAAATCTTTTTTTGTTTTGATTCGACCAGTAATCATATATGAGATGGTGGACCATATAAATTTAGAAACACAATGGTAAAAAGCTTAGTCACCACCATGACTAACTTGTCACGAAGGTAAGTGAACTTGTCATCACCTTTCTCTGTTTTTTTTTCTTTTCATGAAAAATTTATGTGAACTTTCATTTTTCATGCAAAATTCACAATCTAATCTAATTAACATGCATTCAATATTCATATCATTTTCACTCAATTTATCTCACATTTGGATCTAAACATAAGGATTTGTAACCAAAATCAAGATATAAAGGCAATTAAAAGCAATAGAAACTAGACAAAACACTTGTATCACTCCTAAATACAATAATATATAGGCCTAACCAAAGAGTACAAATCAAAATATCTCATTTATCATTTGACAACTCCAAAATGACTCACTCATACAAATATGAAACAACGATGCTCAAATGATTAATAAAAGGGTTCATTACAAAAAAAACCCAAACTTTCCTCAAAATTTTTAATTATAGCCCTAACTTTAAAAAGTAGTAATAAAATGTCCTAACTTTCAATGTTTTTAAATTCTAGTTTGACATTAGTCTCACCATTTTCTTTGCTGATGTGGCACTGTCACGTGTCAATGGACCCTCACTAAAATTTTAGGTTGAGAAAGACGATGAAGTGAGAAGGATTTCATTTATTTAAAACGATGTTTTGGTATCATCTATAAATGATGTCGTTTCACTACCATTAAAGCGATGTCATTTTAAGAAATTGAAATCACTCTCACTTTGTCATCTTTCTCCACCTAAAATCCATAACTTTCTTTTTTTGGTTCAAAGTTCAAATCCTTTCATCTACCTTTCGGGTGCAATGGGAAGAGCTTCATGGTTCCATCTCCTTGATCCTCTTTGCATGATGATCTATCACTTTCTTCTAATTCCAAGTCCTAAAGCTCCAGCTTCTGCAGTTTCTTTTATATGGACTACCCTCATCTCTCTCTAATACTCCTTTTTGTATTATGGAATATGCAGTAACAATAAGAATTAAAACTAGCTAGGTAGGTAGGTATTGAAAGGAAAGTGTAGCACCCCACTCCAGTTTGACACGTGCCTGTATGCCCATCAGGCAGTCGTGCAAATGCCCGAAGGAATCCGCGTGCTAACTATTTCACTTTCACATATCTCATGGTATCATAATTGCAATAATAAATATCACAATGTCTAAAACCCAAAATTTCCTCATTTCATTTAATAAACCATGATTACAATGTAGCATTACATACAACTATCATGTGTAAACAATCACAACCTATTAGATTTGACAGCTCTGTCTACATAGTATGTTACATATATGAGGAATTAACAAAAATTAAGACTAAATCCTTCAGTCCTAGCTGACTGACCTTTAAGCCATGTCTTCTATCCAAAAGCTGTACAAGATCTCTTCTAAGTTGTCTTAGAAGCTAAGTCATCACTCTTGAGCTTGAAATGTCAACATTGCAATTTTGGTAAGTTTTACGAACTCAATGAGGTAACCATCCTCGATAGTTCACTCTTGTCACATATCAACACAAGTCATGTTATCACATAAGTCACATCCTTCCATTTATCATCATATAATATCACAAAACACTTTGTTCACAATTGGCACAATTCAAATCCAATATAATTCAACATTTCATTGCAATCATGCAAAATATATTCACCAGTAAGCTTTCACAGATTACAAGGTAATCATTCAAATCATACATATCATGTGATATCCACTGTTTATTAGACGTACATCCATTTGTTACTTTGTTGTAATCAAGTGTCTTTTTCACTGTCTCGTATCCGTTGTGGATACCGGGCTCATTAATATTATCCCTTATCAGTTGGGGGTACAAAGCTTATTTTACACATTGAGCCAGAGGCTCAAATCCATAGTCTGATTATGGATTTATATATTTTACACATTTATATATGTGTCATGTATTATGCATGTTTAATAACAAATTCTCAGGTATGTTTCCTTAATGCATTTTACAATCAACACCTTCCAATCATTCTTTAATCCATCATGCACTTTACTTACCTTAATCCCTTCATTCAACATCAACTAGATTCATTTAAGAGCTCATTTCAACCGTATGGAAACACGCTAGTAAGAATTAGTTTGGAAATCACTCAATTAAAACACCCTTTATATTTCTAATCGGGTCAAGATCGTGCTTCTCAGGAAAAGTCATGACTGTGTAGGTGGATGATCATGCTTATCGGCATTTTCAACAAAGGTCACGATTGTGCTCACCTATGTTTTCCTCTTTCTTTTTTTCTTTCTATCCAAAACCACACACATGCAAACACATCATTTCTCAACAGTTTTTTCCAGAATTCTTTACCTCAATCACAACATCATTCTACACTCATTCAAATACCAATTTGATTACATTAAATTATCAAACTCCAATCAATTTATTTAGCAACTTCAACTACATATTATGATTCATGAAATCCTATCTTTTTTTTCCATAACATCATATTCATAGTATCAAGCGATTCTTTACCAAAAATCCATCATTTCCAGTTGATGACCTTTTCATTTTTACCTGAGTTTCAATTTAGTAACATTAATTCACAATTCAAATATTCATGATTGTTTATAAACCCCAAAATAGTACATATTCCTATACTCCTCTATATATTTTTCTGTACATTTTCTACTGCACTAACCTTCGTTTTAACTCCAATTATCATCTTAATTTAGCTCATTTTAAGACACCAAAATACACCCTTATTAAGAACTCATGATTTCTCATTCTTTAGAATCCGAAAATATGACATAACTTCAATTTTTTCAGAATCATTTATCTCTTTAATTGTATCACCGAAATTACTTCTTCCTACACCACTCATGCGTGCATCAATTCACAAGCATTAAAATATAATGGCTTTATTATTATTACCACCCATGTTAACACAACCAAAAATTGATTCCTTGATCATTTTCCTCAATCTCAATTTACTCATCATCAGTATGTCATTTAATGCTACCCATGAAGGTTAAAGCATAACTTACTTGAATAACAACTTCAAACTCTTTAGTAAAATTCCATACGTTAAGAGAGAATGAATTTTCGGTGGAGAAAAGAGAGAAAACTGAAAACTTCAAATGGACTAAAGTGATTTAGCTTGTGCAAGGTGTATCGTTGATGTAATAACATAAACCAAATGCAAAAATGAAGAGTATGGTGTTTTGGTAATGGATGAGCAATGAGAGGGTTTCGGTGGTGGATGAATAAGGAGAGAGTTGGTGTTTTCGGTGGAATACAGAAACTTTCTTTTGCAGAAACGTAATTCCTAAGTGACTAGGTGTCTTAATTGTGTATTTATACATGTCACCATTGCATGTCTCCCATTTGTCCTCCATTTAAGACTACCAAATGTCTCACTTCCATTTGACTCTTATAATTGACACATGACATTTTTCCTAGTCTAAAAATACCCCAAATTTTTAGAAAATTTTGAAATGTCACCAAAAATGCTAAATCACTATTTACACTCACTAATTCCATTTTCAAGACAATAATCCCCAATTCATATTATAATCACATTAAAATCAACTATACCTGGAAAATGTCAGTAAATGCAAGTACAATCATTTTAATGAGTGTCAATATTAATAATACGTGTATGTGTATGCCATATTATGCATGATCATAAAATACGTTTCCTAGATTCTTAATAGTCTCTCATATATAGTATCCTAGGGTTTTAACCTTTATCATAGGATAATGGAATGTTACAATTCTCCCTTCCTTAAGAAATTTCATCCTCGAAATTCTTACCTGATTGATGAAACAGGTGGGGATATTGTTTTCTCACGTGCTCCTCCTTTCTTGAGTTGCTTCCTCACTCAAGTGATTCTTCCATAGGACTTTCACTAATAGAATTACCTGATTTCTCAACTGATATCCCACTATCTTGATCGGGTCCTTAGCATAACTCAAATTACTAGTAACTTCAATCTCTTGAGCTAGTAATACATGCATCGAATCTGACTGATATCTCCTGAGCATACTCACATGGAATATATTGTGTATTTGAGACATTTCACTTGGTAAAGCTAATCTTTATGCTAGTGGTCCTACCCTGTCAATGATCTCATAAGGATCAATGTATCTAAGGCTTAACTTACCCTTCTTCTCGAATCTCAACACTCCTCGTCAAGGTGAGACTCTCACAAATACTTTATCTCCTATATTGTATTCCATATCTTTTCTATGTTGATCCATATAACTTTTCTGTCTATCTTGAGTTGCTTTTTTCAGCTTCAGATCAGTTTCACCTTATCCATAGTATCTTGTATCAGCTTCGAGTATTCTACCATTCTTAAACCTTCTTTATCCTAATATAGAGGCGATCGACATTTTCTGCCATACAATGCCTCATAAGGTGCCATTCTTATACTACTATGGTAGCGGTTGTCATAGGCAAATTCAACCAAGGTTATGTATTGATCCTATGCTCCTTAGAACTCCAATATAGATGCTTTAAGCATATCCTCAATAGTTTTGATTGTCTTCTCACTCTATACATTTGTTTGAGGATGAAATGCAGTACTAAAGTTCAACTTCATACACATAGTTGACTGTCGACCCTTCCAAAACCTCGAAGTGAATTTGAGATCCCTGTCTGATACTATGGATACTAGAACTCCATGTAGTCTAACTACCTCATTCACGTACCTCTGTGTCAACTGGTCTAGTGGGCTATTCTCTCTCATTGGTAAGCAATGAACCAACTTAGTCAATGGGTCTTGTTGGACCCCGTCTCCGAGGCCCAACATTTAGAAACACACAAGCGTAGAAGACCCAAAACCGACAACATACCAACCTCAATTTGGGGGACAAGCAATAGGAAATTCAGATCGGCTTCCTAAGAACATTTGTTCCTCATGGTCTAACGATTCTAATACCACTGAAAATGCTTAATTTGGATTAGAAATGAAGAATTTATGGCAAAAATGCTATCTGAAGAAAACAGTCAAAACTGACACTCTACCGACTTCATGTCAGAGTTTGAAAATCGTAAAGGCTTAATTGCCGATCGGTTCCTTCAAAAACTTGTAGGTTTATGTCTCTAGTTTAATTTAAAATAAGAATCGCTTTGATCGGAGCTCTATAGCTCAAAATATCTCAAAA
>JAOSBN010000006.1:22663597-22682995 GCA_027563595.1 Erythroxylum suave
GTGAATATCTTTACTTTCCATAGATTCATTTTCCGAGGAATCAGATTCCAAATTTACTTTACTTTCCCGCCAACCAAGCGGGGCCTTCATATATTCATTTTCCAAGAAATCAGAATCTAAATTTACTTTACTTTCCTGCCAACCAAACGGGGCCTTAGAGTATAGTCTTATTACATGTAAAAACATTCAACAACTTTTGATAGGAATTCACCCTCTAAATTCAAATCCACATTCCGTAATGTTCTTTTAACCCTTTCCTGTCTCAAAGTAGCATTTTTCACTAAACCTTCTCCATGACTTCTAACAAAGCTTTTAATTTCTACTCATCCATGTTACGTTAATGTATTCTCTGCAATGATACAAATTTCACTTTGTACCAGCCGAAAAATTGTATGAAATCTTCTTATACGATATCGTACCATCGATTTTGTCTGGTACCGCCTGATATTTCGGTAAAGTCTCACAAGTTGAGGGACTTATTTGCAAATTGATTATGGAATGATGGAATTGTGGAATTATTTTGATCACTTGATTACTTGATTGTTCATTTGAGTATTGAAATGTGGATTTGTGATTTTGTGTTGTGTAATAATTCCATATGTTGAATTGTTAGTTCTTAGTAAATTGTGTTGGATTAAATTGAATTGTGTAGTACATTGTGTATGTTGACTGTAAAGTTAATTTGAGTGAAAACTAAGAATGTTGATTAAATTGGAGAATGAAAGATTGTTAAATTAAAGTTGAGAATTAACATTTCAATAACAAGTTTGATTTAAATTAGTTAAGAAAAAAAATGTTGATAAGCATTACAAATTGAATTGTATAATCAAACAAAATAAATTAATTTATAGTTGAATTATGTGATTACAAAAAATAGGTTGTAAACTTGTAATTGTGAGTTATGGTTAAAATTGACTAGGTTATAGTTGTGAGTATATGTCTTTATTTTATAGTTGAATGAAGTAATCTTACAAAATGAGTTAGATTATATAAGACGCATATGTGTATTGTGTGATGCATACTTGAATTGTAGACTTTTGATTTATTGGTCAGTTGTTTTGGACTAAATTTAAATTGTGTAGTGTATGTTAACTCTTCATTGTGAAGTTAACTTGAGAAAGAAGTTAAGAACTTTGATTAAAATTGGTGTGTGAAAAATTGTTTAATTAAAGTTAGGAATTAGGATTTTAGTAACAATGTTGATTAAATTAGTTTTTAAAAATAATTATAAGCGTTACAAATCGAATTGTATAAGTAAACAAAATATATTATTTTACAATTGATTATGAGATTATATAAAGTAAGTTGTAAACTTATATTTATGAGTTATGGTTGAAGTTGAATATGTTATAGTTGTAAATGTATGTCTTTAGTTTGTGCTTAAATGATGTAGTCATATAAAATGAGATATATTATATAAGACGTATATGTGTATTGTGCTACTATATATGTTGAATACTTGAATTGTACGTTTTTGACTTATTAGTGAATTATGTTGAATGAAATTGAATTATGTACGATATAATAATACAAAATGAGTTATATTATATAACATTTATATGTGTATTGTGTTATTGTGTATGTTGAATACTTGAATTATTAGTTTTTGACTTACTGGTAAATTATGTTGGATGAAATTAAATTCTGTATGATGTAATCATACAAGATAAGTTATATTAAATAAGATGCATTTGTGTGTTGTGTAATTATATATGTTGAGTACTTGCATTGTTGATTTTTGGCTTATTGGTGAATTGTGCTGAATGAAATTGAATTTTGTATGATACAATAATGCAAAATGAGTTATATTATATAAGATATATATGTGTATTGTGTAATTGTGTATAAGATGTATATTTTTTTATGCTAGTTTGAACTTTTGATTTAAACAATACATAGTTTGTGATAGTAGTTGATAATGAAATTATATGTTCTTTATTTTGATGTGAAGTTATTAAGTTAATTTTGATATATGTCCTCATTTTTTTTAACAGATAAATGGAAGTAAGTTCAAATACTCCTAATAATTCAACTACTTCAAGAAGATACAATGATTCATCTTGAACTCATATTGGATTGGTTCCCCAAATGAAGAAACATATCATTTGCTTGTTTTGTAACAAACATTTGAAACGTGGAGGAATCGCTAGATTAAAAAAACATTTAGATAGGGTCAAAGCTGATATAGAGCCTTGTTGAAAAGTAAGCATAATGTGAAATGACAAATAAAGATTTTGTTTGAAGAGTATTAGCAAGAGAAAGATAGAAGGTAAAGATTGAATTACAAAATTGGTAGTGAAAGTTAGTTTATTAGTGCTCAGTATGATAGTGGGAATGTTGAAGATGATAGTATTCTTACCCAATAAGAAGTGAATGTTGTAGCTTATGTTAGGAAAAGAAGAAGATAGATGTCTAATTTTTTCCATCATGAACAATTCCTAAAGCTTAACCTTCAATTTGTAGTATTTTACAATCAAGAGAAGCAACTTATAATGTAGATATGACAATGATTAGATGGTGATGTGATTCAAGTATAACATTCAATACTTTTAAGTCTTATTATTATCAACCTATGGTAGATGCTATTGCCTCTTACAATCTAGGATAGAAAGCTTCTTCAATTGATGACCACAGAGGTAAATTTTTAAGTAGCTCAGTTTATAAATTAAAAGTTATTTGAAAGAAGGAAGAATGACTTAGGTTACTTTTAGATGTTCATTCATATGTTATGGTTAAACAAATAGAAGATGTAATTCTATTTTAATTTTTTTTGTTTATTCTATAAAGGGCTCAATATTTTTGAAGTTTATTGATTCATTTGGCCTTATTAAGAATGTTGATACTCTAATTGAAATGTTCGATGAAATTATAAATGAAATTGAGCTATAAATGTTGTTCAGTTCATTATTGACAATGATTCCATTTATAAAGCGATTGAAAGAAGATTGCAAAACAAGTATAATTCTTTTTGTTAGATTCCATGTGTTACATATTGCATTGAATTGATGTTGGAAAATATAGGAGACGCTAAATATTTTTCGGTTATTGATGAGATTGTGTAGAAAGCAAAAAAGATGACCAAATTCATTTATAATCATACATAGGTCTTAAATTTACCGAGAAAGGATTTCACCAATGGTAGGAATTTGTGTCGTCCTATTATTATAAGATTTGCAACAAATTTCTTATCACTTTAGTGTTTTTACTATGATGAAGAAAGAGTTGAGAAAAGTATTTATAAGTGATAAGTGAGTTGCTTCTCAATATGCTAGGTCTGATTCTGGATTAGATATTTCTAGAATTATACTTAAAGCTATTAAAATTTGGTCTTAATGTTAATTTGTTATCTCAGTTTGTGAGCTTTTGGTGATGGTACTTTGTCTGGTTGATAGTGATAAAAAGGCAACAATAAATTACTTTTAAGATCCCATGAAGAGAGTAAATGAAAAATAAGTCTTCTTTATACCTTATCTTGGAATCATCAATGAGAGGTGAGAAAATTAACTTTGCTTTGTGTTGTTTGCAGCTGGGGTATTTTTTAATCCTAGTGTCTATTTTATACCAAGTTTTATAAAGAGAGCTAAAGTTCAGGACCGATATTGGTACGGTATTAATATTATTGATTCTTTTTGAGCTAAAGTTCGGGACCGATATTGGTACGGTATTAATATTATTGATTCTTTGCCGTACTTTCAAGATCGCATGCATATGCCAATATATTCTTGTGTTAGTTGTTATTTGGTTAAATATATTATTTGCCCTCGACTTTTCATACAAAGTTTAAGTAAGTTATTACTGGAATTTTTTGTACTATTTTACACTATAACATTATTAATTATTGCATTATAATATTATTAAAATAATAATAATCCCACTATTATTAAAACAGAATTGTTACACTCAAAAAGTAGTAATAGAACTAATAATAAGAGTTATTTAAACTTTTTGTGAGATGTATTCAAATTATACAATTGTGTACTACTAAAAACTTAGATCAATTAAACTTTAGAGTACTTAAAAATGTTAAAGTGTAAAATGATAAATAACGTTAAATAATAATTTAAAATTTTAAAGACTATTTACAAAATAATTTATACCTTTTGCTATTTTTATTTTTAATCAAAAGATGTTCATTTGCAAAAAACTTACCACTGCGTCACAGCGACAACTTTGGAGACGTCCTTTTTGCAGCCATAGTTCATACGTGGCATGTATAGCTACGTCCAAATAATATTTTCTCTAAAATTTGATCCTAACCTAAAAATGTGGACTAAAATCACTAATAATCGCTTCCAAGTAAAAGAATAGTCTTACGTGTAATTTGGTTCTATTTCTGATTTTGAGTTTTAGTTCATGTTTATATTTTTATTACTAGATAAAATTTAAAGGTAAATTATTTTTAATCAAATAAATTTATTTTAATCTCTTATATAATATTTATTAACAAAATTATTTTATTTTATTTAAAATAAATAATTTAATAATCAACTTTTATTTATAAATATTTTTAATTACTAAATAAAAATTTATTTAAAAATTATATATTTTGAAGATATTTTAAATTTAGTTATATTTATTAATAATTATTTAATTTAATTGCAAAAATTAAATTAAATTAAAAATTAAATAAAATTGCTAATTAAAATTGAATTATTCACGATTCCTATTAATAATCTAATTAATAAAGTATATTCTATTTAATTAAATTATTCATAATTCTTACTACAATTTAATACATTAAATAATTAAATAATATATATTTAGTTGATAGTAAATTAGATCTACAAACAGAAACAAAAATAATTTTTAAAACTCAGAAGAAACCAAAAGAAAAATAAAAAAAATTCAAGCAAATATTTTTTAAAAAAATTGAAAAAAATAAACAAAAACAGTAATTTGTCAATTACTTTTATATAAAAAAAGTAGATTAGAAAAAGAAAAAGAAAAAGGCTAAAGTTTGTCCTTACACGGCTTAGTTAGTCATTCTTAATTAAGAAAGTCTGTGCTCTCTGTTAGATACTTTTGGAGTATCCCTAGTGGATCTTTATGTGTTTCGATAAAATATGATCACTCCTGGATTTTCTTCTTGTGAACATTTTCGAAATATAAGGAATATAGCCTTGACTTTTGTGTTTCAACGCGGCATCTTTGCATTTGTACATTGTAGCTTGGTTGGTTCCATAAGAAACTTCCATGCAGGTTCTACCGTTAAAGGTGAATCTTCTAACTTGTTGCCTTGACCGTCTATAAAACCCACCAAAACTGGCTGGTTTTGTTTGCTCTTATCTTAAAATCTAATCTCAACATCTTTACCATTTCATAGGGGCTAGTTCTTGGTGGTCTTTAATGGCGTTGAAAAGGCCTTCTTTTGATGACGGTGAGGATGGTTCTAGTATTCAAGGTGAAGACACCAAGAGGTTTAAGAAGTAGGTGGTTTCTTTCGTCTCTTTGTCTGTACATAGAACCATTGAAGTTGTTGCTTGTGTTCTTTTGAGCTGATCTTGTACTACATACAGTCTCTTGTATGCTGAGTTTTTGTTTTTTGCAGTGTTGTTAGAGATGTGACGGGACTCCCTTCGCTCACAGAATTGGCTTCCGGAATGGAGCCTTTATTTCGAAGAATTGTAAGTACTTTAAACTTTACCCTACATAATCGTTCATCTCTTGTTCAATTCAGCTTTATGTTCTTATACATTTTGTTCTGTTGTTTAGGCTACTCGGTAACATAAAATGGCTACTTGGTCATGAGAAATCAAATTTAGCAGCACCTTTTGAAATATTCAAGATTTACTGTTCCATTTTCCTTCCTTTTTCTTTTTTTTTTTCCCGTTTACTTGGGGTTGCTTTTTCTAAAATAAAGAAACTTCCCCTCTTTCTGATTCAGCTCCATTTCATGTTTTTTCAATTGTTAAAGAATTCTTTCGGCCATTTACCGACCTCAGGCTTTATAGGCTTTTCAATCAATGTCTGATAAAGGAAAATTTCGTTTATACTAGTTTCCGACTTAGTTCCTCCTAATTGCCAACGTTTGGATGTTTTTGATTCACCAAAACTTAAGACAATCTCAGGAAAGCCTCCAAATGGGTTTGATTGATTCTGTTATGGTTATAATAACTAAATGCTTGTTCTGCTGCTTCATTTTTGGTCAGATTCGAGAAGAGCTGGAAAAGTATACTGCAACCATTCTTCAACCATGGTCTAGGTTCGTCTCTTTTCTCTACAGCTTGTTATTTTTGGGGTGTCTGTCAAAAGGATCAACCTTTGATCTTCTTGTTGCAGACCCCCGTTTCATCAGAGTGAGACATCTGGAGGAGCAGACTTTTTGCTGTACTTTGTCAACAAACTACCCTCTACCATATTTACTGGTAGTAGGATTGAAGCTGACAATGGTGAACCGATCAAAATCTGGCTGATGGATGCCAGAACTAAGACCATTGTCACATTCGGTCCCCTGTCTTCAATGAAGATAGAGCTCCTGGTACTTGATGGTGACTTTGGTTCTGACGACCGAGAAAATTGGACTGAAAACGAATTTAACTCCAGCATCATCCGTGAAAGAGATGGCAGAAGGCCGTTGATTACTGGAGAGCGTTTTATTGCCTTAAAAAATGGTGTTGCCCAAGTGACTGACTTGATTTTCACTGATAATTCTAGTTGGCAAAGAAGTAGAAAATTTCGGTTGGGAGCTAAACAAGGTGAAAAAATTTCTGGAGAAGTAAAGATCAGGGAGGGTAGAAGTGAAGCTTTTATGGTGAAGGACCACAGAGGAGCTTGTACGTTAGCAATTTATCTTTTTTCTTTCTAGTTATCAATTGGAGCGTTACAAGACAAATTTGTAAAGCTGAGATGGTTACAGATAATGCTTAAAGTTGATTGCATTACTACCGGCCTGTTGTCAAAACTACGGAAGACGCTAACTGTTGGTTTGTTCTTTCAGCGTATCAGAAACACCACCCTCCTCACCTGGATGACGAGGTTTGGAGATTGGAAAAGATAGCAAAAGATGGTCCAAATCACACACGCTTGGCCTCGAATGGGATTCACACTGTCAAGGACTTTCTGCAGTTACATGCTACTGATCCATCAAAATTACGCAGCGTTCGCACATGTCCTTGCCTTTATTGTTTTATAGCTTCTTTTTATTTTACGTTGTTCAATTTTAACAACAAAAAATTTTGTTACTGGGGGACTGCAGATGCTTGGAAATGGAGTCTCAAGCAGGATATGGTATGTAATCATCGAACATGCAAGTTCCTGTGTTCTAGAAGATGGCCAATTCTACGCCTACTTCGAAGCTGGCATTAGTCTTCTCTTCAATTCCGTCTACAAAGTTGTAGGAGCAGCGTTTGATGGTCAGAACTATGAGCCTCTAGATAAGCTGACCCCTCCTCAAAAGGCAAGTGTCTTGTTGAGGTGTCTGAAAGAACTAATAATATATCATTGTCTTTAATCTCCAGTTCTGGTTCAATATACGCCAATTAAGTTCAACTATTTTTTCTTTTCTTCCAATTAACAGGCTTTGGTTGAAAACTCCAAGAGGCAAGCTTATATGAATGTCGACAACTTCACCCCTATCAATTCGCATGCAATTTTTGGGCCTTCTACCCCCCTGATAAGCCCACAAGTTGAAGCATTCGAGATCCCTACTGTAGGCCAAGGCATAGAAATTCTTAGTAAGGACTTCTAAATACACCAATTTGAGTGGAAGTTAACCTATATCGATCTCTTTATACATTCATTGGCGGACTCTTAACTGCTACCTTAATTCCTACTTGTACAGATAAAGCACCAATGCAGCTGGATTTCAACACCCAACCAAGTACGAAAACATATTCCTTTGAGATAGGAAGTAGCAGTCAGTTCCAAATTCCTCTGCATAGTAGCCCTATGCAAATGTTTCCTCCCATGCTTAAGAACAGCTTCAAACTTGGAGACGTTTTCTCTCTTCCCTACCAAGGAGATAATAGCTTCTCTCCCAATGATTTACAATGGCCGTTCCTGATAAGTGGTCAAATGACTGATGAAGATATATGCCGTGACCGAGCATCAACCTCTGTTGGCATCTCATCAACCTGGGGACAGGGTAGTACTAGTGCTTTTCTTCCAACTCACGGGACTGATGGTGAGATAGACCTCTTTTCTACCTTCCGAAGCCAAAGTGTACATATGTCAAGGATTGGAAAACCTAAAACAAGGTGGTGTCAGCTTCGGGCTGTCATGAGATGGGGCTCGGTGAGGCGAAATGTGGCTCACAGAAGAATGTTGAACGACTTATATGTGTAAATTACTAGACATGTAGGAACCAAAGCATGTCAAGTTTTTAAGGAGATGAGCTCTCCAAAGTTCATAAGAGCTAGGATTGAAAGTTGGGGTCCTTCATCCGTGCCTACGACCGCAGGCCCATCCTCTAGATTATCAGATTCGTCCTGATATTGCCTAGCCTTTCTTGCAACATGAAGGTACCTGAGTGTGTTTCTTGCGAAGTCTTGTAGTTGTAAGCTCCCCGGTATTCTTTGATTTCACCTTCTTGTGAAAGATCAAGGTTTTGTACAGGAAGGGTTCAAACGGTTACACGAATTGTTAGTTTCATCTTCTTCTGATTCTGTGTTATTTAGCACCTGCAGTTATATTTCTTAGTCACTCTCTTATGATAAACTGTTAGCCTTTCAGACAATGATGGCTAGAACTTTTGATCAACTAGTATGGGTATCTGCAATTGTTCTTCTGTGATACGAGAAATCTATTGAAACATAAACGTATTGTACGTGGAAATCTTCTTTTGGTCTCTTCTTTACTCACCTTGAACGATGACATTGTCGGCATATAATAGAATCAATCTGCCTCAAAAAATCAGGAAAATGCTCTGAAGGAATAAAATGGCCATAAATAACTCCAACTACCCAAATCCTAATGATAATATAATATTATCATTCCAAAGCTCGAGGTGCCATTTGTGAATTGTGCCATTCTTCAATCACAAATGATATATTTCGCAATCAAACAGGTAATTCTTATTTTAAGATTAATTACAACTAATAATTACCAAATAATAATCCTATAATTAATCTCTCAAAGGAAAAAAGCTTTACTTGCAATTTTAATAGTCAAACTACGCAAAATAGCTTTCATGGTATGTGCTACAATAAGTCATTTTATTATACAGCAAGTGAAAATTTTGAACTTTCTATACGAATCCTTCAGCGAGTTAGGGATTACTTAATTCTACTTGTGTTACGTATGAGCTCTAGATATAGCTTCCTTATATGGAAGTTTTATTAAATCCCTTATCACAAGTCTAATAGACCTTTATAGCTTAAACTAGATTGTCAAAAGAGGATTTTAGGCCATTAAACTTGTTAGAGAACTCATGTACGGGTTGAACTTTGAATGATGCTTGACTCATAGGTTGGCATAAAGCAGACATATCAAAGAGGGATCAACTTGAAGCTAAATGAGCATGTAACACAATTATTGAACATCGACAAAATCTTGAGAGTAGGTGAAAGTTGGCATATATTGGTCCGTATTAATAAAATTCTTTGAAGATGGGCTCAATTTGGATGTGAGGCTAAAGATAATTGACATCACTAAATTATGTTAAGCCTGAGGGTGCACAAATGCACTTCACTTCGACGAGGAAGTCCAAATATAGGAAATTTTATGAGATTTCTTATACAGATAGCTCATACTGTTAACTTAGTCATGGAGCAATGCAACTATATCATGAGTGTACTTGAATGGACTATGTAGCACGATGACTTAGTATGGCTAATTGAAGGCTCTTCAGGGTGCTTATTGAGTTAGGAGATAATGTGGCAACATATATATAAAAAAATGTAATGGGCTTAGAAAATGAAAACACTATCTTAGAAAGTGGAAGCACTTCTTTAAAAAATATTCATGTCATAACCATTTGACAGAAATAGAAGGATTCATGATCTAGGGTACAAGCATATCAGAGACTGCGTTCTCTCTAGAAGAAGCAAAATGATACATTGCCTATGACACACCTAAATTGTGTCTTATGGAAACTCAACATACCTAATTGGAAAAAAAATTCCTATTTTGAATACTTTTTTACATCTTATAATTTTTTACTCCAAAAAATTAGGATTAATTATTAAAAGATACACTAACCATCAGGAGATCAATTTTGAAGATGTTTTCATTGTAATACAAGACTCGAGTTCATCCTAACAAATCAAGCAATACAATATTTTTATCTAGAGTTCCTTATAATGATGACTTTTATTTTGTCTATTATTTGTGTTAGTTCAAACATGATTTTTGACCAAATATTTTATAAGTTTAAATATGAACAATCCTAGTTGTTATCTTTGTATAGATTGATTTGACTTTATTTATGATATATTTGATTCACATGTGGATGATTCGAGATAACTAACTAGCAAATGGACTATGATTTAGTTATTTGAGGTTGAATGGGGTATTAAAGATAAACTTGCACAATCTCTCTAATGTTAGGGTAAAACTTTTCATAAAAGTTTATAGAACTTAATGCATTTGAAGGAGTGTTAGCTTGGTAGTGATGCGTGTTAACCAATTGGAAAATAGGTGGTTATAGTTTGACATAGTGTAATCTTACATTTTAGGATGTTCTATTGATAAACTTATTCTTTGTTTAATGAATCATAACATCAAAGATGATACTAGGGAAGAATTTATCTAAACATTAGTTATACTTAATCTCTTTATTAGAGTAATTGGTTCGTCTTGATGCTTTTTGTTAGTACTTAGTTGACAATTTTTTTATTTTATATTTTATTACCTAATTCCAATAGCTACTGTCCTTATTAATTGTTTATTCTAGTTATATGTAGATGAGTTTAATAGATCCATCTAGATCATAAAATCAAATTTCTTGTTATCATTGTATTACTCATCAATGATAAGTGCACTTTCCTTACTTTAGGAGTAAGAACTTTAGCAATAGGGAATATCGCAACAAGTTTTTGGTATTATTGATAAGGAAGCAACTAGTTTTTGGAAGACTCAATAGTTATTAGTCTTGTCTTTCATTTCTTTTTCTTTCTTTATTTTTTTATTTTAATTTTATTATTCTTTATACTTTGTTTACTTTGATTTGATATGTGATGTTAGCATATGGTATAGAGTTAACACTTTGTTTTCCTTAAAGAAAATTTACAAATTGAAAAAACACACTTTATTAGACAAAAATGGACTAAGAAAAAAATATGGGACATATAGGATATACAACCTAATATAATGAAAGAACAACACAAAACATTGGTGTATACAAAACCATGATGTACAACCTAATATAACGGAAGAACAACACAAAACATTGGTGTATACAAAACCATCTCTTGTATGGACAAATGTTAATATTGCTAAACTAGAAATCAAAGCAAACTACTTTGGTATCAAGTCAAATATGATCCAAATGTTGTAGTAATGTGTTTAGTTTGATGTATTACCATATTAAGATCTAAATACATACATTGTCAATTTTTAGAGATTTATAACACCTTTAAGATTAATAGGGCCACCAAAGACATTATAAAAGAGGTTGTTTCCTTTTTCATTAAGGAATCAAGCTAAGGAATGGTTAAAGACATTACCTATGAGAAAGTCTTGTGAAGAAGTTTTTAACTAAATATTTCTCACCACCAAAGACAACAAATTGAGAGATGACATCTTTTTCTGCTAATAGTTTAACAATGAAACTTTTTATGAGATGTGGAAGAGATACAAAGATAGGAAGTACCCACATCATAGTTTTCCCACTTGGATTCAAGTTCAAACTTTATACAATGTGTTAATCAATTCAATAAGGAAGATGATAGATACAACATCATGTGTATCTCTATGATAAAAATCCAAAAGCAACTTTTGGACTTATAGATGAGATGAACATGAACAATTATCAATGACAATCAAGAAAAGCAAGGTCTAATAAATCGGCAGGTATACATAATATGGATGCCATGACCATATTGATGGCCTAGGTGGAGTTGACTTTTTATTATAAGAACCAACTGAAAAACTTTTTATTATAAGAACATAAAATAATCTTATCTAAATGTTATCAACAAACTAACATTATATAAATATAGGAATATACCATAGATAACTTTAGATATCAACCACAAACTTCTATTACAATTTTCCCCTTTCATTAGGAAAAGATATATATTTTTAATCTTAATATTTATACTAAAATATAGGTGAAACCCTAACATTTAAGAATATTTAAAAAACCTATAAAATTTTGAATATTTAAAAACCTATAACATTTTGAAATTTTTATATATCCAATATTAAAATAACAAAACTCTTCACTCAATCAAAGTTTTGTAAATATTTTGATAATATATATTCTTTACTTATATTTGTAACATAAATCACTATAGCAATTGTAGATCCCACCATCTAACAATTATCTCTTTCTTTTATGTTGTATTTCTTTTTGACCTCTCTTTCTTCAACCAAATCTAATAAAAGTGACTGAGAAATTTCTCTAAAAATTTCTTGTAGCCAAATAAAGTGAAAATCGTAATAAAAACTAAGGTTAAATAGACATATTTGTATATCAAAGAAAAAAAAAGACTTAAGTATAACTTCGATTAAAGTTATGAATAAAATGCTCTAATAAAAAGAATATAAAACTTTTTACCTAGAAAATCATTATCAGTTTAGTTAATCTATATCCAATTCCCGAAAGGGAATAGTTTCAAACACTAAATTTTAAAAAGTCACTTTTTGAAAACTGGAAAGGATATTAAATGTAAGTTGTATAAAGTGAGAAGAAGATTATAATAAAGCATAGTAATGAAACTTATTTTTTGTATAAAATTGGTAGAGTAAAGGACTACAACATAGGACTCCAAATATCAACATCTTCAAATTTACATTGCTAAAATATGGTATGGTAAAGGATGTCATACAAGGTTGGGAAATTAAGGCAAAATCTGATCTCGCTTAAAGTGCAATAATCCTAAAACATTTTAGTTTGATTTTTCCAAATTCAAGATCACTTAAAATTCTATAAAGTCATTAACACATAAATTATAATAAAGCCTGAATCATAATTCATACGTTACTCTAAAGATTGATCCTTTTTTGTCGTATCCTTCGAATCGTTCTAAAATTGATCCATCTTAACCATCATGGCTGAACAAGTGTTTGACTCTAATTGTATCTATAGAATAAGTCGTGAGAACTCTACAACTATTGATGTGAGGGTTAGATAAGGAGTGCTAGTTCCATTAGAGCTTAAGCCTATTTATAATAGGTTTTAGATATTTTAGTAATTTAATTGAAATTAAATTATAATTTCAAGTAAACTTTAATTATAACTATTTGACCAATTATTCCCAAATAAGATATAATATCTCATTGGTCCAAATTTATTAAATATCTCATATTTAATTATAAAGTTGCTCAAACTTTACAATCAAGTCCAACTTGATTAAAATATTTTTCTTTCACTCGTTCTTTATGTGAGACCCATTAGGGTCCTAAATATGTTGGTAATAGATACAAATTATAACACTAAATCATATTTATGATTAGATAAATTAAACTCCTTTAATTTATTTCAATTCTCTAATAAAACGATTTATATCCATAGATCAAGATTGGTGTCTAAATCACATCATGATCGCCCAAATATTTAGGAATATCAATATAGTTTTAACTAACTTTTTTGTGTATGATTTCTTTGTATAATTCAATCCTTTCATCATACAATGTTCTAATTAGATATAGAGTATAGAATTAGTGCTACTCTATTTTGAGTCCAATCATGTTAGTTCTCTACCATTAGCTATTAATTCTAGTAATGATATTTGCAAACTATTTATAAAATGTCAATCCACCTTAGCCAAGGATTTCTCAAATTAATACTAATCAAGAACAATGAAACATTCTCCCTAATTTAATCTTATCTTGATCTCTTAACTACCTCCATATAGTTGATGTTATATCCAATGACTACTGAATGAGTTATCCTTGACTAGAATAGGTCATACTTATCAAAACATAGCAATCCCTATAGAAGATAACTTTGGAGAACTCAAGTCAAAGGATCACTTATAAAACCATTCCAATGAGAATTTCCATAGACATATAAGTAATGTTCCAAAAGGACTTCTCATATGGCTTTAGTTCAGTGAACTTGTTCTCTAACAAGTAGCCATATGTTTGTTTAAGTATCTACATATTTTAGTCTATGAGATTCACTACGTACTTGATAAGGAAAAACAAAATGTGCGCTAGTCTTTTTACGTTATATTAATGCTCAGTCTTACTAGAACAATAAGTAGGAACAATTTAGGGATAATATATAAATGGAATATGAATCTCATAATTATAATCTCATCATAATTTCATTTGTAATTTATCTCATATACTTTATTATATGAATCTAAGTATGTATAAGATAAAGAATGACATTAAATTATTTTTCGCTAAAATACGACCAATTGATTAGCTGTAGGGCACAAAACCAACATTCTCCCACTTGCATAATTTAAGTATGTTATACCATATTAATCAGGTGTTTGGTTGTGTGTAAGTTTTAATTATTATCCCTCGATAATCTGCAAGCGCATAGTTTGTTAGCATAGTACCAAAAATGTTGATCCCAAAAGGAGTGAGTTAATCTAATCCTAAAATCTAAGGCTGGAAAAGAAAACATAAATTCAAATTGCATGAAACTAATGTGAGAACTTAAATCAATCAATCAAATTAATAATCAAATACGAAAATACTAATTATTAAGCAATTGCAACACACCCAAAAATCAACCGAAAGAAATTACCAATTGAGAAAAAGAGAATTTTACCTATCCTTAATGCTAACCTAACTAATTATGAATTATCAGATTGTTGGTTATAAACTATCCTAGGTTTGATTACTCTCTCTCGAGTTATGACCATTAACCTTAATTCATAAAACCTAATTAGATCATGGAAGTTGCAATCTATGAAGTTCTCTAATAATTATCGGAAACCTAAGCGAGATCTCTCTTTACACAATTTCTTGGTCTGATTCAATTCTTGTTCTATTAAATAACCTAACTCTTGTTAGTCCAATTTAATCGTTTTTCATTCAATTCACCCTCTCAGTTTATTATCGAATTATGCAATCATAGAATCAAACCATAACAAATCCAATAAACATATAAACAATCAGATTTTCATTAATTCAAGAATAAAATTCTGAAGGTGAGTTTAGAACATCCTCAACATTCTAGATCCCATCATCAACTATTCAATCTAAGTTTATACAATAATAAAATTGAAATTAAATAGGAAATACAATCTAATTGGATGATAGGAGGCCGCGACGTCGGGAAACCACTTGATCTAGGAAGCACGTCGAGTCAGCTTCTTCTCCTCTCCTCTCTTCCTTCTTCTCTTCCTCTATCTCTCGATGATTTCTCTCTAGGGTTTCTCAAGGTGGCTGATGCAAAAGCTCCTCTCTACCTCTTTTCTTGTTCTTTAAATATCCTCTTGTGTTTTGGGTAACCCTATGGTTTTTCAAGGTCCGAAAGGTCTAAAAATCCCTCAAAACTTGACGTTCTTGAGTGTTAGCGCGTTTGCCCGATATAAGCTATGACATGTGCCATTTCTTGGGCTTATGTTATGATCGTGACATGTAGGCCACGATCGTGGCCAAGTCTAGTGCTTTTATCATGATCATGGCCTGACATGCCACGATTGTGGGCTGTTGTTTCTACCTAAATGTCTCTAAAACTTCTCCATATTATTCTTCAGTGTTGACCTTGAAACACTTGCAAATACATTAAGGCACCTCAAAACATAATATTTAAGCTCAAAGACTTGTACTAACCCATAAACAATTAAAACGTAAATAATTAACAAACTAACACAGTTCTAACCTAAACACACACTAAAAGATTGAACTAACAGCTAAACACATATTAAGCTATGCCCTAAAAGACGATACAATTTATAATTATCAACATCCCTACACTTAAACATTTGCTTGTCCTCAAGCAAACAAAACAACAAACACAATAAAGTCATAAAGCACATAATGCAGTAATGATACAACGGCTTCAACTTCATGAAGTAAAATTAACTTTAAACACAATCATTCAAGTTGTTCCAAATTATTAACATGAAAAATCCACGTCTAGGAGCTCTAGACTAAATATACATATTAATCAAAACTTAAATTTTAAGTTATTCACCCTTTTCAATTGTACATACACATTAATAATTATTTGGACATTTAAGCTTTGTAACTAATCCTAAGTACATTTTCATGAAAATTCAAGCTATTTACAAGCTCGGTAGGTTTTTATTAGAAAACATTTTTATTTTTATTTTATTTTATATTTTTATTTATTACTTTTTGTGGACATGGACCTAGTCTTTTTACACGGAGCCAAATATTAGTGATGAATGTCGATCTGATTACTCAACTAAGTCATGTTTTTATTAAGCTGCTTGGTTGGAATGTCATTATAGTTTTTCGATGCAAGGGTAAACATTTGTGATGCGTGTCAATCCAGTAACTCAGCTAAATCAAGTTGTCAACTAGCTACTAGCTCTATTCATAATCTGAAGGCTAGCAAAATAGTTATTCCTAACTTGTTGCTTTAGCTACTCATTTCGGTAAAAAAAATACTAGCAAAGCTACTTTAGTCGAAAGACCAAGAATTATGAATGAATGTGATAATTTAGAGGGTGACAAACTACCACCAAATTCTAACTAACCTGCATATTTTAGCCAAAGAACCCCATATCACTAATTTCACAAGCTAATGATTTCTCACAAACTAATAGGTTATGTTTAAAATTAAATGGATTTCAATCCATCTAAGCCATCGATACATTCACACAATTCACAATATGCAACAAACTATCATAAAATATACAAAAATCCACACTCAAAACAAAACATATATCCTTCCCTACGTTTAAGCAAAGCATTGTCCTCAGTATGAAAAGGAGACAAACAAACACACATGGAAGGAAGAAACATAATATAAAATCAAACAAAACAAAAATAAAAATAAAAACTAAATTTAAAAGAAAAGTGTTATAAACAAAGTCTTACGGTGATGAAGGCGGTGATGACGATAATGGTGAGACCAAATTCGCTTGACATCAAGAGTGTTTCCTTATCTTATAAGTGATTCAAAAGAGCAAAAGAATTAGCAATCCAAACCATTCCAAATTATTTAAAATTTATTTTAGAATTTAAAACAAACCTAACTAGACAACAATTTAAATATAACTACTAAATGTGCTAATTTAAGGTCATTAGCTTGACCTTGCATCCTTGGAAGCTCAACCTGGATCAATTATGAATGGCTTGCTTCCACCCTTCTCATTCAACATCAATTTTGTAGTCTGTGAGTAAGCTATAAATTGCAAAATGATTAAGATGAAAATATTGATAAAGTTGAGAAAAATAATTAATTTCAGTAATGTCCTTTTCACTAACAAACTATCAATAAAATAAGGATTAACAAAACTCCCTAAATCTTCCATTAAGTCTAGCAAGTTTTTTTTGGTAAAAGGGTGAGTTGCTCTGGCTGTTACTCTTCCTTAGTCACTCCCTTTTCTTTTTCTTCTTTTGCTTCACAAATAGAGACTTTCATAGCTTCTTTAAACTCGATGTCTATTGTCATTTGTTCTTCTTCCTTTTGCTCTTATAAAGATTTGAGCAAATGTTAAGTGTCACTTGGTCATTACTAATCTGAAGGATAATGTTCTCTTCATAGACATCTACTAAAATTTTTTCCAATGTTTAAGCATGGTATACCAAGATCCGGTGGATAGTATGGGGGGGTTCTCATCCTTTTTTTCATCCTTTTTCTTGATTTCTTAGTCTTCTATAAGGGGGGGTTCAACTTGATTTCTCATTGGTTCTTCTTGTTCTTCCCTAGTTCTAAGTGTGATAGCCTCATATTACTCTTGTTGATATAATTACATATTTCTTAGAGAGCCTTCCACACTTCTCTTTCAAAATTCACGGGAAAGCTATCTTATATGAGTCTCAAGGTTATGAATAGAAGAGGCACGATTTTCCGTTACTTGATCTAATTGCTTTTCCACTCTCTTCTGGTTCTTTTCTATGTCTGTTAGCTTATCCATGATTTTGTTCAATTTGGAATCCTATGAACTAGACTCATCTTGTTGAAATTGAAATAGGTCTTGATGTCTCATGTGAGTACTTGCGTTGTTGGACCAATAGAAATCTGGATGGTTCTGCCACCCTGAAGTATACGGGTTCATATAAGGATTATGATTTTCCCAACTAAATTGGGATTATTGAAATCCGCATAAGTCCTTTGCTCCCTATAATATACATCCTCCATGATTGTTCTTTTTATCTCTTCTTAGCATTCAACTCTTAAGATTCCCCATTGTTGTTCAGTGATATCCAAGTTGATGCGTCGTTTACTTTATACCCATTTTTTTTAAAGAAGGTGAAAAAGCTTTAGACTAAAAGAATTAAACTAATTGCCTACTCAGCAACGATGCCAAAAACTTGATCGGGTGGTTGGTTATATGTAAGTTTTAATTATTAAACCTCAATAATCTGTAAGTACATGGTTCGTTAGTGTAGTACCAAAGGTCTCGATCTCACAAGGAGGGAGTTAATCTAATCCTAAAATCTAAGGCCATAAACAATAACAGAAATTCAAATTACACGAAACTAATACGAGAACTTAATTCAATCAATCAAATTAAGAATCAAATAAGAAAATACTAATTATTAAGCAACTGCAACACACCCAAGAATCAATTGAAAGAATTTACCAATTGAAAGAAAGGGAGTTTTACCTATCCTTAATACTAACCTAACTGATTATGAATTATCGGATTGTTGGTTCTAGACTATACTAGTGTTGATTACTCTCTCTCGAGTTATAACCATTAACTCTAAATCATAAACCCTAATTAGGTCATTGAAGTTGCAATCTCTCAATTCACAACCTATACAAAACCTTAAATAGCTCTGAAGTTCTCTAATAAACTATCATAAACCTAGGCAAGATCTCTCTTCACACAATTTCTCGATTTGATTCAAATTTTGTTCGATTAAATCACCTAACTCTTGTTAGTCTAATTTAATCATTTTTCATTTGATTCACCCTCTCAGCTTATTATCGAATTATGCAATCATAGAATCAAACCATAACAAATCCAATAAACACGTAAACAATCAGATTTTCATTAATTCAAGAATAAAATTTCGAAGGTGAGTTTGGAGCATCCTCAACATTCTAGATGGACCAATGGTGGTTGACAAATTAAATCCCTTTATGTTTTGATAATAATAAAATGTATAAAATTGATTAAGAAATTATTTCAGGTGTTGTAATTTAAATAGAAGACTTGATAGCAGATAAATCAGTGTGAAATCAAG
>JAOSBN010000006.1:22683095-22709172 GCA_027563595.1 Erythroxylum suave
ACTGAACTAAACTTGTCAGGATCAATCACAAATGGAAAGGAAATAAGTTTGCAACGTCTATGAACAATCAGCAACGGCTAGAAGAAGATCTACAACGGCTACATTCATCTGAAAGTCAGAAAAAAATTGAAAACATCAAAGGATCGTTGGTGAGGTCCACAAGCAAAAAGCATACTACTATTGTTCCAAATTGTGCTCTCAATTGCTCTTAGCTTACTCTAAATTTGTATTGAGCATTACTACTTTTTTCTGATCTTTGTCACTATTGTGAGTTGAGTGATTGTGTGGAAAATCACTTGTGGGGTAGGATTTGTGCTAGAAAACAAATTAATTGTAAGGCGTAGCTTGAGCCGGAAGTCCAGTTGTATTGAAAAGTTCACACTAAACTAAAAAGTGTGTAGTAAAATATTTTGCCAAAATCCTAAGTGGGAGCTTAGGTAGAGGATGTAGGTCTTAGTACCGAACCTCTATAAAAACAGTGTTTGCCTCTCTTCTCTACTCTTTGCATTTTAATTTGTTTAATTGTTTGTGTGTTTTAACTTCTATTTTTTTTTGTAGAATTTTACGAAAAAGGTTCAAGGATCTATTCAACCTCCCTTCTAGATCGTTTACACTAGATTCTATCATCAACTATTCAATCCAATTCTATACAATAATAAAATTGAAATTAAATAGAAAATAGAATCTAAATGGATGATGGGAGGCAGAGACATTGGGAAACCTCCTGATCTAGGAAGTACATCGAGTCAGCTTCTTCTCCTCTTCTCTCTTCCTTCTTCTCTTCCTCTATCTCTTGACGATTTCTCTCAAGGGTTTCTCAAGGTGGTTAATGGAAAAGCTCCTCTTTGCCTCTTTTCTTGTTCTTTAAATATCCTCTTGTGTTTTGGGTAACCCTAGGGTTTTTCTAGGGTCTGAAAGATCTAAAAAATCTCTCGAAACTTAAAATTCTTTAGTGTTTGCACGTTTGCTCAACGCACAGCATGACCGTGGCCATGCAGGCCACGATCGTGGGCAATTTTCAGGCTTTTGTCATGATTATGGCCTACAGTGGTGCTTTTGCCATGATTGTGGGCAGTTGTTTTGGCATGAATGTCTTCGAAACTTCTCTATACCATTCTTCGATGTTAACCCTGAAACATTAGCAAACACATCAAGGTACCTCAAAAATATAATATTTAAGCTCAAAGACTTAATCTAACCCAGAAAACACTAAAAACATAAATAATTAACAAATTAACACAATTCTAACCTAAACACATACTAAATGATTGAATTAACAGCTAAACACATATCAAACTATGCCCTAAAATATTATGCAATTTACACTTATCACATATCACTATATGATGATCATGCTACTGTTGGGATAATCGATTAATAAGAGAATTCTATATGATTCTTTATAGTAAGCACTTGCTTAATCTTACAACTTACATCTTAATTATCATCCTAATTAAGAAAAACATTGCCAAAAATATATCCTTGGATCTTTGATGAGACCTTAGCTCCTTGTAGATACCCAATGGCTCTAATGTTCTGCAATACATTACTATCTTGAGCAATTCAAAGAACTACACCAAATCCATTAAAGAACTTATTGATCTGATTAATCATTTCTACTAAATTAAAAATGTATTATGGATCAATTAACATCCATTGCTACATTGGAACGGTTCCAATATTAAAATGATATTGTTTAAGTAAAATAGACCTTAATTAGGATTTACTTATAAAGTTAATATCCATATAACATTGAACCCAAATTTTAAGTCATATATAGAATATTGGATATCTTTAGTACTTCATAAGTATTAGATATCTCAAATACTAATCATCTTTCGTATATTATCTATGTATAAAAAACTACCAATCTATCTTTATAGATCTAATTCCAAAAATTAAGTTGTTACCTTTTATATCAAATAAGAGTTGTTCTTTGAAACTTCTTTTTCAACAATTGAAAAATAGAATTGTTGTTTTTTATAAGCAATATATCTTTAGATACTTTCACTGAAGAGGAAAACTATACTCCCATTAACCTTCTTGTAGACATGATAAAGTCATAATCATCTCTAAAACAAACTACTTGAATTCATCATGAAAGTGAATTTTTCAATCTCTTGTATCCTTTCAACTATACATTAAATGTAGCAATAAAGGCACTAGTTCTAATTGCATGTATTGTCATTAGATTTAAACTTTTCAAATTTCATCTTACTCTGACTACTTATCTTAAGAACCATTCTCCTATAAATTCTCATTGAAATAAGCAATTTGTTCAATGGGTCTCTAAGATTATATCCAACCTTTCAGATATCTCATAATCTTTTATTACACAATTTACTTAATAGATAATTCATGTTTTAGCTAAGCATTGCATCCTTAAATCATTAACCTTTGGCTGCATTTCATATCTAATATGAAATCTTTCTAATTGATTTTGTTAGAAATATTGAAAATGAGTCATTGTACTAGGCATAGTAATAGATTATATTTCAACATACAATCTCTCATATTGTATTTTCCTCACATAAAACTGTACTTTTATGCAATTTTTTAATGAAGTTATTCGCTAGAGAATCTCATTTCTTATACATAACTAGAACATATATAACTCACCATATCAATCTCATTGAAGTGCTTTAGCATTCTCAATGCTTAATTTATACTTAGATTTAATCTATTTGAACTTTTCATAATATTTAAATCAACATTTAATTTAATACATATGACTATATCATATAAAGCCATCAGTAATCTAATGACATACAAGTATCATCCATTTATGAATTATTATTCCATCCAATACATCACTTGTATAAATTTAACAATTCAATATCATCATCATCCTTTCACCAATGGTTGATTTAGTTATTCTTCAACTTAAACAAGTTTCACAATTATACGATTCATAATCAAAAGGATGCATATATCTTTGTATGTAGCTTTACAATTCTTATTATGTTGATTTAGCCAATATGGCATGAAAGTATTATCTCGGTCATCTAACTTTGTACTATTGCCACTTATGTTAAGCATAAGTCTCCTTTGATCTAAAACATACAAAATATTTGCATAAACTTGGATCGACAGCTTTTACTCAACAATTTATTTCTAATCACGTCTTAAATATTATAGTAATGTTAAATCTAAATTAAGTATCAAATACTCAAAAACGTTAATAAGAATAATATTTATGATCTCTATCATATCATGTATAGGCAAGAAAATTCATGCAATCATTTTCTTCTTATGAAAACTATTATTGTACTATAGCAAAGTCGTTACTTGTTATACATATTTTATGCTTTTAGGGTATGTTTGGATGGAGGGTTAGGAATGGAATACAATGGCACGTAACACACTTTCCATCGTTTGGTTGAGGGTTTCATAATGGAATGGAATGGGATGGAAGCGGAGAGTTTTATGTTACGTTCCATTCCATCCTAAACAGTAAAAATAAGAAACCTCCAATTTGAGGGGTTTAAAATGGAACATAAACTAATAAATAGATACTACCTAATATACCCTTAATAAATTTTCTTAATATCAATTATTTCTTCTAACCTTAACCCCCTTCTATATAATTAATAATATTTTATATTATTTTCCTAATTCTAATAATAATATTTTTTATTATTAATAAAAAATTTATATAATTAATAATATAATTAAATTTTTATTAATGAAAATAGAAAATATATAAACATTTATTTTTTAATTGTTTATATATATTTCTATATAAATAAATAAAATTTAAATATAAATAACAGAAAATAGAATAAAATTTATTAAATAATTAATAATAATATTTTTATATAATTAATAATTAAATAAAAAATTTTAATAAAAATTTTATTAATGAAAATAGAAAATATATTAAAATTATTCTTTAAATGTAGTTATATATTTCTATAGAAATAAAAATAGAAATAAATAATTTTTAAATATAAATTACATAAAATAGAAAAAAGTTTATTAAAATTATAATAATAATATTTATTTATTTATTTATTATATACAATTTATTATTAATTATATTAAAATATTATTATTAATTATTCAATAAATCTATTCTATTATATGTGATTTATATTTAAAATCATTTATTTATATATAAATATATAAATACAATTTAAAATAATTTTTATATATTTTCTATTTTCATTAATAAAAATTTATTAGAATTTTTTAATGTTATTATTAATTATATACAATTTATTATTAATAGTATAAAAATATTATTAATAAAATTTTTATTAATAAAAATAGAAAATATATAAAAATTATTCTGTAATTGTTTATATATATTTCTATATAAATAAAAATATAAATAAATAATTTTTAAATATAAATCACATATAATATAATAAAATTTATGAAATAATTAATAATAATATTTTTATATAATTAATAGTAACTTGTATATAATTAATAATAAAATAATAAAAATTTTATTATTTTAAAATAGAAAATATAAAAAAAAATTATTTGTTACAGTTGTGTGTGACTGTTTAATTGGACATGATTTCTGTTTTAAAATCATAGCGTTAAACTTCTTGCTACAATCATTTTAATATTAGGGGTATAATAGTCATTTATTATACATTTCATTCCATTCCATCCATCTTCCAAACAATGTTTCACTACATTAGATTACGAACCCTTTCATCCATCCCAAATAACTTTTCACTATATTACATTCCATTCTATTATAAACTGTTCCCCTCTGTTCCATTCCGTTCCGTTTCGTTCCATTAATTAGCATCCAACCAAACAGACCCTTAGTAGAGTAAATTGAATGAAACAATTTCATCATGGTACTATACCTTTTAGCTCCACTCTATGCAACCTCTCATCTCCACTATAATTTTTAGCATCTCTCTAAAACTTTCTGACCGAATCCTCAATAAGGATTATAACAAAATTGCATAATAGACATATAACTTTTCTATCAAACTTTGGAACTCTTTTCAAAATTAATATTTATCCAAGAATTTATGCTCATTAACTTAGTATCAACTACACTAAATAAGTTAAATTTTACTCATAATAAAATATAAATATAAGAAAAGCAAATATTTCTTATAAACCATGACTACCAAATAAAATCAAGACTTTAATTGTGTATTTGTTTACTCTCACTATTTTATTCAAAATGATAGCCCTTACTACTATTAAAAAATTACTGTAATCTTTATAGTAAGCTAAGATCCCATTCAAATTTAGTTAATCTTGAGTTTGCTCAACAAACAAACTAAACTTAAATTATGTAGATAACTTTATTAATCACTTATTATGTGACTCCTATATTTGTTAGGTGACAACTCTTGCCAAAATATATCTTATTTATTATTTCCAACCCTACCTTTAAATTCATGTGAGCATGAGTTTGCTTATCCAAATCACACAAATTTAGTTAAGTAGGACTATTATAAGACTATATATATTCTGATTAAAACATCCTTGAGTTGCTCAGAAAGCCTAACAATAAATAGAATCTAGTTTACTTTTATAACAATGAAAGGCAACAATCACATTCTTAGTATGTACTTAATATTTTAACGAGGGATTTACTTTTTTTGTCTTATTAAATAGCAAATTGCATGTTAAATATCATACATATAAAATATACAATTCAACATGCATAATATATCAAACATATATTCAAATATGTAACTTATGCATTCATAATCAAATTATATGCATACAATATCAAGCTTCGTTTCATTCTAGTTGTTGATCTTTGTAATCTAATTTAATATTTCCAACTCCTTGGAAAAATTAGAGTAGATTAAACTCATTGATTCCTAAATAAACTAAATTCCTATTTCAAACATAAATTTAATTTGATTTGAAAACAATTTTAAATCCAATTGGAAACTGTTTCCAATTATTTGGATTTCTTTAACAAAATTAATTGAAATTTTTTTAATAAATTATACTTCTTACTTATTATAATTTAGAAATTTTCCTTTTCTCTAAATTTACCAAGACATTATAATCCAATTAGAAAACAATTTCCAATCTCATTAGATATTTTCTTAATTGCAAAACTATTTTCTTATATTAAAAGGAAACTATTTTGAAAATTAAATAAAAACACCTTTTCATTTAATTTAAAAAATTCTTTCTATTATTTATTTAGAGATTAATTTTTGATTAACTAAAAATCTTTCTTTAATAAGATAGAAAACTATATTAAAACATATTAAATAAAGCTCTTTTTCTTTATCAATAAATGGAAATTTTTTCAAAATTTAATCAAGAAAATAATTTCTTTAATAAGTCAAGAAACTTATTATTCATAAATAAGAAAAATTTTTAAATAAGAAGAATAATAATTATCTAAAAAATAAAGCCATAAATTTAATTTATCTTAATCAAATTGAAATAAATAAATTTACTTAAGAAACATCTTTTTTAAATACATTAGAAAGTAATTTTTAAAATTTAAGGAGTCTAATTAATTAATTTCAATCTAATAGAAATAAATTAACTTTAATTTTGGAAGGTATTTTCTAAAGTTAATTAGAAATAAATATAATTGTTAATCTTAGTCATATTAAAAAAAACATTTAATTTTGTAATTGATTTTTAATTTTAAAACAATTTTAAATTTATTTTACAATGATATTTATTAGGATTAGATAATCCTATCTCCAAACAAAGAATACCTTACTTGTTATTTAGGACAAGCTAATCCTATGACGAAACAATCTTTAATCTAGGTTGTGGAATATCTTATTCCAACCTTACAATATCCTATTTCAATTACCAAATAGCCATTATTCTAACTTTTGGATATTCTTATTATTCTACCCAAACACTACTTATTCCAATACTAGAATAAACTTAGCTCCATGTCCAAACAACCATATCATCTTCCTTGGAAACCACAATTTCGTAAAGATAAAACCCTATCCACCACACAAAGAAGTTATTGTTGCCTTACTCTGCCATTTGCCAACGTCTTTGTCCTTGCCACTACATGTGGTAGCTTGTTGTTGGCAAGCTGTAAGAACTCTATGCAACACAGTGTGATGTGTTGGCCAAAGCTACATGATTTTGAAAGTTTTGCCATGAGCTCCAATGTCCTCTTCTCTTTGTGTAGTCAAAACACTTTGCTTATTCTTTGTGTTTGTCACAATCGAGGAGAAAACTTCTCCAAGCAATATTAGGTGGTAACTCCTCGCTTCTCCAGTTTTAGTTTCTCACATGGCTTACTAAGATATTGGCTAGCCTCCAACCAAATCACAGTCGACAAATTTATAGTTCTTAAACACAATAATCAACTGCTAGGTGTATATTATAGTATATTTTCTAGGTGTTTGAGTGTGTTTTAAAGTGTTTTATTAGATGATAATCATGTTTTAGGACTTAGAATTGTGTTTTTGTTATTGAGTGAAAACAAGAAATTGAAGAAAAGAGGAAGAACTTGTGAAAGGGAAGAAGCCACAATCATGCATAGTTCCACATTCGTGACAGAGGACAGGAACTAGGCATGAAAAAATGCATTCAAATTGTTAGGTTTTCAATTAATCCTCAACGATACCTTTTATTCTACAAGATACAATCCATATATTTATGGTATTAAAGTTTTCACATAAAACTGTCAATAAGTTTTTGGTACTATTGTCGAAGATTAAATTAGCATCTTATACAATTTGAATCCGTAGGTTTAAGGATTATATTACTTTTCTTGTGTGATAGCAGGTGCTTGAACACAAGATTTTAAAAAATAGCAACTTTAACCTAAGCAACTTACAAGTTCTAACTCAATAAATCCAATACAACATAAATGGGAGTTACTTAACCTCATATAATCTTTGGTGGAAAAATGATCCAAATTTTCCTTAGACTAACAATGCAGGAAACAATATAAGAGCATAACGTCCACCAAGTTTCCAATAAGATAGGCTTTGATCTTTGGATGCCAAGTGAGAGAAGTTAATGGACGTGTTAAGCTCCAACCTCGATAGCCAAGATGAAATTTAGAAGATAAGGGAAGTAAAATTTTATCTAATAATGAAGAAAGTTTCTTATGCCATTTATAAGTTGGAGGTTCAAGTTAGGCAACTTATCAGTGCATTGTTAACAAGGAATGTAGGTCTCTTCCAAGCAACATAGAAGTACAATCGACATCCTTGTTGTGTTGAGACATTTGTGAGGTTACCATTACAACCATTAATGTTGAGCTCCAAATTATATTTGGTAGAAACCATATTGCATGCAAAACTAGCCTCATATACACAATATGAGCATATTGATACTGAGTCAAATACAACATGTTATTAGAGCCTATTAATGCCTAAAGTGAAAAGGAGACATAGGTCAAATTCACGAATGAAGTTAATATTCAAGAAAAGAACAAAGAATAAAGGAAAAAGGAAAAAGTGGATGAAGAAGAGAAGGAAGTCTCCATTCAAGAATTGAAAGTGGAAGAGTGGAAAAAAGTGAATGAGGACGAGAATGATTAGCTTACCTTCCCAGATGACAAACCCTTGAAGTTAACTGAAGATTCAGGGAGTTTCATCATTATTTATTTTATTAGTAGTTTGTTATAAAAAGGGCATTAATATAATCACTAAGATTTTTTAATTTGATCAAATGTTTCCTTTTTACTATCTTACAACATGTGACTTATTCACAGTCTACTAAATTGTCATTAAAAGAAACAAGTGGAAACAAGCCATTAATTATCAAAAGCAAAGGATATGTCGAGCTAACGACATTAAGCAAGCATTACATACGAGGCAATCTAAGAATTAAGATATGTTTCTTTTTTTTTTTAGTTTTTAGTTTTTTTATGCTTTATGTTTATTTTGTAGAGATTTGAATTGATGGATGTTGATGACATATAGTGAATCCAAGTTCCATCTCCAACACCATCACCACATGAATCACTATAAGTTTTCTTGCTCTTAATTTTTCTTTAATGTTATTTCTCTTTATTTGTATAGTTTTATTTTCTACATTGAGGAAAATGTGATGTGTAAGTGTAGGGAGATATATGCACTTGTATATCAATTGTGTGTGAAATTAGCATTTGCGTTATGTTAGTTTGATTAGGTTAGCATAGTGTGAACATTTTGTTTCATGTAGTTTGATTAGGTTAGCATAATGTGAACATTTTGTTTCATGATGTGTGCATTGTGTGAATATGTTAATGGCATGAATCAAATGGAATTGGCTTACTTTTAAACATGGTCATTTAAATTGTAAAGGCATAGTAACTTGTGAATTTGGTGTTTGACATGTCATTGGGATGAATATGCATGCCAATTAGGATATGAAGCCTTTTCTTTCGCTTTTTGACACTTATTGTATACTTTTATAATTACATTCAATGAAATTAGTTTCCATCATTAGTACCCTTTCATGAGAGTGATTAACTAAGAAGAAATGAGGTAAACTAAGAAATTATTTTAAAAATTGTTAAATAAAATTCCTGTTCTACTGACTCTTTCTAAGAAAATTGAGCTAAAAATAGAGTTAGCAGACAACTAAGAGTTATGATATAGCTAAAACCAGGGATTCATGACAAAATGTTTGCCTTTGCGTCAAAAGGCTAAAATGATTCTCTAACCAACCTAAAAAAATGTAATCTAGTTGAGTGATTAGGGGACATTTATGACAAGGTGTTTACCTTTGCATCAAAATACTAGGTTATCGATAAAGAAAATACAAAAAGAAAGTGCTTACAATAATATTAAACCCACTAATCTTTTAAAAATGGCAAGAATTTTCATGAAGGATTACTTAGTGATAGTTTGTCTTTTTAATTGATCAATTATAATAAATGCATGCTTACAAGTGCAATAGGTATATAAACAGGGTGCTAATATTTTGATTGATATGTATATTCAAATCAAAGCACTTAACCATGAAAGGAATAAGTTAGTATGTTGACACTTTTTAAATTGTTGATGTGTGGGGTTAAGTTAATTCTATGAAATTCGAAGCCATTGTAATATTATTACATTGTATATGATTATGTGGTTATGTGTTACGTGTTTTGTTTATGATTATGTTTGTGTTTTTTGCTTTACTTAAGGACAAGCAAAGATTTAAGTATGGGAATATTGATAGCTATATATTATTATGAGTTTTCTAGGTTGTTGAGTGTGTTTTTAAGCATTTTCTTAGATGATGGTAATGTGTTTAGGACTTAGAATTGTGTTTTTATTAGTAATTTTATGTGTTTAAATTCTTTGATTAGTTTAGAGTATGAATTTGATCTTAATTTTATGTTTCAAAGTTTGTTTGATGTGTTTGTTAATGAGTGGAAACAAGAAATTGAAGAAAAGCGAAAGAATTTGAGAAAGGGAGAAGTCATGATCATGCACAATGCCATTAGAAAACTTCTTTTGTTTGATTTCCCAAAAGCTAAGATCATTTCAAATTCTATAAAATGATAACACGTAAATTATAATAAAGCATGAATCATAATTCGTACTTTATTATGAAGATTGTTTAGTTTCTTGTCTTATCCTTCAAATCGTTTCCAAAATTGGTCCATCTCAACCACCAGAGTCGTACAAATGTCTTGACTTTAATGGCATCCACATAATAACTTGAGAGAACTCTGTAACTGTTACAAAGAGAGTTAAGTAAGGAGTACTAGCTTCATTAGAGTTTAAGTCTATATGTTACAAGTTTTGGATATTTTAGTAATTTAATTGAAATTATTTTAATTTCAACTAAAGTTTAATTAGAATTAAAATAATTATAATTAAATACCAATTATACACGAATAAGATCTAGTATATCATATTGATCATTCTTTATTAAATATCTCATATTTAAGTATAAAGTTTCTCGAACTTTACAACCAAGTCCAATATAATTAAAATATCTTTTCTCTCTTTAGCTTGTTCCTTATATGTGAACCATTAGATTCTCAAATATATTGGCAATGGATACAAATTATAACTATTAATCGTATTTACGATTAGATAAATTAAACTCCTTTAACTTATTTTTAATTCTCTAATTAAACAATTTATATCTATAGATCAAGATTGACATCTAGCTACATATCATGACCGCCCAAATATTTAGGAATAACAAAGTGATTTTAACTAACCTTTTCGTGCATAATTTTTCCGTATAATTCAATCCTTTCGTCATATAAAATTCCAATTGGAAATAGAGCATATAATTAATGTCAACTCTATTTTGAGTCCAATCATATTAATTCTCCCCCATTAGATAATCGCTTAGATAAAAAAAAAACAGTTTAGTTTAATGGCTTCTCATAAACATCCTTTATCCTTTAGTTAACAATCAAACAAAAGGTAGAGAGCATATGTAGGATCAAAGGCATCAACACTAATAACTTATGGTGCTAGATATCTAATCAAGAGAATGAAATTTTAAACTATCTCTTCTTCAGATGCTACTACTGTTCAATGTTATGGAAAAAGTTGCAAGAACTTATGCAACTTATATTATAATGAGGATTAATGGATATGCTAGTTGATTGAATAAACAAGGCTCAGTTCCACATCAAAGATGATCTTATATTTAAATTGGCCTTTATTTATATCATTTATGTTCTATGGAGACATTGAAACCATAAAATATTAAAAAATGAGAAACACGATGTACGAGCATCAAGCCAAAAAACCTTCTGTTAGATCAAACAAATCATTTTAATTGAGGGGATTAACACAAATATTAGTAAAAAGAAAACACCCGAATGGAGCCTTCCTCCTAAACCCTTTTGTCCTAAAAAGTCTCTTCTTCATAATTATTCCTACTTTATTTCATACTTACCCCATAGGTAATATATATTTTTCCTTCATAATTGTTCCTAGTTTGTTTCATACTTTTTTTAAAAGAATGTTAATGTATTAAGCCTTGAAAGGCAATATAACTGTATATACAAAATACAATGCTAAATGTCATTAAAGATTAGTGACTATCAAGGATTGCAAGAAAAATTTTAAAGGATGAATGAAAAAAAACTAGACATTCCAAAAGGAAAGGACGTATTGCTTGTCCTGCAATTTGTGATTTTGTATGTTGATTTGGAGCCTTATATGTTGCATAAGTTGCTTAGAATTGTGCCTTAAGGAGGCATTTGTCTTGAAAGATCATGTAGTTTCTTGTTGTAACTTTTGATGAGAGAACTAACCAAAAACATTTGTAAGTATTTGCTAGTTGGATGTCAACATTTGACACAAACCTAGCTATTTAATTCTCCAACTATCAAACATCTTTAAGTTCTTTCCAAACGCCTCTAATGTAGTTACATTTGAAGAATAAATATTTAGCATTTTCCTCAGCTTCTTGCCATAATGAGCAGCAATTGGTGAGATGCATATATCTAGTGATTATGTCAACAATTTTAAGCTTACCTTTCCTTGCAATCCATAGGATAAATGCAGCTCAACGATTGATATAATTGCACCAAATTGGTTTGGCCCAACATGCTTTGGGCAGATGTTTAAAGACTAACTTCTTATAAGACTCATTAGTTAATATGTCATCCCTTCAAGCAGCACTTTTTTTTTTCATAATTATTCCTAGTTTGTTTCATACTTGACCCTTCGAGCAATATATTTCTTTCATAATTATTCCAAGTTTGTTTCATAGTGGCCCCTTCAAGCGATATATTTTCTTTCCTTTGTTCCTTCGTTATGATGAATAACATTGATTCATATTTTTTATGGTGATTTGGCAGCACATTTTATTTTTCAAAAAAAAAAATAACGTCCATTTTATTATAAGAACATAGCATAATTTTATATCTATACCACGCGCAAAATGTATTCAAACCTTTTTCCAATATTTTCTTGGATTAGTAGTTTGCAAACTTGGTCACAAGGCACCATTTTCATTGAGTCGTATTCAAGAATTTGGGTTTGATGCTGCAGTCCAGCATCATAAAAAGCATCGATCAACAATTGCCTCAAACCAAATTTTCCTTTAACATGAACTTTCAAAACTTTGGATTAACAACCCATTACAAGTTTGTACAATCCTAATATGGACAGTATACCACCAAAAAGGAAAATAAATGCAACCAAAAGTTCACTCAATATTCCTCAGGACTACAAGCCAAGATAAATACGGGATTTTATGAAAGTTGAGTATAATACAGTGGCAACTAGGACAATACTCGTTAACAAAGACTGCCACGTTTTTCATAGTTTCCAATCCAGGGATAAGCACCACTCAACAAGATTTTGGTTTCTCAACTTATTAAATCAAGTGGTAAACCACGCTCATTATGCAATCAAACTCTTAAATCTCTCTGCACCAATGTCAATCCGGCCATCAACAGATGCCAGTCCAGCATGTTGCAACTGCTATGAGTGGACCCGTGAGATAGCAACCTTGACACCAGGACACCTCAACCCTTGAAAACCATTGCCCCACACCCGATATGGACTCAAATAGCAGACCTGGCTAGTATTCTTGCATCCAACAGTTCAAAACAATATCTCACATGCTTTGAATTCTATTTGTATGGCAAGTACATGATCCAGGGAATTGAGTCATTTACTTACATTTAGGTGAAATTGAATCCACCCGAAGGAACTGCTGGAACCTCATTTCCACCAGACCAGAACTCAGATTGGGGAGCATCCAATGATGGAATTGTTTCGTCCTCTTCCTCTAACCAATATGTCTCAAGAATCTTCACTGCTTTCTCGTAAATCTCTGTGTTGTCATGAGACTGCAGATTCTCGATTTTCTCCAGGCCCTCAGCATCATCAATCATTTGAGCATAAAGGTTTATACCTCCAGTATTGCCCAAATTCTTGTCAGCTTCTCCTACCTTCAAGATGTTTTCAAGCCCTTCTAAACAGACTGTCACAATTCTTGGATCGGGGCAGATGAGAAGATCACATAAAGGTTTAATACAACCTTGGCTAACAAGATACCTGAAACATATATACACCCAGATTTACATTCTGATCTGGTCTCACATCAATTTATCAGATATTCGACAAGCATGTTATGATAAGAAATTGGATTCCTTTTACTTGATTTGCTCATGAGTACCACCAGATGTAGCATTTGAGATGGCCCATGCAGCCTCCTTCTTAACATCAAACTCAGCATTTTGAAGCAGTTGAACCAGCGGGCCAACAATGTTAGTCTCAATTACAGCCTGCAAGTGTTTGTACAAGAAGGATGCTCAGTTACTAGAGCCATAATCGTTTGAATCAAATTCAAGCAAAATGGAAAAGCCAACAGGAAGAGAATTGGTACCTGAATTTGTTCTTTATTTCCAGCTGTAATATTAGATACAGTCCAGCAAGCTTCTTTCTTGATGCTCTTTCTATAATTATTGGTTAACAAGTTCAAAAGGCACGGTAGTGCTTGGTGATTGATGATACACTAGTTTGAAATAAACAGAGCTAATAAGAACTCACAGATCAGGGAAAAGCTAGTTTCAATGGATATCTAAATAATACGTTTAAGGCAGAAAAACATAAATGTATTGCTTCACTAATAAAAGCAAAAAGAGAGCCCAAGTTACAAGCTTATATCCACTACTCAGTACAAATTTGTTCACATGTATGCATGCATGTCAGGGTCGTCCAGGCAACTGAATCCATATAATTTTGTGCCTAACCTTCATAAGATAATATTTGGCTTACATATGCAAACATCTAAAAAGATTAACAGAAGCTAGAAATGAATTTTGTCAGCCAATGTTCCCCATCTGATATAGAATACACAATATAAAAATAGAAAAGAATTTGCTTGTGATTACATAAAAAACAATAAGATGAACTTCACAGGCAAGGACTAATAATACGGACCTGAATACACAAGCAAGTTAAAAAAACAAAAACTTAATGATGCCCAGTACCTGAGTCTGCATATCATCACCAGTGACAATATTTCCAACAGTGCGAAGTGCAGGAATGAGAACTGATGTAGATGGATGCCTGACATATGTTAAAACAATTCAGGCGTTGATAACAGCATGCTACATAACCAATTTCAAGAAAGCTAGTGTAACAAAAATTTTGACTTACAGTAAAAGCTCAACTAGCCGTGGGCATACACCCGCTTCAACTACAGCTTGAATTTTGTCATTTGTACCATCAGAAAGATAAGATAGGGCCCAGCATGCATCAGTTAAGACTTCTTCATCATTAAAATGAATAAGACGGGCAAGAGCTGGAAGTGCTGGCTGAACCTATTGATATTGATATCAAAAACTAAGAGATGTAAACATTATTAACCAAAAATGAATATGATACCTGTCAAAGATGTTTTAAATATCAAGTCCAACAGCAAACGGAAGTAAGACATCTGATTGACAAACCTGATCAAAAGGAGGCTGTGGCTTGCCTCGACATAAGTTTGAAAGAGTCCATGTAGCATTTCTGAACAATGGAGAGTTTGGCATGCTCATTCAATTGTGCCAATAAAGGGAGCAAAGTTCCGTGACCAAGGACAAGATCACGACATCTAGGAGAATCACCAGCAACATTATCCAGAGCCCACACTGCCTGCATATGGGAGAATAAAGATATTATACGAGGTCATAAAGCATTACAGCTTTCATAATACCTGAATTAGTAATTTTGTATTAAGCCCATCCCTTCACACTTCATAAGCAGAACTACAATGATGAAAATGTAGCAACAACAAGGGTGCACAATCTGTCCCCCTACCTGCTCACGAGCATCATCACTTGTTGAACCGAGAAGCTTTACAAAAGTGGGAACAGCACCATGGTCTATTACCACTTTAGTGTGTTCAGATGTTCCAGAAGCAATATTCGTTAATGCCCAAGCTGCTTCAAACTGCATAGTTTTTCAACTGCTCAGAAATCTATGAACCCAATGATAAAAACCTGAGAACAAATGCAACTATGCATTCACAAAACCTGAAGCTGCGGGAGGTCCTCCCTCATGAGAAATTCAACAAACCGAGGAATGACACCAGCTCGTATAACTTCCTCAATTGGAGGGCTCCGCTCTACATAAGGGTAAACAGGATGTAGTGTTTCTTTATGCACTCAACATGCACAATTAACTCCACAAATATAAACAAGTAAAAGAAATTCTCACCTAGTGAAAGCAATTTCCTAAATTGAGTGGTTGCCTCAAGCTGCAAATGACTATCGTCAGACCAAACACCAGCAACCATTGATGGCAGATGCTCCAACTTCGGACAAGAAGTCAAGATAAACAATCAAGAAAATGAGAAAAACAATGGATAACAACATTGGCTCGGTTGCCCATCCAGCAGGACCAATAGCAACAATTTACATAATTTTTATAGAAGAGAAAATATACAAAACTTACACTAGAAGTAGCATATCATGAAAAACTAAAGGTTAGAGTTATGCTCTAAAATTTTACTTTAATGTCAAATGGATGAGATGGGGTTATATAGAGACTGGCATTACCCCATATCCTGTAAACCAATTTCTATACACCTCGATTAGAAAAAAGAAAGAGAAACAAAATGGCCAATACACCCATGCAGCCTGAAGATCTCATTCCAATATTAACAAAACAATTTCGATGGCAGAGTTGTATTGGATAGTTAAGAAAAAGAAAAGGAGGCCCCTTAAGGGATAGTTCAATTGGTTTAAGGGGTTTCCTAATAATCTGCAAGTGCTTCATGTCCTGGGTTCGAGTCAGATTAACTTTACAGGTTTGTTACATGCTACAAATTCTTGGATCCTAAGAGTTTGCACATGCAAAGTCTTGGCTTGATAAGTGACTTTCCCTGAACATGTAGTTTACAAATTATAACGTGCACCTGAGGATTTAATATGCACCCAAAAAATAAAAGCTATGAGTTCTCTCGTTACAGAAAACAAACAAAAAAAGCAACAAGAAAAGCTAATAGGCAACAAAATATGTGTCCCTTCTCATTACATTCCCCAAGACAACCTACTCTCCCTAGAACTTTCAAATTTTCTAAGACTTAAGAGTCTACGTCTCACGGTCACTTGGGCTAAATTTGTCATTTGATTGGTTAAGTGAGGCTAAATTCTCATAATGTTATAAAAAAAATTTCATCCGTGAAATGGGAGAAAACGAAGAGGGATGGCTAAGGATTGGACACCCTGCCACGGGTGTTGGCGGGGTGAAAATACGTGTGGCCATCCCGCCATTGTGCTTGGCGGGATGGAAAATGTGATGGCGCCGTTGTGGCTGACGGGATGGGTAGAGAGCTTACAGGCTACAGCTCTCTGCAAATTTAACTCACAAGTTAATTATCGTCATTATTCGCTTCGGGGTTTTTGTTAAGTTTTTTTCTTACCAACCTCTTGCATAAAGTATACATATTCACTGAGCGAGGAATGACACAAAAATCTCTCTCTCTCTCAAATCTCAAATCAAAAGCTTGTCTATGTTGTCTTAACAATAAAATGTGTGTTAGCCCCATCGTCCCAATAATTCTCTCTATGTTTAGTTAGCCTCATAATTATAAAGTTGTTTTAAAGGTATGTTGGACATCTTGGTCACAACTGTGATTAGGGCACCTACTTTCTCTAAAATCAACTTGATCCATCTAGGATGCATTTACTTGGATCAAAATCAGGAGTGCCCATGGCCATATAAGTGGGTCAGTTAATAATGTCAAGTTGGAGTAGTTTAATCACTCCCCAACTAGAGGAATGTAAGTTAATTGTATCTGTTTAATTATTTTCTATCGCTGATAAGAGAGAAACACGACGGTTTGATTAGTGTACCCAAAACAATTAAACCAATGAAGTTGTTATATATATATATATATATAGTTAGCCAAGTGGATGAATCAAATATCAACTTGGAAATTGTAATTGTGACATTTAAGCAACTATTGGAAGGTCTGTTGAATTTGAGAGGTTCTATCGATCCATTATATTTGATGGGACTTGGGTCATTATATGCGGTAAGAAGTTCTCTTCTATCCTTTTTCTTAAAGAAATTTTTAATTTACAGCTCTCTACCCATCCTGTCATTGACAGTGGCCCCATCCCGCCGGCCACAATGTCGGGATGGTCACTTGGTATGTCACGTTTTCTATCCCGCCAAGCACAATGGTGGGATGGCCACACATATTTCCACCCCGCCAACACCCGCATCGGACGGCGGGGTATCCTATCCTCAACCATCCCTCTTCATTTTCTCCCATTTCACGGATGAAATTTTTTTTTATAACATTATGAGAATTTAGCCGTTAAGTGACCTACTCGGAACATATAATTTATAAGTTAACATGCTCTAAGAGTTAATTGTACCACCAAAGAGTAGCAACTGTGTCACTTCTCTTTACATTCCCCAAGACAATCCAGTCCCCCTAAAACATTTAAGGCTAGAGATTCTTGGACCTTAGGAGTTCGGGCCTCCAAACGTCACTTAGACTGGACGAGTTTCTCATCTTATGACTTAATCAAAACGTATAATTTATAAGTTACAAAATGCAGTCAGGTTTTATTGAGCACCCAAAAAAATAGCAACTGCTTGTTTCTGAAAAGAAGCAAATTAAAAAAAAAAAAAGATAAGCTAATAGGTATCGAAATCAGTGTCCCTTCTCTTTGCATGCCCAAGACAACCTAGTCTTCCCCGGCTAGCAACCCTAAAGAAAGAAGGAAAATAAGGAATAAGAGCAATTCCAACTACGAACTACAAACATTAAACGGGATAACTTCAAACTCTGCACAGTTAACGAGGTATACAACTTGATAAATTTAGCAGGGACAACAAGTGCTGCTTAATTCTAGCAACTAGATTAAACAATTGAATACCTGAAAAAGTAACAAATTAAAGTGATAATCAATAACATTAACAGGTTGAGTCAAACAAATTGTAAAATTGAAGGATAAACCTATAAATTAAACAACACAAACTTGAATTGCAACTCATCGAGTTAAATGAAAACACCACTGTGCCATCAATAACGAAAGACAAATTTTGGAAGTCCTAAAGTCTTCTACTGATCAATCACATACTAACATCAATAGACCAGAGAACAACCAAAAGTTAAAGAGCAGTAGCACCCAACAGAATCAAACAACAAAATTGTCCTTCTCTAATTAAAACAATTCAAAACGAAAATATAAACAGAAAAGCAAACCTTCTTTTCTACGGCGGAGGAGTGAAGGGAAGCAGGCAAAGGTTGAGTTTGAAAGCCTTCGCGGCGCTTCTTCTGGAGGCTCTCTTCTCTTCGATTCTTTCGTATCTCAACCATGTTGTCCTCTCGCCGTCGACGTCCCTCCTCCACGTCCACCGCCACCTTGTAGCTATTCCGGCGGACCTCCGACCTGGCGCTCGGCCTTAAAGACATCGTGTTTCCACTAATTTTGCCCACTAAACCAAAAGGATCTTTATAGTTATGTGTAGGCGCGTAGATATATATGTAGTGCAGTCGACTTTTGAATGGAAATTTGGACATCTTTTGAGGTTTTTAAATAAGTATATTATACTAAAGACAAACGGGATTAACGAACACCAAATTCATCCCGTCCGTTTATTTCATTTAATAGTTATAACCTTTCCACTTTTTTTACGGTTAATTCTACTTCATCTAACGGTTATAATCGTTCTGCGTTTTATAGCTAATTATATTACTAATGAAGTAGTTTCCAAACTTTTTAAAACATTATGTACTACTAACTAAGTTAACTATTAATTATTATGATTATATTACAATTTCGTTAATATCTATTAGTTATAATCGTAATTGTTAATACATTTTACAGTTAATTATACTACTAACGAAGTAATTTCCAGAATTTTTAAAAATATTCTTCCTTTTTTCAAGCTACACCGTACTACTATCGAAGTTAATTATTAATTATTATGACTATATTATAATTTCATTGATATCTATTGGTTATGATCGTAACTATTAATAAATAGTTATTAAGCATTATATGCGGTGTTCTATATATATATATATATATCGTAATTAATATTCATTGTGTATATATAAATGTATGTTTATTATATGTCACGCTTATGACATAACAGTCACATTTGTGACATATTCAATACTTTTAGTATATAATATGTTAACCTTTCTTTTTCTTCTCATATCTTTTCTCTCTTTTTCACTCAACTCCTTCATTTCTCAATCTCTAATCTCTTCTACAGTTTTCTTTTATTTCTCCGCCGTCACAGATTACAAAATTTCTTTTTTTTTGTATATTCTTGTCACTTTGGATCATAAAAACCTTTTTCTTCTTCTTTTTGATATGTTGTCTTTTTTCCAGTATACCTTTTTGTTTTTACATACAACTGATATGGATCTTTTTTATTGTATTGTTTCCTTTTCCAGGAAACAGGGACAGAGAAGCCGATGTCATGCTGCAGAGAAGCGGGAGCATGATGCCATGCTGTTTGATAAAATTACTGCTTCAAGCAATAGTTGCTTTAGTCGATGTCGTTTTTTTAATGCATAGGTACATAATATTATGATAGCCCTTTCTTTTTCTTCTCAAGCCTTCTCTCTCTTTTTCACTCTCGCTGCTTCATTTCTCAATCTCTAATGTCTTCTACAACTTCGTTTTATTTCTCGACCGTCACAGATTACAAAATTTCTTTTTGTTCTGTTGTGTATTCTTTTTGTTTTGGATCATAAAAACCTTTTTTTTCTTCTTTTTTTGGATGTGTTGTCTTTTTTTTGTTGTACTTTTTTTTTCATACAACTGATTTGGATCTTTTTTTATTGTATTGTTTCTTTCTTTAGGGAACAGTGACGGAGGAGCCTCATGTCATACTGGGGAGAAGCGGGAGCATGATGCCATGCTGTTTGATAAAATTACTGCTTTAAGCAATGGTTGGTTTGGTCCATGTCGTTTTTTTAATGCATAGGTACACAATGAAGATCTTTGTTTTGATGTAAAGGCTTTAGGTTCTGGTTAATTTATCATAAATTTGAATGTCGTTGTAATGCCACGAACGAAGGAATTCAAGGAGTTAGTTGGAGAGTTGTTTTGCTTGCTTGCTAACAAACTGAGTAAACTTTCAAACTAAAATTTCTCTAGAAAGATTTATTTCATAAATAACTTATTATGGTTCGTTTAAACAAATTCTAACCCTTTGTGCATCTGCAACCTTTCAACTTTCTACAGCGAGAGCAGGAATATGCGAGCTTGATCATGGAAGAGTTAAGATCCAGAAGAATATGGGTACATCGTGATAAAAAGGCTAAAGATAATTGCTGGAGAGTTGTTTTGCCTGCTTGCGAGAAAAAGTCACTAAAATTGAAATTTCTGGATTGACATTAATTACTTATTTTTATAATTCGTTTGAGCAGATTATGACCTTTTGTGCTTCTACAAATTTTCAACTATTTACAAGCCAGAGCAAGATTATGTGAGCGTGATCATGGAAGACTTAGATTGAAGCTATGTTTTGGGCATATAGATATGGAAGATATTTGTGAGATTTGACGGAATGAAAACATATATTTGTTTCCGAAGTAGTTAAAAGATACGCAACATATTTGTTTTGAGAGTAGTTAGAACATACGCAAGATTTAGCAGTTAAAAAAGATACATAAGATTTCATGGAAGATTTCATGGAATGATCACAAATTTTCCTTAGTAGTAGATAGAATTTAATGAGATTTGATGGAATGATAATATATTTGTTTTCGGAGTAGTTAAAAGATACGCTGAAGTAGTTAAAAGATGCACAAGATTTTGTAGCAGGTACATAAGATTTAATGGAATGACCGCAAATTTTCCTCGGGAGCAGTTAGAATTTAATGGATGCTTTAATGGAATGATAGCAAATTTTTCTCTGTCGCAGTTAGAAGATAGAACGATCACATAATGATAGTTTAAAGATATATACAATGATGGCACTGTAACAGTCAAAGATACAGAAGATGTGACAATTCAAAGATATAGTAACAGTTCAGAAGATATAGAAGATATAGAATGATGGCATTGTGACAATTCAAACATACAAGACATTTAATGATATATTTAGTTAGATAATTTTAAAAATTTGTTAATTATGTGTAATTATATCATTGTTATACAACATTTTGTATATTTGATACAATAATTACAATTATTAGTATGTTATGAATTAATTGATTTATTAATATCAAAATTAAATGTTATCCTCCGTCACCCTCGTGCACAAGCATGAGGGTGATAGGCATCCTCATACCAAAGTGATGTGTCACCCTCATGCACAAGCATGAGGGTGACGCCCCCATGCTTGTGCACGAGGGTGACAAGCACCCCATACCAAAGTGAAAGCATGAGGGTGACCGGCATCAAAGTCTCCCCTCGTGCCACGACTATGTTATGCTTAAACCAGATTACTTAAAAATATGGTTTAATTAAAATTTTAAAAAAAGACACTCTAAATTGATGCCGGTGTATATTTAAAAACCTTTTTAATTAACTTAATTGTACTCATTTTCTATCAGATGATAAAGTCTTCCACATATCTTTCACTATTCTATTCTTCACTTTTTTCAAATAACTTAATTCTACTCATTTCCCGCCAGATGACGGAGAAGCTTTACTTTTATTTAAACTCTCCTGCACAAAAATTACATTTCATTCTCACTTCATCTCTAGTTCTCTTGTAATCCTCTTGTTTTAGTTCTTCAAAATGAGTTATGGAGAGAATATATCTGAAGTTCAGAAAATTAAATCTGTTGTGCATTATGTTATAAAGAAAACTCCCTTGTCACAAAACTAGGTTATTCTTTCTCTTTCTCTACTCTTTAGTATTTTAAACCGAGAAGAGGAAAATACTTACTTTATATAATGTTGTTGTTTACTTGATGACAGAAAAAATTTTGTACCAAGAATTGTGTCGCAAGATTTTTGAGAGCTAACGATAACGACGTTAAGTTAGCTGTAAAAAAATTAAAGGCTTGCCTTTTTTGGAGAGAGAGCATTATTATAGGTATTTTTATAATTTTCATGATGTTTTTTTTATGTTGCTTACGTTATTTTGTTTAATAAATTTTTTTGTTTTGAAAATTAGAGAATTTAACAGCTGATGAATTTAGCGCTGAGATCATGGAAGGACTTGCTTATTTAGTAGGTCATGATGAAAGTTGCAAACCAGTCTTGGTAATTTTAAACTCTATCAATTATATATTTCATTTCAGTAATATTTACGCTTTGAATTTCCAATTTTCGTTATCACATTTGTGGTTACTAAGTTTCTTATTAAGCTTCATTTTTCCTTTCATTTTCTTCAATAAAGATGTTTCGCCTTAAACAAAATTACAGTAAGCTTCGTTCACGGAAAATATAAGTGAACATTTGTAAATTTTATTGTATTCATGAAATTTTCTCTCTTATTTAATAATTCCTTCGTTTAAATTTTATAGGTTCACATGCTTTATTGTGTTTACTTTAGAAGTTGCCATATCAACAATGCGGAAAAATTCCAAACAATTTGTCCTTATTTTTGATGCAAGTGCGTTAACTAGTTGATAGTAAAATTATAATAGCTATTTTATATAAGAAAATTTCCTGTAAACAATGTAATAATTTTGTTTACTTTTCTCTAGGATTTTATAAATCTGTTATGGCTTTCATGAATGTTTTTTATCTACATTGAAAATTATTGTCGATTATTATCCCTCCAGACTTTATAAGTTATTCATCGTCGACCTTCCGTCTTTTTTTCCTTATATATGGAAGGTGATATCCATACATATTCCTCTCGTTTATATACGTATTCTTCTGATTTATATTTTGGTTCTTTTTCTAACCTCTGGTATTCTATTAACGTCTAATTTAAAATTTTATTTTTATTACAAGGTATCAAACCATTTGTTGAATTTACAATCATCACGAATATCGTATATTCACTAGATTTTGAAGAATCATTACAATTTCTCAGGCATCTTTGTAGAAGATTAGCTATTGGAAATCAGTTACACTCTTTAAGGTTTTCCTTACAATACACAGTATTGTAACCCAAACAGACCATGGTATCTTAGTTTAACTGCCCCAGCTTCTGCGGCTACTCTCACTCCTTCTCTAACTTCCTCCTCCATTAACTCGTTAAATGCCAGATCTCTTTCCTTTGGATCACTTTATGCAACAGCTAGGAACATAACTTTATTTCCATCTACTCCTATTCCTCAGTAGATTACTAAGCCAGTTAGATTTGCTTAACCACAAACCCCATAAGCGTCTTTTTTCTGATCACCAATTATGTATTTGTTTTCCAAAAAAACTTATAAATATTAGGAGTCATTTTTACCTTTCTTAAAATTTTATAGAATCCCTTATAATGAAACTGTTTATAGGTCAATTATCCGACCTCCAATAGGTGGTCTGGCATCTATTATACCACCTCATCTAAAAGGAAGTCACTTTTCTGTATCCAGCTGATTTTAAGATAGGAATGTAGATAAGAATATTGTAAACGTTATTTTTATTATGTACAATTGCCGCTTTTTCTTTATTATATATGATTGTCACTTTTTCTTTATACCATCAAATGCCAATTTTTCTGCTTTTTATAACAACATGTGTTATATTTACTTGACAACAATTTTTAAGTTTAATCTAATGATAAAATTTATAATTTATAAAATTTCAATATCAACAATTAATTAAGATTTTCATTTTGTGCGATGAAATGCGAATTTGGTTAAATGTTTCTACTTCTTATAAGAACATATGTTTATATTTACCTGATTTTAGATTAATAAAACAACAATTATTAAGTTTAAGCTTATGAAAAAAATCATAATTTATAAATTATCAAAACTACAATTAATTAAGATTTTCGTTTTAAACAGATCATTTCAGTGATCAATAACTCTATATGTTTATTTTATATTAATGCGCCACAAATGCTTCCTTTCCCCTTTCATAATTTTCCATTTAATAAAGATAATCTTGATTTACAGTATATTCAGTTTTTGTTATTTCCAAGTTATGATTTTTAAATTTATTATATTTTCATAGAAGTGTTCATTCTCATATATATTCAATATATTATATGAAATTTGTTGGCTGATGATAATTAGTAATAATTAATGATGCACTAACATATATAAAAATGTTTTTATTATCTATTCAATCGATTAATTATAATTCTAGATATCCATTAATTAATTATATACTAATTATTATTAAATATTACAGGATAGATGTTATAGTAATTTTATAAACTAGGTCTATTTTAATAAAACAATCAACAAATTAATCTGTAATTTGTATTAATTATGTCAAAATTACATTATTGACTATGATAAATCATGGATTAAATTTATTAAATCATCATTTATTACTTTGTACTTACCTAATTAATCAATATCTTCATTGATTTAATCAGTTAATTAATTATGTGTAGATTACACTTAATAAAAAATGGATAGAGATTTTAAAATTAACAATAATTGGAAAAAAACTTAATACGTTCTTAGTGAAATTAAAAATTAATGGAAAAATAAAATAAAGATGAGACTTCATTCTTAAAAAAATAATAAGATTTTATTAATATCTTCATATAATTTTTTAAATTTAAATTAAACCATATTTTTAAAACATTTACACATTTATAATAAGAGGGTGTAACACACCTTTCACGGTTGTGACATTATATGTCACACCCGTGACACTCAGCCAAGGGTCACAGTTGTGACAGCAAAAGTCACGGCCGTGACCAGTGTCACGGTTGTGACATATTACTATCACATTCGTGACACTTACCCATCTTACAACTAATTTCAGTTTTTACTTCTAATTAACTACATTCTTTTATAAACTATAAAATAATTAATCAACTATAAATGAATTAATCATATTTAATAGTAACATATATGCTAAATATTGAAATTGACTACTTAATCAACTATAAAAAATTTATTATAATTAGCAATAACGTATATATTAAATATTGAAATAGTCTACTTAATCATGTAACTATAATTTAATAAATCAAAGAATTTTTATATACTAATAAGAATAATGAAATTAAAGAAATGATTAATTTATTAAAAATATGGTTATATTTAAGTGACTAATATATAGTAATTTTTATAATTTATTTATCAATTGTTAATTGTTTTGTTTATTCAGTTATAATTAATAATTATTGATATATAATTATTTTATTGATGTGTAAATTTATTTATATAATCATACTAATAA
>JAOSBN010000006.1:22713635-22727680 GCA_027563595.1 Erythroxylum suave
GAGTTCTGTAACTAACTTCAACTAAGTAACCGTCAGATGTATTGACGTAACTTCTTCTAAGTATCGTCTGTGTCTTGAAATTCTCTTATGCTTTGCGCTTCTTCTATGTTTTGCATTGCTTCTGTCTTTTGTACTTCTTCTGACTTTTGCATTTCGTCTGTCTTTTACATTTCGCCTGTCTTTTGCATTTCGTCTGTCTTTTACATTTCTTATGTCTTTTCCATTTCATCTGTCTTTTGCATTTCTTCTGTCTTTTGCATTTCATCTGCCTTTTGCATTTCATCTGTCTTTTGCATTTCTTCTGTCTTTTGCATTTCGTCTGTCTTTTGCATTTCGTCTGTCTTTTGCATTTCTTCTGTCTTTTGCATTTCGTCTGTCTTTTGCATTCGTCTGTCTTTTTCATTTCTTCTTTCTTTTGCATTTCGTCTGTCTTTTGCATTTCTTCTGTCTTTTGTACTGCACACTTAACAAATTGTTCAAAACGTTCATTTATTTCTAACATTATTATTATTAGTTTGTCATCAAAATTGCAACATCATAAAGTCCTCCTGACTTAACAACTCTGAGGTATGAATAAGCACTAAGAACATGCTATAATTGGCTCAGTGTCTTTGTTCGAAGAAAAACTATTTTGGAAGACACAGTGGCTAGCTTCACTGTTGGTAGATCTTTCATTAAAAATTCAGATGAAGCATAATTTTTCAATGCATCAATGTAAGAGTTGCTCAACTTTAAATTATTTGTATGCTCAATTAGTGTATTCTAAGTCCATTTTCGCAAGCAATATGGATGCTTCCATGTACAATATGGTGCCTAACGTTGAAAATTGTAGTAGTTACCCCCTCAAATGTCACAATACAAGATAGATGTCAGTTGTGGTTTCCTGTTACTTGGAAGACTGCCCACATTCCTTGTTAACAATGCATTGGAAGGTTGAGCAACTTAAAGCTCTGGGTTATGAAGAGCAGAAGAGTGGTTCTTTATGAATTAATCAAATTTGGCTTCAATCCTCCTTTTAATTTTATCTTGTCTATTGTTGGAGCTTAATATGTCTATTAACTTCTCAAACTTTGACTCTTAAGTATCCAAGCCTATTCTGTTAGAAACTTGGTGGACCTATGTTATCATATAATCTCCTACAATGTTAATCCATAAATAATTTGGGAGGTACTATCTCTTTAGATTATATGTGCTAAAGTAAGTCCGATATATGCTGTAATGCCTTAATTAAGTTGGAAGAAAACGTCTACAATTTCCTCAGCTTAAAGTTGCTTCTTTTTTTTTTAATGTTCAAGTACCTACTATCACACAAGAAAAGTATCAAATCCTTAAATCAAAGGAATTTCAATCTTATAAGATGCTAATTTAATCCTTAGAAATCACTAAAAACTTGTTAATTTTATATAAAAATTTTCAATACTGCAAGTATATGAGTTATAACTTATAGTACAAAAGGTATCATTCCCACGAGGAGTAATTAGACACCTAAAACTTGAAAAAAAATAAAGTTGATCAAAGTTGGAAACTTAAGAATTATTTTGTCCTTATTTTGTCTCCCCTTATTAATCTAATTATGGTTGATCCTAGATATCCTAAGGTTTTGATAACCCTCTCTCGAGATCTATTCAAATAATTCCAATTGAAATTGATAATAATAGAAGATTTGAAGTAATCCTAAGGATAATTAATTCACAATTAAGATCTCTCTTCAATTGTTAGTTAATATGATAATTGCAGGTCAATTAAGCTACCAACTCTTGTTGTGCACCTTAACATATTTTACTTGATTCACGCTCTTGATTTTTTACCAAGTACAAGCATAACAATTATCATCAAGCATTTATAGATATATTAAATCCAACAAGAGTAAGGTTTAACAAAACAGATCAAGAACAATCCATAATGAATTTAGAAACTCATAATCATGTTTAGCATCCTTATAATCTAAATAAACATTCAATAAAATGAAATAATTGAAGAGAAAAGAGAGAAAAACTAGTGGGAGTCTTGACGTGGAAATCTAGAATTCCTGAAGCCCTCTTTGATGTCTCCTCTTAATCTTCTTTTAATCTGGTAATTGTTGCTCTTTTTATGTTTTTTCTTATCCTTAAATAGTGCTTGAGGCCTCTAGGATTCTTTTTAGGGTTTTCCTACTTAATTTGTATCCAAAAATAACCCTAAAATGTAAAGAAAAAAATCACGAGTTCGAAAAGCTGAAATTCACTGGAATTCGCTCTCAATCCGCCTATCTGCATTCTTTATTACTTCCAATTCTTCTCTTTTCTTCAATTTTTTGTTTCCATTCACTCACAAGCACATCAAACACCCCTTGAAATATAAAATTAAGGAATCAAACAATTAAAACACATAATAACACTAACAATAACACAATTCTAAGTAACATTTAAAAACACACTCAAACAACTAGAAAACATATTATAATTTACACCTATCACTTCCTTTTAAGAAGAATAACCATTAATATTAAACAATTTTATTATAAATTCCTTTTATAAAGAACACTTATCATTTAGATTTCTATTTTCCTTTATTCTATCTTTTTTTACCTTCTCTTATCATAGGACTCTCTTTACTAACTCTATGCAAAGATGAACTAAATAAACTTATAATAAATTGTTGTTAGGTAGTTTTTATTTTAAACCCTTATAAAACACTCTTAGTCTTGACTACATAATGCAACTCAATAGGTGCACTTTGAATTCTATTAAACGGTATTCTTGACCTTAAAAAAAGAAAAAAGGAGGTTGACATTCTTATTAGCCTAATTTGAGAATTAGCAATTTTGATCCTTAATTTCAATATCTAATTGGTAAAGATGATATGGCTCCAAGCTAATACTGTTTGTCTTTCTCTTATCTAAACTAAAAAAAATGAATGATCAAATTAAAAGAAAACATTAATGAAACTAAAATAACTAATTTAAAATAACAAACCAGAACAATGAGTAAGATTAAAGTAACTAATAAATAATCAAGATTAACCTAGTTTCTTATACTGGTAGAAAGTTTGAAGTTACAATTATATACTTTCTCAGGAAATACATCTCATATCCTTAAATTAATTAATTGAAATCTCTTTCTAATCAAAATCTCTATGATTATGTTAACTTGTTCCATGCATTTTGTTATTAAATCTAACTCTAATCTAAAAGATTTATATGGGTCTACCTCTAGAATTCTATACAACTATTATTATTCATATCATGATCTACATATATACGATTTCTTAATTTATATATATAAATTTTGAAATTGAATCAAATTGCTAACAAATTTCAATTCAAATACAATAAGCAATTATAAATAATTTATAAGAGAACTTGGGTCTTTTCATTAATTCAAACATATAATTCTAAGTTTATCCATCTAGAACCATCCTAATTTAGTTTATACTAAGATAAAGAAAACCATCAAATATCAAGAAACAACACAAAACCAAAAAGCTCATTTTTTAAGGATTTTGAAATCTTGATGTCTTCATTTAATATTGGAATCCTCTTCTTTTTCATCCAAAGTTGTTTTTCTTTTAATATAAATATGCTTTAAGTCATGTCTTTAATGATGTATTCCTATCTATTTTTCCCCTTCATTATATAAAAAATCCTAAAATTTTTAAATAAAATGACTAATACTGCGTTGGTCTTATATTAGTCTCATATTTGTCCCTCTTCATCTATCTCCAAATTTATGGAAAAGAATAATTCTAATATGGGTTCCTAACATATACCTATGTTAGACCCATGTTATTTAAACATAACACGAGTTTAATAAGGTGTTATGTTTTGGGCTATTTTTTGAGTCCTTCCTTTAAATTTATGCCAAACTTAGTCCAACTTGGCTCTAACTTGCCCAAATTCATATTTTCTTTATTAAGGAGCTAAAATGAGGGCTATAAATAAGATATATTTGATGTGTTATATAAATAAATTAAAAAAAATTGATACTCAAAGAATTACTTAGCCAAGTGCATTTATCATTCTTTATAGTATAGTTTGGGTGAGTCGAGTGTCGACTGTAATATCCAGTTTCTGGAACATGCTTAGGGTTAGACCACTATATCATACATTACATTGACATGCATAACATTAGCATTCATACATGAATTGAAATTTTTACATAGTACAAGTTAGCATATGCACCCATTTGACATGTCCCAGGGTATGAAAGATGTTAAATGAGCATGATGTGAATTATGAATTGATATGTATTCAATTTTGGTATGATTGGATTTTAATTAGTAAATTGGAATTAAATGTTATTGATCAGGAGATTAATCAATTAATATGTATATTTGGACTGGGAAAAAAGCCTAGTGGTAGGATAATTTGATACATGAAAAATTAAGTTTACTAACCTTTAATTGAGTGACATTTGACATAGTTAAATGTGTGACAAATGAACTAGTACATGAATGAAAAATTGACCAATTATTATGTGGCAAGTGGAGAAATTATTAAGAGACATGTGGATTAATCATTTAAGTGGCAAATGGCAACTAAATGTGTCAATTAGTGGCAGCATCTTGATTAGGTAAATGGCATTAAAAGCCTTAAAGACATATGGATTTGTAAGTTGATGACACCTAGCTTATTGATGGGGCAACTCTAGAAGCCATGTTTCTGCTTCCTTCATTCTCTTCTCCACAAAAAATTACTTCAAAATTTTCTCTAAATTTTGGTTAGCCAACTTGTTGCATTGTTGCATGAAAGCCACATGTTAATCCTTCATAAAACATCCAAGAAACCAGCTATGTGTTACCTTCATATTACTGTTTGAAAATCACCTTGTTTTCACCTTAAGTTTGTGTTGATTTTTTCTTACATGGAGAATTGATTTAATATGAAGTTTTGTGTTTTGGAAGTCTAATAGGTAACTAACAATCTGAGCTTTTTGGCATGTTAAATGAGAAGAGAATGATGCTTGAATTGGAATGAAATGCATGAGATATTGGTAATGATATGTGTTGGAAAATGTTGCATGAACTTGGAGGCTTGTATGCATGTTCTTGGAGTACAAATTATAGGTTCAATTATGGATGAATTAGGTTTGGATTTCATGCATAATGAGAGTAATTTATGCTAAAGAAAGATGGTAATAAAGTGTTCTTGAATTGAGGAAGAATTGGGACTATTATAAGGTGTCTCGAATTGGTTATCAAGTATGAAAATCTGGAAAAAACTGTAAGGAAAGGGTAGGCTACGATCGCGGCACCCATCCCATGATCGTGGATAGATGCAGTAGCTTCTGTCACGATCATGGGGGGTGGGAAATGATTTTACGTGGTAATGTTTGATTTGTGCACTGGTTGAACCAATTAAGGATAAGGTTATTAACTATAATGCATTTGACTTGAATGGGGCTTAAAATGAACCTAAATTGATGTTGGAAAAGTTGGTAAAATGTGTGATAAATTTTGATTGATAATTGATGGTTATACTTTAAGGAAAAGAATGTTTGATAACAATGTATCTAAGTTTGGAATGAAGGAGTGTTATAGAAATGAAGACGTTCATATGAATACTTATAAATAATGCATTAGGAATGAATGAATGAGAATTGGAAATTATGTGAATACTTGTAATAATAATGAAGAGTTAGTAAATATATGGTTAATGAATTGAGCATGATCAAGTGAATTTAGCGTATTAACCTGATTGCAACCCAGCTATATACAAGCTATGAAGTTTGAATGATTATGAATTGTGATTAAGGAAACATACCCAGGAAAGTCATTGAGCATCTATTGAACATGGCACATATATATGTGCATAATTGAATATGTATTTGTTTGATTACTTTAGTAATTTGTACAATGTATCTGTGTTTAGATGCTCAAGTCAAATGCCATCAACAAGACATTGCCGGACCATCTAGGTAGTAGCGTATATTAGAGCGTACTGTGACTCAACCTAGATGATCTTCCTAGGATTGATTTATTCTGTTTAACTTCCAATTATTGAACTGTTGATGATCTGTAGGTGAATGTTGGATATTAATAGTCCTAGGATTTTGATATTTGAGAATGTATTAGAAGTGTTCTGTTTGTATATGAATTTTGAATACTCAACAAAAGTTGAATGCTAGACTAAGGTCTGATGGATATAAGATTCTGTCTATGCATCATAAGTAATTATTATTGATGACATATTCTGTGGCTTGATGCATGACATGAAATGCATGATCAGATAAAGGTGTTGTGACCGGAGTGACTAGTCTAAGAGCTTTAAGCTCAGACTTTAGCACGTAGAGTCTAGTTCCATGATTTCTGTATTTGAATGAGCCCAATATGGGATAGTATCTATATCTGTATCTAAAAGGAGCTTGGTCATAACAAATAATAATGAAAGTGGAGTCTCATAAGCATCTTCATTAGTATATGATCATGAATTATATGATTATCAATCTATTTCTGAAATTGAGATGATAAAGTGATATGCCATATCTGTATATATGTTGATAATGTGATTGATTGGGATATGCATAATCTGAAAGAATATATGAAATGTATGACATTGATTATGTCTTATTAGGAAGAGAAATGTTGTGATTTTGAGATATTTGTGTAATTAACTTGAGTAAGATCATCAATGATGGTTTGCTTACTAAGTTCGCAAAACTCATCAAAAATTACAGTGTAGCTTTTCAGGTACGAGAGAGGCGACCTAGTTCTTAAGATTCTCTAAAAGAACATTTTTGGATTAAGATATGGCTCAAAGGTCTATCAGATGACATCTGAGGAGTAGTAGAATGTTATATGTGGTTTTCATTCCATGTAAATCTTTTGTATAAAGAGTAGAAAACTCTTAGATACTTTGACAATGTAAACACTTGTTTAAATGAAAGTTCTACTACAATGTAAATTTTGTTAATGAATGAATGAGGAGTCAAGTAGTTTTTAAGTATTGTGTTATTTTGTATGATGCCATATAAGTGATTTTGATTGCTCTAACATGCCGTTGTCATAGGTTATGTACTTGAATGTCCTTTAGATATTTAGGTATATACTCTATGATAGTGGGGTGTTACAACAACGCCACGATGATTGTAACTAAGAATAATGATCGTCTTTCTAATATCTAATCTAACTAAATGAGTGATTGAATTAGAAAAGGAAAATAAAAAAATTAACATAAAAATAAGAATTAATTATCCAAGGTAACAAATAAGATTAACAATTAGTAGATAAAATAAAATTAGATATAGAAAAATTTACTATGCTTGGATTTATCTTAATTTAAATATATTTCCTAGTTGCCTAGGTCAATAGAAATTCCTAAGTTACAACTATAGTCTATCTTGAATAACATAGTCCCTATTCTCAAATTGGTTAACCAAAATTTATTTCTAATCAAAATAACTTTGGAACGTATTAACTCATTTTCTAAATTCTCATAATAGGTTTCTTCTTAACTCTGAAAGATCATGTCTGTTTATCTCTAGCAACTTATACAATCCTTTTTATTTATGTCGTGGTTTATTCATGCATATCATCCCTTGATCTCAATATATGAATTCAATTATTAAATCTTTGACTTCTTTCCTTGAATTTAACGCATTATATAAACATGAATAACTATTAACAAAATAAGAATGTTTCACTAAACCAGACAAATTAATTCAAAATCCAAAATTTTGGGTTAATCTCTTCTAAATAAAGAAGCAGGGGATAGGAATGAACCGTAGTTCTTAAATTTTGACACTTGTTAATTGATCTTAATGAAATCTTATTTTTTTTCCAAGATTGCTTCTCTTGAATGTGCTCTTAATTCTCCTCAACCTTTGGAATGATTTTTGGTCCTCTTAACCATCTGTCCTTTCTTTTTCTTCTTTTTTCCCCCTTTTTCATAAAAATTTAATAATATAATTGTAACACCCCCTATACTAAATGTAACAGCCCAGACCACCAACCCATAGATATTGTCCGCTTTGGGCTTTGGGCCCAGCCCAAACCTTCACAGGTTTGCTCTTCCTAGCCCAGCTAGGAAAACGAGTCTACGGGAGAGAGGTATCCATACCCTTATAAGGCATACTTTGTTCTGCTATCCAACCAATGTGGGAGTCTCACAATCCACCCCTCTTTGGGCTTAACATCCTTGCTGGTCACCCCTCTTTTGGGCCTAGCGTCCTTGGTGGCACAAAGGGTCGGGAACTGACTCTGATACCATTTGTAATAGCCCAAACCACCCGCCCACAAATATTGTCCGCTTTGGGCCTAGCCCAAACCCTCACAGTTTTGGTCTTCCTAGCCCGGCTGGGAAAACGCATCTACGGGGGAGAGGTATCCATATCCTTATAAGGTATACTTCGTTCTCCTCTCCAACCGATGTGGGATTCTCACACTGAACCTACAACTGTCCACACACATAGCAACCAAATTTCTATACACACATTCAAGGTACAATTCTATTCAATACTATACATATACAGATTACAAAACTCCCAATGCTTAACATTATCATTTAACAATAGTAATACATCTTTATATGTACATGGAAATCCAAAAGAAAACATACAATTTCCTTTAACCATTATATATACAATCATCTTTAACTAAAAATGCCTTCCAAAAGTACTTTTTCTTCTATTTGTTGGCCTTGTTCCCTACAAATGTTCCCTATGTCTCACTTCTATGACTTGGACCTAGATGGCTTAACAACCATGCTAAGTTTGAAAGCTTAGTGGGGAAACACTTAATTTGGATAACCACTCACAACAATTATCCACCAAGCACATACATTCATGAACATCGCACAAATATAAATAATGATGGCATACTTAATCAAATAAATAATGCAACACGCTTCAATATTTTTTTCATATACCATAAATTCACCTTCAAAACCCAACATTGATAATTAACACTCAATGATACAAATTATCAATAAAAATGTAAATGCTCATTTAGATACTGATTATTTATGTTGTCATACTGTATTTCTTATTTATATCTCTTTACTTTACTTTCTGTGTTAGGCTTGCACATTTTTGTGGGTGTAGATAACAAGTGTTGTGGATATCTGAAGATATCAAACTGTAGATACTCGAAGGTACCGAACTATGGATACCTAGAGGTATCAAATTATGGATACCTGAAGGTATCAAACTGTGGACATCAGTGGTGTCAAACTACAACAGTTGCACTGTAACCCTATAGACGTGCCTATCTATCCACAACCAAGACAATAGAGTAGGCACTATAATGTTTCCTTTAATCGTTTGTCAATTTCACCAATCATATGTTGACAAGTCATATAATATACATTTCAAGTCATAAAATCTATATTTATGTTCGTACATGCAATTCTGGATTACCACCATTAGAAGGGTGTCAAAATCATACTTGTATAATCAGACTATATATATATGAGCAATGAATATGTATACAAATCATTTTTGTACATGTAAATTTTCTTTGGAATGCATTATGCTCAATCTTATATTCCAATCTATGGTCTCCCAATTCACATGTGATAAGTCCTATTTCATTTATTTTTAGGGGTTTTTAAATTTTTATACACATTCATAAAGGTTCGGACAAGATTTGGTAAAAACTAGAAATGAAAACAAACTGAGCTAAACCCCAAAGTGGTCTAAAAATTTGCAAACTATCAATCCAGGAACAAATTACATGACAAATTCCACTTGTTCCTTAATATGAGTATAGAAAACATTCAAATTAGGGTTTGAGTATTCTAGAAATTTGTTTCCATATGTCTTTAATTTCCATAGAACTAACAATTAGATCATTTGAATTTCCCAATCATAAGATATAGACCAAATATCACAAGCTACTCGAAAACAAGGGCAACATTAGGTTACCATTTTAGATCTCAATTTCTATGTATTATTTTTCATATGCAACTGAAATCACCAAATTTAAAAATCTGTAGGTTGATTTATGACCTAAACAATATGACTAATTCAACAAACCTTAGATAGAATTCCACTACATAATAATCTCTTATCATATTCAACCAATTCTATACAAGATAACACCAAAATAGCACCAAAGTGTCATACCAGCAACCATTCCACATCAAAACAAATCTTTTTACATATTCAAATACATAAATATAGAAATTAGCTAAGTGAAGTCCCAAACCTTAAAATTGGCAAAGTAGCTCTTATAATGCTTTTACTTCCCTTCCTCTTTGTTTTTGCTTGAATCACCGAATGAAAAATGATGGGATGAAGAAGGTGAAATGGAGAGGAAAAAAATCTAAAGTTAAGCCATCAAAATTTTTCTATCTTCCCTCTCCATATGCCTTTTCATGAATTTTCTAATCTTAGACACATGTTTCAATCCCATTGGACCATATGTCATAATCCTTTTGGACCATATGTTACAATCCCATTGGACAACATGTTACAATTCTATTGGGCCATGTGTTAAATTTATATTAGACCATGCGTTACAATTCTGTTTGACCATGTGTTACAATTCTGTTGGACACACATGCTTTAATATTATTGGTCCATAAGTTGACATAAGGAAAATTGCATATTGGTCCTTCTTCTTCCTTTAATTCCCATATTAAGTTATAATCTTATCAATTTATTTAATTCTCCTATGTCTTAAGTTTCTAATGGCATAAATTTCATGCAATTTGGTTAATTGTATTAGGAGTTGTGCCCCAAAAACTATAGGTTGTTTGAAAACAAAGACAACATCTAGAACTCAAGTTCAAACTAGAATTCAAAAATCTCAAAGGTAGAATAAGATTTTAGTTTCTTCATAAACATTTTAAAACTATGTCTCTAGTTTAATCTACAATTAGAATTATCCAATTTGAAGCTCTACAGATCAAGATATGGCTAAATTACAGAAGTCTATTCAATGGAACCTATCCATTTAGCGAGGTACATATCCCAAATCAACTAACTTCAATCTTATCTTGCAAGAGAAACACAAAAATACATCCAATTTAGCCAAAAAATTCTCATTTAATTATGGAATAATTATTTTATCAATTCCCCTTACATCACATTTATAACTCCAAGAAAACATATAAAAAATTTCCTTATATATTTCACATCCAAGTATGTATATCCATTTTAAAGCGAAAAAATTATCCATTTATCCTTATCTTTTACATTAAGTACCATTATATCTCTTACTATACTTAGATGCACTTAATTTGTTATGCGATCTTCTTAGTGCACCCTAGACATGCTATAATACTTTTAGAGTATATGTTGGAGCCTTACAATAATTAAACAAAGGTCATTGTTAACTCCTTATTGGTGCCATGTTTTAATTCCTTCCTCTAAATCCATCCCAAAATCGCTCTAACTTAACTCAAACTTGCTTTAATTCATTGTTTCTTTGTCGAAAAGCTAAAATAAAGCTTGTAAATAACATATAAGGTAAATTAAGTACTAAGTCATATATAGATACTGAAAATAAAAGCTAAATGCTTTTAAAATCATGCTAAAAATATAATGTAGTTGGCATATATCAAATACCCCACACTTAAGCATTTACTTTTTCTCAATTAAATTAATTTCCTTACTTTTGATTTAAATAAGAAGTAACTCCTGTAAAGAATTTAAACAAATCAAACATCAATTAAGATTCTCCTTTCTTCTTTCAATTGTAAAGTTTATAGAATTGTTAGGCATTTAGCTGCTTACTGAAACCATAAATCAATTAAATTCACCCCATAATCCTTCAAACTTTAACTTAATCCATAAATTTTAACCTGATGCATAAGGTGAACTTAATCCATAAATTCTATCCTGATGCGTAAGGTGAACATATATAAGAGAAATGCTACAATTTTCAAATATTTTCATACCCTTTATTTAAAGAAAATAAAACACTAGATTTAAACAATACAAGAGGATTTAAAGAATATTTAAAAATTCAAATAACCTTTGGATGAGAGAGTGAACATCGTACCATAAATACTCCTAAATACTCATTTAGGTCACTATTTCAAGTGGTTACAAGCACCATTCTTTCAATTTAGCCTTTTTACTTAATTTGAAGCTAGCGAAGTGAATTTATTCTATGCTTACTTATTCATACATTTTTAATATATTTTTATTAATATATGAGATAATGAAAATGATTAAAAATAATTCATATTTAACTCAATGTACATACAAATTATACAAGAAGTATAATAATTTAAATAAAGCATCCATTTTCATTTAAATAAAGTGTCCATTTTCAACGTTAATGCAGTAAATTAAAATTAAATTAATCATTAAAACTTATAACTATTTGCCTTAAAAAATCAAATCATAATAACAATAAAACATGTAATGAATCTTCTTGATCAACATGCTTTTAAAATAAAAAAAAAGTTTCCAAAATTTTTCATATTAAGCTAGTTATAAGAAAATTGATAGCATAACCATTTAGTCCCTTGCCCACACTTAAGTTGTACAACATCATTAATGTATAAAATATGTAAGAACAATGAAAATAATAAAATAAAAACAATGGGAAGAGGTAAGGATAATTAGCACTCCTTTGGAAATTTTTTTTAGCCTTATTCAATGTCGTCAAGAGTTATCCCAATTCGGTGAAATCTTGTATACTTTGGTGCTTTAGGCAATGTTGTCTATATAGCCTACAAAACTCTGCCCAGGCTCATCTCAATTAAGAGTTAATGAACATCAAAATTAGCTAAAAACCATGAGTTTAAAATTATAAAAATAAACTGAAATACTTATAAGGAACTGTGATAATCAACTCTTCTTTATAAGTCATTTAATTGGATTTCTCCTCAAGTCCTTTGTTTAACCTAGATCTATAATCAAAGAATTTCTTTCACTCATGTTTGGGAACTAAGGCTTCTTAGGTTCCTTATAATATATTAGGCAAGGATTTACCATCTAATCTTCTTCTACTAGCAAGATGTAGGAAAAATCTTCACTTGAATTAACCACTGATAACTCCCTAAGCATCTCTTAATAGAAAGGAGTTCATCTAAACATTTAATGTACATCTTTATTGAAAAAAAATTGTTATCCTTTATGCCTATCCCAAGCTTACTAAAATATGAAGTTTTTGCTTAATCATCTTTAACCATTTTCGTCTCTTAATCCTCATCCTTTGCTTCTTCCTTCTTTTTGAATACTAGCTTTCTCCTTCTTTTTAACTTGTAACTTTTTTCCACTTCTCATATTACATCCACTTTCTCCCTTAAATTTGGTTTAATGTCACCTATTAAAGTAGTTTACTACTCTTTGGAGACAAACTTAATAAGTTGTCTGATCTAAAGTTCTACGTTGTGGACAAGTTATGAAAAAGCTCTTCAGTTTTTTGGAAGCATTAGTTATAGTAATGAATTTCATAATAAGCTTCTCAAGAATCTGAACCTCTTCTTATTACTAATATTTTTTAAAGTAAGTAAGTTTATTAAGATTAAAATATTAAAATCATTTACTTGTATAATATACAAACATTAGAACTAATATAAAATACAAATGTTGTCCCACCTTAGTTTCTAACCACGATTTTCAGCCACAAACAACTATTCAATCTATAATCAGCATCTATATGAATTATTGAATCACAAGGCCAATTTGGAGTTCATCTCAGGTGATCTTCCCCCCCCCCCCCCTCTTTGTCATAATTGTCAATATAAGTTTGAGAAATAATCTGTTCTAGTTAGCATTGGTAACCATCATATTGTTTCTGAATAACTTGGTGTTTCTTTCCCTCCAAATATGATGGACTAGAATTTAAAATGCCATTTTGAAGATTTTCCTATTTACTTTACCTCTTATTTTGACATTCAAAGCAAAAACTATAGTAGATGACCATTCCTTGGTTATATATTGAAGGTTCAAAATGCTTAGTAGCTTACACCATAAGACTGAAGAATATTAACAATTAAAGAACAAATGGATATGTGATTCATGATCACTCCCATATAGAATACAAAACGGACTATCAATAAATAAATTAAGTTTTTCTCTGTTGGAGTTATGCAAATATAGTGCCCTGGAAAGCAAGTGTATTTACATGTAACTTTATCTTCTTCAGTTACAGTTTTGTAATGAAAATAT
>JAOSBN010000006.1:22732113-22761791 GCA_027563595.1 Erythroxylum suave
TTGTGAGTTATGGGTCTTCTATGCTTATGTGTGCCTGTGTGTTTCCGAATGTTGGGCCTCGGAGACGGGGTCCAACAGAAATACTTAGGGAATCTATTTACATGGAGTAACAAGTAGAAAGGAAAGATAGAATTATGGTTAAATAGAAAACATACTATAATCTACACTTATCTTTTTTAATAAACCTTCCTTTGAAAGCTAACCAAAGGCTAAATTTTCTTAATAAACCTTCCTTTGAAAGCTAACCAAAGGCTAAAGAAAGATTTACATAAGTTGGACTTATTCCACACCAATTTTGATCGGGTAACTGATGTATTTTATATTTTGTTAGTGAATTGACTTAAGTTATGACTCAAAATCTAAACATTATATTGGCAATAGATGGAAGGAGATATAGGCAGCCCAAGGGTGCCAATAGCCATATGAAAGTTAGGTGTCTTCACCATTTCCAATTTTAAACTTGATTTTAGTAGCTAGTTTATCCCTTAGTTTAAGCATATGTTCTAGTGTTTAAGACATACTTAAGTCACAAGCCAATTTCAAAAGACTAAGGTCTTTTATAAATTGGATGCCTACCTATTTCACCCACAATGTATCTTAATCTATTAATAGTTTCCATATTATTTTTGCAAGGAGGACCTTCTTCAAGATCATAGTTGCTTTCAACCCTGATCCACCTTGATTCATAGGCAAACACTTCCATCTGCTTCTTTTTTTTCCTTGGAGAAGATCCACACTTTCCTACTCCATAAATAGTTCTTTGGGAGTCTTTCAATATCCTTGAGCTATGTTTTCTTGGGTGGATAATAATGTTATGGAATGTTATTCATTTTTTAGGGCGAAGGTTTATAATATAATAGAATGGAACGGAATAGGATGGAAGAGGAGGGCTTCACATTACATCTTATTCCATCTTAAACAGTAAAAATGAGTTACCTCCATTTTAGGGTATTTAGGATGGAATTTAAAATGATAAATATGTACTATCTAGTATACCCTCAATAAGTTTTTGTAATACCGATTATACCTACCCTACCCTAATACAAGTAAGATAATACATCTATTATTTGTGTTGGGACCAGGTGACCACTATTTATTTTTTGTTCTTTCTCTGTCTCATCGCAAAGTTCATGAAAATGGAATCTACGTAAGTTACATTTCTATGGAACCGAGTTTCTATATTTTGGATGCTTCCATTTAAACCCACAATAATTCTAGTCATTTAATAAACTTCATCATTTCTATGAGATTTTTGGAACATAAGAACTTGGCTGTTTTGAACAAACAATACATGACTAGGTGACCACTATTCATTGTTCATTTTACTTGAAAGTTTGTCTACATTGTTTGTCCTATGTTCTTCCACGTTTAATTTCTTCTGTAAATACATGTAACGTTTTGTTTCAATGGCAACGAGAATATGTTTTATTTTATCAATGGTAGAATAGTCATTCATTATTATTATACATACATTACATTCCATTCTATCCATCTTCTAAACAATATTTCATTATATTACATTATGAAACATTCCATCCATCCCAAATAACAATTTTTTAATATTATATCTATTTACATTCCATTATATTATAAAATCATTTTGTTCCGTTCCATTAAAAACCTTACATCCAACCAAAGATAGCGTCAGTAACTTTGTAAGAAAGAAAAAGACAACTGCTCCAATAAATTTGCAAGCTGCCTAGGACCACCTTTGTGAGTAGCAATCTTCCTGCAAAGAAATGAAACTTGTTTTACCAAGAACTATTTTTTCTATTGATAACATTAAAAAAAAAACATTGACAATATTTGTAAGTTAGTATAGAATTCACAATAGGTATCCTTGGATATCTAAAAATGGATTATATGCTTAAAATTCCTAAATTTTGAGTGACTTTTTTATTAAATTTCACTAGACCAATAGAAGCTATTAGATTGTTTTTCTCCTTGTTAATTGTAAGCCGAAAAAGTTTTTAGAATATGCCAAGAGAGCTAACCAGTAAATTAATTGAGGCATAATGAGCTATACAAAAAGAAAATCATCTACAAATGTGAGGATGAATAGGTGAATTTTCCTACATTTGTAAAGGAATTGGAAGTTCTTAAATTAATGATGTTGCTCTTGATGATTCTTGGGAGTGTCTCCATATAAAGACTCACTAATTACGGGGAGACTGGGTCTTCCCTGCCTCAATAGTTTAGCTTAATTATAGCCTTTATTAAGTTAATATTTGGGAGAATATTGAAGGATATAGTTGTTACATATTGGTGAATCCATTTTGGGGACATAAGTGGGAAGCCAAAAGCTTAAGAACCTAAAATAAAAATCCTCATTCAATTGAAACAAAAGATTTATTAAATTCTATTTTAAAAACATAGATTCTAATCTTGGCATCACAAAGTTAATTCTCGAAGAGATCCTAAGCTATTAAAATATTATCACCAATGCTTCACCCTTTGATAATTGCTCCTTAACAAGGACCTATTATGGATTGTAGAATAGTTTGAAGCCTTGATGATAACATCTTGACCATAATTTTGTAAATCACATTGTAAATTAATTTTGAGCTATAATTTTGGAGCATTAAAAGGATTTTTAGTTTTTGGGATGAGGCAAATGAGGTTCTGTTGTACTCATTTAACTTTCCAAAAGAAAAGAATTGTAGGATAGTCTTAATGATCATATCCTCCCCTATGCTCCAATTTTTTTTAAAAAAAAATTACAGAGGGAAGCCCTCAAATCCAAGGACTTTATTAGCCTCCAAGTTGTAGAGGCATCCTCAACATATTGCTTTTGGAAAGGAGTAGTCAAGTAATGCTTATTGTTCCGTGATTAACTTAAGGATGAAGTTTTTAGCATAGAAGGTGTTATAAAAGTTTTGGATTTACCACAGGTTTCGAAGAAGTAATTGAAAGCTACCTCTTTCAAGTCTTCATGACTAAATTTTGGAGTACCGTCTTTATCTTTAAGGGGGCAAATTATTTTCCTAATGATGATGTTATTATGAAAGAATTTAGAGTTCTAATCTCCTTATTGAAATCAACGGACCCTTGATCTCTGCCTTAATAGAGAATTTTGATTGTTAAAAGTTGTCACATATCCATTAAAAGCTATTTGTTCTTCCATTATTAGTAGTTTGTCTCTTGATTTGGTTGCTAAACTGGTTTTATGAAACAAAGTGCTTTTCTAGTCTCCTTAATTCCCTCAATTATGTCCCTTGTTACTTCCACTTTGAGCTTCGTAAGTTCATTCTTGATAGCTTTAAGCTTAAAGCTACATTTGAAGGACTCATATCCCATCACATGGCTTTCGATGCCCCCAATCACTATTGTAATGTAATCCATAGTAATTGTTAAATCTAAATAGGGATATTCTAATAGAGTCAGGAGTATCTAGTGATTCTTGAATTAATGAGTGATCTAACATCATAGGGGAAGAAAATTACAAATGTTGTTTGGACATTAGGTCTAGTTTACATTGACAAGAACCTTAAATTGATACATATAATAACCAAAGGTTTAAGAAGCATATAGTTTATGATGCACTAGTGCGATACATTGTGCACTAACTAGACTTGATCCACATATTGAAAAGGAGAAAGACAATACATTGATCATAGAAGATTAACCTACTATTTTAATCAATCATTAGCTTACATTGATTCTTCAAAAAGGTATGAAACCATTATTTATGAAATGGAATCATTGTTACTAAGTACAAACTTTGGTGAATACACCTGATGAGATAAAAACCTATTAGATGTAAATGAGCTTTATAAAGGAAAAACAATACGTTTGTTAATGTATATACATACAAGACAAGGCTAGTGACTAAGGATTACAAACAAAAATAAGAAACATGTTTGAATAAACCTTTTTACCAATAACAATGCTTAAAATCTATAAGAATCTCATTAACTATAATTGTATACCATAATGACATAATTTAAAAAATGGATGTCAAGACGAGATTTTTTTATGGAATTTTATTTTGAGGTGTGTACTTGACACAATCACAAGGTTTCATATCCATAGAATATCCTAATCAGGTACGTAAGTTACAAAACACCATTTATGAACATCAAACATCAAAATTGTAACATCCATTTTTATAAGATAATCAAAAAAAATTAATACTATTAAAAAATGTGGATAAACCTTATGTATATAAAAGAGTTAGTAGGCAAATAGTCATTTTCTTTGTACTATATGTAGATAACATATCGGTAATCAAACATAACAAATTAATGCTCCAATTTGTAAAAAAATTGATTGTCTAAGAAATTCTCCATAGTAGATATGTGAGAAGTAGCATATATTATTAAAAAAATCAAGTGCTATAAAAGATAGATCAATGATTTTTTTTATTGGAGAGAAATAAATTAATGCATCACGAGAAGGAAAACTAGTTTAAACAACTATAACCAAATATTAAAGCAAAATGTAAAGAAAAAAGGTGCTAAAAGTTATTAAATCTAAAGGATAAAAGAAAGCAAAGCAATAGACTAATAATATAACCAAATATCCAAATCAATATGTAAGTCACAAAATAACATTTATAAACGAACATCCATTTTTATAAGACAACCAAAGAATTTAATTTTATAAAAAATGTAGATAAACCTTATGTCTATAAAAGGGTTAGTAGGAGAATAGTCATTTTCTTGATGCTATATGTAAATAACATATTGATAATCAAACACAACATATTAATTCTCCAATTTATAAAAATTTGATTGTCTAAGAAATTCTCCATAGAGGATGTGAGAGAAGTAGCATATATTGTAAAAATCAACATCTATAGCGATAGATCAATGAACTTTTTTTAATGAAGAGAAATAAATTAATGTATCACAACAAGGAAAGTTAGTTTAAACAAGTATAACAAATATTAAAGCAAGAGGTAAAGAAACAAGGTGCTGCAAAGTGACACAATCTAGAGGATACAAGAAAGAAAAGCAATAAACTAATGGAGAAGCTACAAAGAAGCAACTTATAGGAAATTCCTACTTAAGAGTTCTTTTAAGTGCCTGTTTGGTTGAGCTTTTGGAGAGTAAAAAAGCACTTTTTTTCCACTACAAAAGCTTTTTTTTTTAAATGAGTGTTTGACTATAAAATGAAAAAAACGCTTTTTTAGTAGATATAGCTTTTTTGGCAACTAAAATATAGCTTTTCAAAAAACTCAAATTTGGAGCTTCTCAAAAAAATACTTTTTCATGTAGATTTTTCATATTAATTAACGAGCCTATTTTTTAGTCTCTTTTACCCTAATGCTTTACACATAACTCCCACAATATCCACAATATGTTATAATATGTACAAAAGATTTGATTAGATATATTTTCATTTATGTTTCGTATAGTTTAAAATTATATAATAATTAATATATTGTGCTTTTTATATTGTTTAATATATTTTAAATAATATTTATATACATAAATAATTTTTATTACAAAATAAAATATAGTTAAAATTAAAAGAGTTTTTTATTTTTATTTTGCCAAACAATCTATTGTATGAAACTCTTTCAAAAAAGTTCTTTTGTAAATAACAGTCAAACAGTCAACTAACTTCTCAGAAAAACTCTACTGATATAAGCTCAATCAAACAGGCATTAAAACTTCAAGTTCCGTAAAAGTCAAGTTTGAGTAATAGTTAATCTCTTTATCTAAAGGGCTAGATCAATGAAATTACTTAGTCTGTCTCAACTCCATGTAAGTAAAGAAAGTGCTAAAGAGGCTAACCTAACGAATTTTAAGAGAAGATTGGTGTGTTAACCCCTTGAATTTTTTCTATAAAAGGATCTATAACAAAGAGAGAGAGAAAATGAAATTTATTCCATATATTTCAACCATTGGATATATAAAATGATATGTGCAAAAACCAAATGTAAATATCATCATCATCATCACCCAGTCCGAAATCCCGCACTAAAGCAGGATCTGAGGAGGTCCGATAATACGCAGCCTTACCCTTACACAGTAGAGAGGCTATTTCCGATGGACTCACATGCAAATGAGACAATATACGTATAATGCAAAAAAAGGAATAATAAACATAAATAAATAAATAAAAATACCTAAAGGAGGCTAAGTCTGCGCAAACCGACTAGGCTACAAAACCCAACCCCTCCACGTCTCGCAGTAGGTAAGGGGTCCGTAAAACAAAACATCGAGCTAATATTGGTAGTGACTACTCAAGTGCTAGTAACATTTTAAAGTACTTTATAAAAATTATAGATGCTCTCTTGATTTGTTGAGTTGAAATATGAATTTACGACTATTAAGATACTAGTTTTCAACTTTTTCGACTGTTTAATTTCATGTTAGTAGTTGCTATGTCACAATATGTTTCAGATTTTGGTGCTAGATAATTGTTGATAAGTTACTTGTAACATGTTAGTAGTTGCTATGTCACAATATGTTTCAGATTTTGGTAATAGATAATTGTTGACAAGTTACTTGTAACTTTCTTGTAAGATTAATATAACGAGGAAAAAGGGGGAAAAAAGAAAAAAGAAAAGATAGAAGTTGTCAAATTCATTCGTGCAACAAAATGCCACCAGATTAACTAGTAGCTAAATATAAAGCAAACAAAAGGCAATTCAAGGAAGTTAACATTACAACCACAGCAGGGAAGGTTGCTTTAAGATGGACGTTAAAGCAAAAGAGAAAATCAATAGCCACATGTACTCTGTGCTCTTATTTTATAAACATAAACGTAAGACCTACATGAATTAAGCTTATGAAACTCGAGTCAACTATAACAAGAATAAACCACCACCTCTTAGGGCAAGCACGAGGTGAAGCACAGAGCCACCCTCAATATTGTAGTCACGAGCTGTCTTATCATCTGCAAGCTGCTTGCCAGCATAAATTAGCCTGTAAATAGTTGCACAATTAAATTACGATATCTTCATTTGATGATTAAAATAACACGCAACTAGTTTGGCAAAAACTTCGATGAAATTAACAATACACATTAGGCTTGTTAACTATGTTCTATAACCACCAAAACATAGATTTCCATAGTTCATAGATGTTGCCGCTGTATTCTTCATGAACAAACCAAAAACATTTTATAGATGTTGCCGTTGTAGTCTTCATGAGCAAAACAAAAACATGTAGTAGTCTTAAATTATAAAAAGTATCCTACCTTTAGAGAACTAGAAATCAAACAAGAAGAAAATGTTAAGGGTATTACGCGATATTTTTAGCCACAATGGCAATAAGAGCATACATAACAGTTTGCTGCTTCTCATAAGTAGTTGTGCTACATCAAAGATGGTAAACAGCTGGGGAATGAATATATCTAATAATTGAAGTATAAAAAATATTCAGAATTATGTATGTTGACCATTGAAAAAGAATCAAATCAAAACTATACCTCTGCTGCACAGGGGGGATTCCTTCTTTCTCCTCAACCCGTTCCTTTATCCGATCAATGGTATCAGTTGGCTCAATGTCAATCTCAATCTCCTTTCCAGTAAGGGTCTTCACTTTAATCATGGTTCCACCCCTAAGCCTCAAGACCAAGTGAAGAGTCGACTCCTTCTGAATGCTGTAATCAGCAAGGGTTCGTCCATCTTCCAATTGTTTACCTGCAAAAATTAACCTTTGCTGATCTGGAGGGATTCCTTCCTTGTCCTAGAAGAGGTCAATCGAATTGTTTGTGATGGGTTACCAAACTAACTATAAAAAAAAATCAAATGCTCAACCTCCAAATACCTAAAAGGCAACAATAGTCACACTTTGCAGTCAAACAGAAGAGATTTACAAAATGGTGCTTATAATGGACAGTATAATTTGGATCCTTTATAGGTGACTCAATAGTTCACTTTGTGCAAACAAAGTCAAAAGTCAACATACCAAGTACACAAGACTCCCCACTTTGCAGGAGCTGGAAAGGGACATAATATACACAACCTTCCCTTTGTATTTTTATAAAGAGGTTGTTTCCATGACTTGAACCTATGATCTTATGGTCACAAAGGAGCAACTTTACCGGTTGCTCTAAGGCTCACCCTCTTTGTGCAAATAAAGTGACAAAGGTAAACATATATAGCTCTAAAATTATACGCTACCAGAGTTGTGGGGGTAATAACTTTAGGATTGATGTTTATTTCCCAAGTTTAGAATTTAGAATTTAGAATTTGAGGAAAAAGTTGGAGGAACTGTCCGCATACCTAATTACGTCCCTAGGTTATTCATACATCCAATAGTGGAGCCACTTTTCAAATACAAATATATTGTACTCAACATGGCAGAAAAATTGATATTGCGGCACCACAAGTAAAATATTGAAAACCACTTTGCAAAGAAGGAGGCAGAGTTGCCAGTTTCTGAGTACTTTCATTAAAATAAATAAATAAATATATATATATATATATATATATATACCTAAAGGATACTTTTTTCATCATAAAAGTTTACAAATTTGCACCCAAGGGAGGGCAAAACACTATGTTTCTCTTAATAAAGGGAAGAAGGTGGATTTGCAATTGATGATAAAGAAAAAGATTCTGACTTCTTTTTCACTTAGGATTGAGATTTTAAATTGGAACTGAAATAAAATTTTACTAACTGAAAAAGCATATTGTCTGGAGTTATAGATCTCTATTCATTCAATTAAAATGCAGTTATAACACGTTTTAATTCTACATTCCGTACACTCAACCGAATAGAAATTGACAGTCATAAAATCAATTATAGATGTCCCAAATGCCGCATGACAAAAGCTACACGATTAACTTTTTCAAGCAGCGGTGATAAGTTACGCAGCTCTAAAGAACCACCAAAAGCTATGATGTTTACGAAATCATATTGAACATAAACAAAAATAGAGAAGAACCAAGATAACAGAATCGGTCAAATTACAAGATTAGGGGATTATGTGGGTGCAAACTCAAAGACACAGAAAGCTGATAAAACTAATTGAAACGAGAAGTAAACGGAGGGTGAAGAAAAAGAAATTTAAAAAAGTTACCTGAATCTTAGCTTTGATGTTGTCGATGGTGTCGCTGCTCTCAACATCCAAAGTTATGGTCTTTCCGGTAAGGGTTTTCACGAAGATCTGCATCTTCACCTCCTCGGTAGCTTTCTTCTTCTTCTTTCCCTCTCTCTTAATTTTAACCAAATTTTGTGCAGAAGAGAAGGTGGTCGCCTACTGCCAGTGAGGGAGAGACATTGATACTTCTTTCTTATTTATTGATAGGGAAAATATTTGTTAAAGGTGACACCCCTTTTGAATATTTACTGCGCAAAGTTTAATTTATAGCTCAAGCCTTATCTCTAAATTCAAAACTTCTTACTCATTACTAACTCCAAGTATAAATTTTATTAATTTCTAAATTCTTTTTATTCCAATTACAATCTCAATATCCTGCACCATTGTCAAAGATACTCTTACAACTTCAATTGTTTTCTAATATAAGTAAATTAAATTGTAAAAAATATTATGATATTCATTTAGTAAATTCGCATATCGTTACGTGTATCAAAAAAGAACTTAAAAGGGTATTCAAAAGTTCAAAAAAACCAATAGATCAAGTGGTAACAGAGCTTATGTCTTAGTTAAAAGAATAGCTTTTTACTTTTCTTAAAACAGAGAAACTCGTAGCTGCTATCTTTCAGATATGTACTGGGTGAATCTTCGGAGTAATGTAATAACCTGCAAATCACACCAACTGAGTACTCCACATTAGGCAAACCCTATACGACAGGCTCAATCGAGAGGGTATAAGTAGGGGATTCGAACACAGAACCTTTTGACCCGGTACCCTCCCACTACTCCACCAACTCGACTACCCCTAGGGGACTTATAAGAGTAATTCCTAATGCTAATGTTTTAAAAACTAGACCGGACATTGAACAAGTCGAAAGAAAGGTTTAAAGTTTAAAGGTTCAACACTAGTAAACCGCTATAAGACCGGTATATAATAAATAAGAAGTAAAATTTATAAAAGTAAGCAAAAATAAAATATTTTATTGAAATAAAAAATACACCTATGCATATTATTATATAATGAACTAATAATAAATAAATATGAGTCTAATATAAAACTTAAAATAACAATAAAAATCAAATTTGTATTTTTGAAAGAGGCTGTGTATCATCATCGTCAAAAGTTCCAAATTCTCCAACACTATTTAAATATTCGTAAACTACACTTTTATCCAAAGTATTTGCATCAACTTTTTCTACTGTATTAAAATAAATTACAAATTAGTAATATATGAAATTATTGTCAATTGTAAACTTGTAATACAGTATACTTTTAACTTAAATATGATCAAAATAAGATATGAACTAACCATCAATAGATGTTCTTAATTCATTCAATGTGACAAATGCATTTTCTTTATAAATTGTCTTTTCAAGTTCATTATAATCAAAATCAGTCAATGGTTCTTCTTCTTCGATCCAAAAATTAATATATTCAATACAATCAATATCAATTGGATCATATATCCTCTTCTTACTAAGCGTTCTGAATGCATAATAAAGAAATTATCAAGTCAATAATAAAAATAAACTTATTGAAATAAAAACAAAATTATAAAATATCTATTCTTCATTCTCAAATTATAAGTAACGTAAACAAGTCATTAAGTCTTTGATGTTCTAAACGATCTCATTTCTTTGTATAAATATGTTCAAAAATACTCCAATTACATTCACAACCTAATTTAGAAGCTGCTTGACTAAATGACCTAATAGAAAGTTTTCTCAATATTGGAGCATTATGATTGAATAATCTCCACCACTAATATGTATTTAAAATTAATAGTTATGATAAAAATATATATTATTAATAAGTAAATAATGAATTAAAAGTATAAAACTTGCCTGGATGTATTTTTTCATCATAATTTCTCTTTTTGCTGATGATCTAACAAAACTTTCTAAACCTTCATGATACAATATAATTTCATTTATCGCTTGTGATTACTCTTTGATAGAGAAAATACCTTTGCATTCAATCACATCAAACAAACCGCCCATAATATTAATTGCATGTGCTTCTCTACTATGTAAGCAATAAGGTTGGAGAAAATAAGTTGTTAAGTGGATCCTTTGAGTAAGATGCTTATCTCATCGTCGATCAATAATATCTATATAAAGCTTGTATAATTTCTCCTTCCCTTTAAAAAGATTTATAATTGTTTTGTGACCTCTATATATACCATCATATATATACCTCAAAGATGGTTTCTCATTTGAGTTAACAATTCTCAATAGCCTTATAAGTGAACGCACAATCTTCACAATGATCAAGCAAGCATTCCAAAATTTATTATCTAGAATAATAGCACAAACTTCTTTTGTTTTTTCACTCTTTGATAATTTATGACTTGAAAAGTGTTTTTTGAGATAATTGCTTATATTCATAAACACTTTTAAAAGTAATAAACGTAGTTGCTAACTTGGTAACAGCGGGACGCACGTTCTCAACCCAATTTTCTTGCTTTCTTAATTAAGACAAAACTATGACATGATTATATATAAAAATTGTGATCTTAGATGCACGTGAAGCAAGACTAGAAATATGGTTCATACCATTAATATCTTTCAAAATAAGATTTATACAATGAGCAGTGCGTGAAGACCAATAAATATGCATATATTTTTATTGTAATAAGTACCCAGCTAATACATAATTAGCTGTATTATCTGTAACAAAATGTACAACATTCTTTGGTCCAACCTATTCGACAATTTCAGAGAATAATTCAAATAAAACATTAGCATTTTTTACCATATCAGAAGCATCAACAGACTTGATAAAAGTTGTTACAATATTACAATAAACCAAGAAATTAATCAAGGTTCTTTGTCTTTGATCAGTCCACCCATCTGCCTTAATAGTGCATCCTGTTAATTCCCAACTAGATTTATATGTATCCATAATTAACTGACATTCCTTTTTTAAATCTTGAAGCAAAGGCATACACAGTTCATAATAAGATGGTATCTTAAATCCTAGACCTATTGCTGTTATAGCATCAATTGCTTCTTGAAAATATGGTGAATTTAAAGCATTTAAAGGAATACATGAATGATAGAACCATCTATCCCATGCTCTTTTACATTGCAAAATAACATCCTTATTAACCATATAACTTTTTAGACTAGGTTGAGAACCAAAACTAGTTCTTGGAGAAAGATTTTATGTCAATAGTAGCTTTTCTTTGTCCTTTATCTAATATTTATAGTGTTTCATCATCTCCAAAAGATATATCATGAACCTCTTTATTTTCCTTTTTCTTTTTCACTTGTTGCTACAAATATTTTTCAATCATATCACGTACATCAAATGATACCTTTTTGCAAGAAGAAACATTACCCTTAACACCAGTAAGATGTTCTTTTGTCTGAAAATTCCTCCCCCTTTAAATATTCTATCGCAAAACATACAGTTATATTGGATATTCCCATCAGATACTTGAGAAGAAGAAAAATAATTCTATGTTGGATCGGACTTATCACGAGTAGAGGATGATTCTATATTCTCCATTATGATTTAACCCAAAAAGTATGAAAAAAATAATTGGGTATACTATTGTCAGGGCAAAAGTATATAACTTAAATAATTCTCATTATCAATTATAATAAAGAAGACCAACAACAGCAGAATGGATACACAAAAGACCAACAGATGTTACTCGCTCAGCAGTTACTCCACTTCAAATAGCCTAATTGAAATATTGCTAGTTTTCAATTTTTATGTTTTAGATCAATAAATTAAATTATTGACAGAGTATATAACTCAACTATCAAAACTAAAAATTGATATGAAATAGAGTTCTAAATATTACAAAAATTTGTAAAGAAACAAAGTTGGGAGTTCTTAGTTTTTAAAATGAAATTTTTAGATATTCATTTTTTCCATCAAATAAAATTATCTAAATATTGCAATTTTTTTGCAAAAACTGAATTAAAGAAGTTTATTTTAGTGAATAAAAATTAAAATCGAAAGTTGTGGAACAACTTGGTTTCAATTTAGTATAGATGTTGTTAATTATTTCTATTTGATTTTTTGGCATAAGCTAAATTGTATTCTGTTTCTAAAGAGTTTATACCCTCTTGTGTTGAACAATTCCGTTAATGATAAAAATCTGTTTTGTTCTGAATTTCTGTATCTGTTGTTGGCTTATAGTTTAGTTATTACTTACTAAGCTATATGCTTAGCACGATGGATTTGCGCCGTGTAGGTTCTGAAAGAGGAACGTAGGAACTGGGACAAGACAACCGTGATGGCCAAAGGAGTCTGTTTTTCTTTTTGCTCATATGTATTTTGAGATTGTTTTTAGACTTGTATCTGATGTCTATAACTCATGAATTTTTGTTTTGATGGGTTGTAATAACCTTAATTCAGGCTGCTTTCCGAAATTTTGATATGCGATGTATGTTTGTTGAGATTCTGGTAATGTATATATAAAGTGTTTTGTATGTTTCGAAATGCTTCGTGTTCTGTGTATATGTGACACTCTCAATATCCTCCTAGGGGGTATATATGGGTGTTACACCAATGCCATGGACAACATAACCCGTTTATTAGACTAATACAAGATCAAAGATTAGCTACGACTAGGCACTTGCGATATCAGTAAATTAATAGTTCTTTTTAAACACCAAATTTACAAAAGGGAGCAAATGAACAAAAACACTGGTTCAAAAACAGGGAAGGATAAATAACAGAAAATAACGCACCTTTGTCTGTACAATAACATGTTTCAAACCTATGAAGTTGTCAAATGTCCTTTTCTTGTATATGGTTAGTTGCTTAGTTCATTTTAGCTTTTCTTTTGAAATAATAGAATTGCATATCTCAAATAGGTTTAAGTGAAACGTTAAAGCTCTATTGTAAACTATTTCCCTTGTTTTTCTTCAGATTTAGAAAGTAAATAGTAATAATTTTTTTTGAAGTTTTTCAGTGTTAACAACAAAAGCTCGATGATTATGGAAGATATGTCTGCACTGGAGCAAAATCAAATGTATCAGAATTAGCTATACATCACCTTAAATTCCACAAATCCCATCTATTTTCATAAAAAAATAACTTATCAACATAGAAACTTCCAATTAGATGTTGTTTGATTCCAAAAAACTAGGGACGACAAGAAGGAGCATAAATCTACTAAAGCAGCTAGCTCTTGAGAAATTCCAGATCCTTGGCAGAAGAGTAAAGCAAATCTAAGAAGAGGGTGTTAGAATTAAACTGAAACAAGGAGGGAAGAAGATAGATCTTACCTTTGATTCAGCCTTTGTGCACCTTCTATCTCTCTCTCCCTCATTGGCTTCATAAGACAAGTATCCTTCCTTTTGTTTAAGATATTGGTAAATTTATGAAATTCTTAGTTTATTTAGATCGAACGAGTTATGAAGTCTACAATGAAAAGTACACAAGAAACGATTTGGTAACATACCTATGAAGTACACTCATCTTAGTTAGATGGACTAGCTCTCCGTACTTTCCAAGAGAAACTTTAATGTTTGAAGGATCATCAGTTTCTAAGAGAAGCTTCAATTACAGCAGCTGTTGTACTCAAACCTCGCATTTTTAGCTTTCTCTCTTAGTTTGTTTAACTCAAAATCGAAACCCAAATTTCACCCTCTGTTTCTCTAATGAAAGATCTGGAGTTTTTAAGAGCGAAGGTGGAAATTGAGCAACCCAGATCTATAGTTATATACAGTGACATGCTGGTTGGACTGGTTCAATAAAAAACTTGCCGATTTGCTGATAAATCGGTCGGTTTTTATATATAAAAGTTATTAGGTGAAACCGAGCTAGACCACTTGTTGTTTCAAACTTTTTGTGGTCGGACCGGCCGGTCCAGTCCGATTTTCAAAACCTTGCCTAATACACAGTATACTCCGTAGTTTATGACTATATGGATCAACAACGAGGAGTGCACATATATCTCTACTAATTCTCTTAATGATTTCCATAATGTTGTCGATTCTTCAACATTTAGTAAGCCCAAAGAAGGTCAAGCTAATTATACTATTATAGTTATAATCCCATGGTTAGTCATGGTTTAATCCTCTTTTAATCTTTTGTAACTCCCATTACATATCCTTATTCATTATTACTTTTCCTTTAAAAACTGTAAATAAGTATTTTATAAATGTTATCAATAATTAATAATATATTATATTTCGTTGATAATTGACAATATTAATCTTTTTTAAACAATAGTAAATTTAGCATTTTATCATATTTGTATTTATGTCATAATACTAATCAATAAGATTATTAGTATTAATGATAGATAAATAAGTAAATGACATTATTCTTCTTTTTAGCTTGATAATGAATTTCATCTCTCATGAAGACTAATAAATGTTTTGAAATTTGGACATGATCTTTCAATAAGTCACCCATTGTTTCCTTTTCATCTCCTTTTTTAATCAATGTTGCAACAAATGTGTTATACTTTTATATTTCATTTAATTCCTCTTTTATTGACTTCAATACATTTTTGTTTCTGGGGATCGAAAGAGAGGTGGCTGAAAGTGAGCACCTTCCACTTTTTACCACAGGTCTTGGTCATCTATAGTCGATGAAGAGACTTTCAAGGAAAACCATTTTTCAATCCATGTGAATGAGGTTAATGGTTTGGAAGCAAGATTTTCCTCTTTGTCAGATGATGATGATAAATTTAGATTTGTTTTTTCAACTTTTCAAGCCTGAATCCACTTTTTCTCCTATTGAAGAGGGACTAACACCATTCATATTCCACTTAGTTGGAAAGGTAGGTGTGGGCATATCCATTGCTTGCAAATTTCATAGAGCAAGTAGCTTTAGAGATCTCATTCCTCATGTTTACCTTTGCCCTGAACTTTACGCTACAAGCAGATCGAATAAAATACCTTTTCAAATGACCTCTTTACCATAAAAGGAAGGGTTTTTCAAAATTTCAACCAACTATTGTTAAGATAACTAATCATTCTCCCACTACTTCTATTACTACCTGTCACCCAGTTACTCCCATTAAGCTTCACTCACCCATACCCTAAACCCTCCTTATTTCAACTCCTCTTTTAGAAAAAAAAAAGGCTCTTTATTGGCTATAATTAGCATGACGTTTTGATTGCAAAATCTATTTGGTGGCAAGTTATTGATGACCTGTTACAAATTCATAAGCTTAAATTTATCCCTCCTTTAAAGGCCTATTGTATCATCACAATTTCTCTTATAGTAGAAGTATAAAATCTAGTGCTTTTAAGTGTTTAACTTCTACAGTTTGTTTCTTTGTCGATAAAAGATCTATATATCTTGTTAGAAATGCTTGGACTCAAAATGAGTGGAAGAAGATGAGATTATAAAAATTCTTAATCAAAGAAAAAGGACTATCCATCTTAAAATCTGACTAAAAAGCTTATATCCAAATAATTCTGTAAGTTGGTCCTAAATATATAAACAATAAACCTATCTTCTTTAAAAAATAGAGATATGGTCTACATATGGAAAAACTAAAGATGAAGCATATTCTATTTAGATCAATATACAAAATACACCTCTAGAATATTCCTTAACAATCAGGTTAAGTTATTTAACAGGTTTTGTTGGTAAATAGATCTACGTGGATGAAGTTACATCATTGATGGAGAAAATTGGATATGTAAGAGAATGTGTGGAGACTAAGACGGATTGAGAGTTACCTTGTATTGAGACATTCAAGGACTTAGAAACTCAACATTAATAAAGAATCATTATTGGTGCAATAGATTCATGCATATTACTTAGAAGATAAGAGCTTATAGAAAATTAAAACTATGTCTGACTTTTCTTAGACAATGACTCGACTGTTAAAATTAAGGGACTACTTATATAAATTGGGAATGTCAATAACATATAACTATGGTATGAAAACTAAAATGAGTTAGGATCTCTAAAAACAAATCCCTGAACTAAATAGTCTAAAGCATATGTTACCGAATAATGCTATGGATAAGGAAGTGATTTTATGGAATGAATGGTATTGCAACATCATGAGTTTCTCTCTTATATTGGATAAGATACCTAACTATAATCTAAAGCCTGGAAGATTCTGTTATGTGGATGGGACATTCTTTAGGAGTTTCCACAAAGAAAACATGTCAGATGATATTCATAGCACCTTCATCAAATGTTAACTTATTTAGGTTGGAGTGAATTAAGCATAGTCTTCTTAAGATCTCCTTTATACCATGGCTAGCTATCAAGAACACATTAAGCACTATTGATAGGTTAAAGGGCACTATTGACTTACCCCAACTATAGGTTATGTAATCAAGATCCTAAGACCATTAGCCACTTAATCTTCAAATGTTATTATGATCTAGTCCTTTGAGTGAAAATTCAATAGATGTTGCAACCACCACTATCAAAAGCTTGAATGGTAGGACATTATTCCATAGGCAAGATAACTTCATCATATGTACAAAGAAGATTGCATAATTTTTAAAATTACTTGTGGGTGTATAGTGTTTACAATATAAAGAGAAAATAATGCTAAGAGTTTCAAAGGCACAAATTAGTCTTCCAAAACTTGACTCAGGTCACCATATTTTCAATAAGGGGAATAACTAAATCTTATGTCTATTGAAATCAACCTCTACTATTTAGGGATAAGATTGCACACTTTTAGACCTCCTTAAACCTCGCATTTAGTGGGATTTCTACTAATATGTTCTTGTAGTAGTTTTTGTTGTTTTTATTATAGAATAATTGTATCTTGCAACTGAAATCTTGACAATAGTGATGTAATGATCATGATATGGAGGATTTGTCTCCTTAGGGAATTCATATTGCTCAAATTATGGAATGGTTAGGGCCAGCCCATATGACTCTGGTTTTGGCACGACTTATTTCCTTTTAGACATGGTTGTGTCTCTCTTGTGCCATGCCTATGCTTTCTCCATTGACATGACTATATCTCCCTATGACATGACTATATTTCCTTCTTAAAAACACTTATCTGTGCTCTATTGACATGTATGTGTCTCCCTTTGACGTAAATGAGTCTTATCATTAACATGCTCGTGTTGCCTTATAATATAAATGCCTTACAACTTTAAAGAAACAAAGTTATTTCCTCTCTAGTTTAGGCTTTTCTAAATTTCTATTTAGAATTTTGTCTCATATGTACTACAAACAATATCAATGCTTCCCTTGTAACGTAGTTAACTATGCCTTTTGTACTTTGTACTCACCTATTGGTAGCTTTTATTAATTCATTTTAATTTCTAAAATAATTAAAATGTTTTTGATATCTAAACTTATTCTTAAAGTTCTTATCCTACTAAAGGTGATATTAATTGTGATTAAAGTTATCTTATATTGAATTGTGATGCTTTTGTTTTAATAGCTTGATTTAATCATGACTTATTTAGAAATAATAATTAATATACATTTATAACTAATTAATAGGAAATGTAGCTTGCTTTCGTTGTCTAATGGTGATCATTACTTACGTGTGGTTAATAAACACCTTTTACAATTTTGTCAATAAAAATGACAATAAGTTTGCATTCATCAAACTCTAGAACTACATCTTATTGCATTCATCAAACTCTAGAACTACTTCCTTCACAATTAATTATGTCCAAATTGATATGTAAACTACATTAAGAATAATGATAAAACTTCGCAATAAACTTGCCTCTATATTGGAGTAGAGTTTTTAAAATAATAAAACTCCAAATGATATTAAAATATGACTTAATAAATAATAAGATATTATAATTGAGCTTGAATAGCCCAAATAAATAGATAACATTCAAGGATTTCTTGTACCTAAAGAAACACCTCATTTTATTAGTCTAGTGGAGACCAAAATAAGCTAGTTGGCTTATGCTACATATATAACGACTTTACTTAGAATAATAGACAATATAGGAACTAGTTCTTATAGAAAAAACTTGATATATGCATGGTGAATTATGCTTGAATATCAAGCTCTCATCTTTGCTAACTTTGTCAATTACTTTTCCTTGGGCCATACACCGATTGTAATTCAAAATAAGGGTGCAAATGGAAAAACATAAATCTCTATATAGATTCTTTAACTCCTTATTAAAGTATATAAGTTTTAGGAAGGCAATTATCAAAGGCCTAGGTGTTGAAGTGAGAGGTTCATAAGCTTACAAATGTATTCAAAAGCTAAAAACCATCAAGTCAGAATTATTAACATTTAACATAATAATGCTGATTTAATGTTCTTGGAGAACAAAGAGGCACTTAATTCATTTAATAATTACTAAGAGAAACTTGTCTTAAATCCTTCTAATTCATCACTTAAAAAACATAATACTATAAGATGAGGAGTATGTTTCTACACTTGAAACATATAATTCATAGTTGATGAAACAATCTAAAATCTTGTAGTTGAAAAAGGGTGACAAGAACTTAAAGTACTTTTACAATGTTATATAAGCCATAAGAAACAGAAACAAGATATTTTCACTATATAGTTATAAAGGGAAGGACAAGTATGAGAAGGAAAGCCTTAAAGAGCATGCCTATAAGCACTTTAAAAATTATTATGGACCCACAATAATGCACCACTTTTGTCTGATGAACTTAGAAATGTACTTGTTGGCTCTTTTCCTAATCATATTTCTATTGAGATGATTAAGGAAGTAACAAATTAAGAAATCAAGGATATCTTCATTTTTCACCCAAAAAAAGCCCATGAATCTAACTGGTTTAATACAAGGTTTTTCCAGAGTAACAAATTAGGTACATACATATTTATTTAATTAAATTAACTTATATTTTATCATTTAACTATCACTTACATACTTTAAATTAAACATATGATTGACATATTAACAAAAACGATTGTTTTTAGCCTTAAGGAGTGACTCAGAAAGTAAATTTACTATATTAATCAGTTTAAGAATCTTTTAATTTAACAAGGTGTTTGGTTCACCTGTATAAATAGATAAAGAATGGGATGATGATTCTTTAGGAATATAATAGATGAAGAATATATAGAATATGTATTATTTAATGTGGTTTACTCATAAGAATTTCTAAAGATGAAGTAATGCAAATATTTGGTTTGAAAAAATAAATTTGGAATAACAACGGAATAACTAACAAAAAAGACTAAAATATCCATAATTGTTGTGGGTTAAAACTAAAAAAAAATCTTAAGAGAATAAAACCAAAAGATTATTTGTTCTATTTTTATAGTGAAATGGAGAAATCAGATGTAAGAAATGTTACACTATATTTGGTTTATAAGCTTTTTTAGATTTAGTAACATATAAAAACATAGAGCTAAAGAGACCACGACCACCAAGATAACTCAAATGAGTCATGATATGATAATATGTTGTTAAATCCTTGTGTAGCGTCAACTAATTATTTTAGTTTCTTTACTTCCGCCTTAAAAACTTAGGTGTTGATGTAAGTTGGTTGACATGCATTTTATTTAGTCATTCAATTTGCTTTGGGGTTCTGCCATTGTGAGAAATATGGTTCCTAAGGTTCCATCTACTTTTTCACTTTCTAAATAAGGGACGAGACTATATAAACTTTGCTATGTGTTGTAAATTGAATATATGTAGTCTCAATTACAGTATAAAATAACATTTGAACGATTATTTATTTCTACCAATCTTTATAATTCATTCAGATAGCCAACTTTAAATCCAATGTTAGCATTGTATGTTCGAACATTATGCAAATCAACCATGTAGGAAACTAGCACAACATAATCTTGCATAAAAATCAAGAAAATAATATATAAGCCTTGGCCTATAACTATATCAAGATATTGACAATAAACTCAATAACCAACTAACAACATTACACATCTCCAACCATATAGTCAAGACAACTACAAGCCTTTTTCTTCATTCGACATTTTTACTCAAACTCAAACGAGCCATGATTGCAAGAATAAATTTTCTAATGTTTTTAATTAAATTTGTTCAAAAAAGGTACCATGTAAGAAACAACTTTGAAATAATTCAAAATACTTGATGACATAAAGTAAAGTAAGAGAGAAAAAGAAGAAGTGATACACCTTGACAAATAATGCCCAAATAAAAAATACTTTTGTTGTTGATTAAAAGTACCTGATTTTTGAAGGTAATCTTTCCATATTTAAAAAGAGGCAATTATAGAACATAAAAAGCTAAACCCAAACAAACCCATGTTTGATTTTTGCTTCTTATAAATTACTTTAAACAGTTTAAATAAAACCTTAACTCAAATTATCAAATACTAATATTAGGAGAGACAGAGAAAGACAAACCTGAAGATCTAAAGTAGAGTAAAAACAATGATCATTAGAAACTAAAGAGAGTACGTTTATTGTTATCAGATGTTGTAAAATCTTTTGATTTGAATACAAGAGAAGCAAATGTGGAAGAAGAAAAGAGGAACTGGAGTTGTCGACAAGTGAAAAAGTAGGAGAATAAGTGAGAAAAAATTTTAGTTTTTTGTTTTCATAGCTAAGTAATTATGTGAATTTTTTAAGAATATTTTTCTAACATTTTCTCAATTTTATTCCTAACTCGTGCGGAATAGAATACAGATAGGGAGTTGATAAAACATATTTTTTTCCTTAAACTCAAAAAATAAAGATACAATTTAAACTATATATTATGTATATTTTTTTCAGTGAAACAAGATAATAACCTTTTGCAAAGAATATTTCGCAATAACCATTTTGGTCAACCAAATACCAAAGTTATGAATACCGTACCGGACTCGGTACCAGATTGAGTTCTAGAACGAAACTGTACAAGTACCGAGTACCGTTTTTGGTAATTATATAAATTTATAAAATAGTCCCTAAAATTTTAAAAAATTGCAAAATAGTCCATATTGGTATATTATACAATTGTACTGTATACTTTACTAGTTTACTTTTTACATCAACCATGCTTTCAAAAATCTTAATAATAAATAATAATGACAATTAATATGAAATAAAAATAATTTTTAAATATTTTACATATAAATAATAACCACAATTAATATAACAAAGACAATCATCATCATACAATTATAAAATTAAGAATAATACAAAGTATTTAAAATATTAAAATAATAGAATTTCATCATTTTAATAAATAATATTACATCAAAAGATTCAAAACATCCGATAAAAAGAACAATAAATATTGCAAAAAGAGTTGATGACGAAGAAACAATCAAATAAAAGTTAAACCTGAAACAAAAATATTACAGTTACATTACATATATACAATTTAACATAAACATCAAATACAAGTAAAATTAAAAGAAGAGGAAAAATAAAAAGCTGAAATTCAATCATCAATGGGAGGATACTCTCTAGAACTGCACTGACCCCAGTGATCATTTGGTACAAGATCCTAATTATTGAGAGGAGCTTCATCATTATTATCATTTAAATTTAATGAACTAAATGACATGTCAATGCTTTCCCATCAAAGATTATCTTCCAAATCGAATTCATTCACATCAACCAAATTGGGTTCTTCAGAAACCCATTTCGCCAAAACATCAATATTATCAATAGAAATTCGATCATTTGAACTACTTGTGCTATTAAGACTCCTAGTAAACAATTAACTTTAATTATTAAAAAATTATAAGAAATTATATCGAAATTAATAATGATAACAAAGAAAATAACATACCTTTCCCGAAGCTTCAAATTGTAACGAACATAAACCTAGTCATTCAACCTCTTATGCTCTAATCTATTCCTTTTCTTTGAGTGGATAAATTCAAATGTGCTCTAGTTTCGTTCACACCCAGTTGCACTCACACATTGACTTCAAATCCAAATCGCAAACCTTTTCAATTCTGGAATATTATTTTCGAATTGATCCCACCAAGAAACTGAAAGTTATAAGATAAAAAAATAGTGTTATAAACAAAATAAAGTGATACTTAATTTTCAACAAATAAGAAATAGGAAATAAGTAATACCTGATAAAGTTTTCCTCTTTGTCGAATAGCAATTGGCATTCCAAAATCCCGATAAGACAACTTATAGAGCTCTATTTGTGAGCTTAAAAGATCTTGCATTGCGTCATGAGGAACAGTTGTTGTAATTGTAAAAAGCATTCCTCTACTAACTTCAGCTTGCTTTGCAAGATCCAGTCTAAAATACATACTAGGATTAAAAAATGCCCAAGCTGCAAACAATGGAGAAGAAAGTTGTCTTTCCTTGCTCTCATTAATAATTGAGAGATATGGTGTGTATAAAGAAGGCCTATTTTTCAGATTGGCCTTGATTGCTTCCTTTGCTCTCTCCATAGCATAAAAAATGTAACCCATTGTTGGCTTTTCTTCACTATCAGCCAACTGAATCACCCTCACTAAAGGCTCACAAACTCGGATAACAACTGACATTGCGACCAAAATTCTCTATCTTCTAGTACAATACTACAAACCTCCATTTCAGCATTAGACCTAGCATGCTGAGATGCAGCCTACTTATCACTTGTAAACATTTGCCTTAACTCTTTCTTCATCGAAACAAAAGACTGAAGTGATAAGAAATTTGTTGCAAATCTTGTCACAGCAGGGCGACACAAATTTCTACCATTGGTAAAGTCCCTTCTCATCAAATTCAAAACCTATGCACGATTATAAATGAAATTTGTCACCTTTTTAGCCTTCTGCATAGTCTCATCAATAACAGAAAAATATCTAAGATCCCCTATATTCTCTAGTATTAGGTTAATGTAATGTCCAACACAAGGAGTCCAAAAAAATGAATTATAGGTATTCTGCAACCTTTTCCCTGCCACTTTATAAGCGAAATCATTGTTAGTAATAAACTGAGCAATGTTTTGGGCCCCTACTTCATTCACCACTTCATCAAAATCCCAAACAAAGTCTTATCATTTCTAATAAGGCCAGATATATCAATAGATTTCAAAAACATAGAGCCATTTGAAGAATAAACCAAAAAAATTATAATAGGCTTGTATCAACATCCTATCACTTGAATTAGGGTTAAAATGGTGATTATTAGAGATTATTGAGAAATTAGGAAGCGTAACTCATGTTCATGTATAAGTTAATTATGACATACACATTTATTTTGCACATTCATATGATTGTACATGCATTCATTGGCATTTCCGGGTAAATTGGTTTATAAATGGAAATTGTGGATTTAATTGTGAGTGTATTAAATGTGATTTGGAAATTTTGGTATATTTTGGAAATTTTAAAATTTTTGGTGAATTCTTTTTGGCCTGAAAATTTATTTGGAGAGTCATATTATTATTTCAGAATTTTTGGTGAATTTTAGGAATTTTCGTAAAATTCGGGGTACTATGGACCAATGAAAGAGTGAATTTTAGGAATTTTCGTAAAATTCGGGGTACTATGGACCAATGATAGAGTGACATATGGCAGTAGGAGGTAGATGACAAATGGTTAAGTAGTATTTAACAAATGGCTTAATTAAAGTGTGACAAGTGTAAGTGATGCAAGACTACACGTTTTATGCTGGGATTAAAAAAAAATACTATAGCTTCTAGTATTCATCGAAAGCATACAGCAGAGAGAGCCTTGTATTATTCATCACTGAATAGGGAACTGTTTTTGTTGAGTTATTGTTACTGCTGGGAATGGCCGAATCAAGTAAGTGCTTTAATGATATTTTACTGTGTAAAGAGATATATGCATGTGTGGTTAAGGAATGAACTTTCGGTGGTGATGAAAGAATTAAATGAAATAATATGGATTTGTGTTGATGATGTGTTTGTGAGTTGAATGAAAATGGGAGTGAAAAAGCATGTTATAGGTTCAGCTTATAGGGTATATAATGACAAGAACTAAACTAAGTGCACTAAATATGAAAAACACAGTAGTGAGAGAAAGCACGTGCAAGGTTTCGGGTGTGTTTTTCTATTACCATATAAGCTTGCATTTGATCTGTTTAGGGATTGTATTGAGTATAGAAATGCAAAATATATGAATTAGGAATGAAGATATCAGTGGGAAGGAAGGATATTTAAAAAAAAAAGCAAAGAAGTGCAGTACTAATGAATGTGCTTTGTTTTTGTGTTATTTGTGTAAATGTTTAGGAAATGTTAGGGATGGAGAGATGTGTGGTTAAAGCTAAAGAAAATATAGAGTATAATGAGGTATAGTGTTTTAAGGAGTAAGGGGATAGAAAACGTGGACTGAGGGAAAGAAAAAGAATGGAAAGTGCAGAAATTTGAGAGAAAAACACAGTAGAGAGAGAGTGTGTATATGTGTAGTTTCAGCTTTTGGTGTTTATGTTTAACTTTTGGATTTTTTTTAAATTGTTTGTGTTAAGATGAAAGTTTGTGAAGTTATTAACTAGATGTCAAAAATAGGATATATGTTTAGTTGAGAATTTTTGCTGTTCATGAAAACAAAACTTGCATTAGAAAGAAGACGAAGACGATGATGGACTGCGTGTGTGATGTTAGTGTTTGAAATGTAAATATGAACTAGAGTAAATTGAATGGAAAGGGGAGTAGAAATACAGAGAATGTAAGCTAGAGATGGTGTACAGAAATAATGGATTAAAGAAGAAGAAAAGAAGTACAGTTCAGTGAAGATGAAGGTTTAGTTTTAGAGAGAGAAAAGGTGGTGGTTGTGTTTATAAATTAGGAACTAGAGTATTTCATTGAAATAGTTCTCAGTCTTTTGACTATAACTTTCTCATCCAAACTCCAAATGACTTGAAACTTAGATCAATGGATTCTTAAGACATTTTTCTTTCTCTCCAAAAAAATTTAGAGCTATCCGAATTAAATTGAAAGTGATTGATAAGATGAAAGTGTGGAAGTCTACTGGAATTATGAACTGGAAAATTTTCATGAACATACTTCAGTATTCTGATTATAACTTAATATATAGATTTCGAAATAAATTGATTATTAGTTAAGAGTAGACTAGAGATATAATTCTACAAATTTCTTCAAGAAGTCGAATTTTTATTCTGTCTCTAAGACTTTCAAATTTGGCATGGAACTGCATCTTAGCTTAGGCTGTAACATTACCAGGGACAGAAATCATATTATGTGGTTATTGAATAAACTGCATTGATGTGGGCCGAATTAAGCTGAGTTGTCTTCACCAAAGTTGTAGCTTATTCTCTTAGATTTAAATTGGTATAAATTTTGTAATTTTTGGATATCTGAGTTGAAAGATATGAATTGTACAATTAGAGAGGCTGATCATGTGCTAGTCAAAAGTTCAAATGTGCATAGTCTGTGGTATTTTATGCATAATTCATAGTATTCCGAATCAAATTAGATGATCTTGGAGTCATTAGAAACTTAAGACATTGTTGAACAATTTTCCAGAAGAAAGTGTTGCCTAATTTAGCCATTTACTTTATCAGATTTAGCATGCAAAACTGATCCGTATGTGTATTAGAAGAAAAATCTGAAGTGGTCAATGAAAATTATGAAATTGTTTTGACATTGATTTGATTGGTCCAATTATAAATATAAATGGTATTAATGAGGACTTTGATATCTGAATGAATTGTTGACAAGGATCACAATAAAATACCCTAGAATTGTCATTGAACATGCATTGTGCGTATTTTATATAAGTACATGTGCATAAAGGAATACTTACATTAGTGCAAAAATGTGATATATTGTAAATATGTTGTGTATATTTTAGAGGAGCACACCAAACACCAGTCAGACATTGCTGGACCATCCAGGCAATAGCTTCTTAGAGCATACTGTGAGTAGACCCAGACGGTCTCATTCCATTGTTTGTTTTGTTTGATTATTTGGTTTGGATTGATTTCTGAATAATTGTGTGAATATGATTGGTGGTGATTGATTGAGTTGGTTTCCGGACAGGAGGTCTGATGATTATGATGTTTGATTGAGATATTGAAGTGTTCATTGTATGTGAATTGGATGAACTAAATACTTCATGACATGAATACATGATCACAAAGTGTTCCTCAACATAAAAGTTGAATGCCGGATTTAGGTTCGATGACTGTGAAATCTGTTTGAGCAATTATGTAAGATTGTGATATATATGAGATATTCAAAAATTGTTGCATTTCATAAAATGCATGCTCAGATAAAGGCATTGTGACTCGAGTTGCCAGTATGAAGTGCTTCGACGTAGACCTTTGCTCCGTGATTTTCTGATTTGGCACGTAGAGCTACACTCCGTGATTCTGTCTGATTGAGCCCTATGGGACAATATCTGTATAAGTCCATGATAGGCACTCGGTCACAATAATAAGAAAGAAGTGAGTCTCATGTGCATTGATTATACATAATTGAATGATTAAATTGTGTTGAATGTGAAGTGTGAAATGTGTAATGTTATGAAATGTGTGTTAAGTGATTGGGTGAGCCATCGATGATGGTCACTCATTGAGTTCGCAAAACTTACCCAAAATTTGCAATTATTTTTCAGGATTAGAAGAATACCCCGTTAGGCCAATGGGAGTATACCTACAGTATAAGTGAAGGATAGAGGTCAGGATCAGTTCGAATCTGCATTTGTAGTTTCTTTATTTTGTATCAAATGAGATTTCTGTAAATTATTGTAACGTATGTCATCTTATAATAATCTTCTAAAATGGAAAGGGTTGTTAATGAAACTGAATTTTTGAGTGCAATTAATATATATATGATTTAAAATGTTCTTAATGAAAGTGGCCCCAATTGGTTCGATTTGATTATCGATTTTCTGCAAATGTGTGCATTGGTTTAAAAAGAAAAGGAAAAAGATTTTTGTAAAGAGATTTGACTGACTGAGTGCTTTAGTACGCCACCCTCGCGAGGCACGAACTCGAATATCACCATCGATGTCAGGTTCAGGCCCCTACGGGAGTGGGGTGCTACAAGGCTCTTGTCTCCTATTTGTCCAACCATCACACATAATTGAACAATCATAAGTACCCCAACTTACTCTTCTTTCAGCCAAATAATTTCTAATTTTAGAAACAACACAACTCAAAAGTTTACCTCTTAAGTCATCAATCGATGGCCCTTTGTATCCTGGACCATAAGAGGTTATTGCATCCATCATAGGTTTATAATAATAAGACTAAGAAGCATTGAATGACGAACCTGTATCATACCACCATCTAGCTACTGCCATATTGACATTGTGAGTCGCATCTCTTGATTGCATTGTACTACGAATTGAAGGTTGGGCTCCAGGAATTTTCGTGGTGCAAAGAAACTAGTCACCTGCCTTCTTCTCTTCCTCACATCAGATTCTTTAGGATCCTGAAGCTGAGATGGAACACTACCAGTACCACTGCCACTACCACTTCCACCTTCAACATTTCCATAATCACCACGGAAACTAGAAAACAAACTTCCACTGCCAATTTCAAAATCCAATCTTCCCCTTCTATCTTTCTCAAATTGATGTTCATCAAGCAATGTTTTCATCTGCTACTTCACATTATGACTTACTTTTTTACACGCATCCACATCTCCTTTATCCAGCTAAATGCCTTTCCAATCAGGTGATTCCTCCACCTTTCAAATGCTTATTACAAAACAAGCAAATGGTATGATTCTTTTGACCGGAAACCAAACCAGTGTGTGCCCAAGTTGGATCACTGTATCTTCCTGAACTAGGTTGATTGGGAGTATTTGAACTTCCTTCCATTTATCTGTACACAAAAATAAATAAAACATAATTTCAGTACACAATGACAATATGTATATCTATCTTATATAATATAACTCATTCTGTAATAATCACAAAGCTAACAATTCAAAACATTCAACATATATAATAAGTAACATAAAACATACTCCAACAATTACAAAACAATCATAATATCATTTTCACTTCCTTCCATTTCCAACAATTTCCAATTCTAACAATCACAAAATATTCAATGTTGTTTTTCCATTCCTAATAATTTCCAATTCCAACAATCACAAAACAATCATAATTTTATTTCCATTTACAACAATTTCCTATTCCAACAATCACAAAACATTCATAATTCCATTTCCATTCCAACAATAACTAACAATTTCCAATCCTAACAATCATAAAATAATCTTAATTCCATTTCCATTTACAACAATTTCCAATTCTAAGTTTCTAACAATCCTAAAACTTTCATAATTTTATTTCCACTTTATTCCATTTACAACAATTTCTAATTCTAACAATGATAAAACATTCATAATTCCATTTCCATTCCAACAATAGCTAACAATTTCCAATCCTAACAATCACAAAATAATCATAATTCCATTTCCATTTACAATAATTTCCGATTCTAAGTTTCTAACAATCACAAAACTTTCATAATTTTATTTTCATTTCTTTCCATTTACAACAATTCCCAATTCCAACAATCTCAAAACAATCTTAATTCCATTTCCATTTCCATTCATAATTGCAATTGAATTTCCAACAATTTCAAACAATTTCCAATTCCATTTTCAACAATTTCAATTCAAAGTTTGAAAAATAATGATCAAGTTGAAGGGTATGATATAATTTACATAATTGGCAAATAATGCATGATATATCTTATACAATTGTTCATAGTTCATACACATATATTCATAACACAATCATCGAGTTTAAAGATTTATTCATATCATGAGATCAAGTTGAATGATATAAATTTTTTGGAAATTTTTTTCCTTATTTAAACCTTTGATCTTCTTTTCATTTTTAACAAACCATAATATTATATACACCATTTCATATTTCATTCTTA
>JAOSBN010000006.1:22761891-22785283 GCA_027563595.1 Erythroxylum suave
ATAATACATAATTAATTAATTACATACTAACCCTATTTTACAATTCCATTTTCAATTCCAATTCTAATTTTCATATATCAAATTCATAACAAAATAACATAAGTTACTTACCCACGGTATTCTTCAATCCAACAATTTCAAATTATCAACTTCAAAAATTCCATTCCAAAACTGTGGAAATTCCGTTCCAAAACAATGCCAAACATTCAAAAATTCCATACCAAAAAATTTCAAACTAATCCTCATTCCAATTTTCAAAACAATTCCAAAACAAAACAATCAATATTCACTAATTAATCCATTCCAAAACTGTGACTCCACCAACACCAACTTCTTCAATAGTTCAACCTCCAAATCTAATCCTCCACCCACCGACAGCATATTCATCAACACTAATACACAAATCCAAATTGGACAATCTAATCCAATCCACAACACAAAAAAACATTGCAAGGTTTACCAGCAATTTTGGAAACACCAAGAAGAGAACAGATCAATTTATCAACCAACAAAATCAAGTATCAATACATCCAAAAAAAATTTTTAACCGTCAGGTGACTCGGGTCTTCTCTTCGCTATTTGGGTTAGGGCTTTGGGTTTTCGGGTTGTCTATTGTCCAAGTCTAGCCGTCCACCTGTGAGTGTTGGAGGGTCAGTGGTGGTGCGGTGGTGCGGCGAGAAGGAGAGCTACGAACTTCGCAAACCCAGATCTACACGATGAGGCGAGGAGGAGAACCGAAGAAGACAACAAGCAAGGGTGGGCGACGGTGAGACAATTCAGACGCTAGTGAGAGAGACGGTGAGAGCGAGAGAGTGAGAGAGAGAGGGTGAGAGTTAGAGAGAAGAGGGGCTGTGGTAGCAGTCGGGGTCGGGGGGTTGGGTAGATTTTAGGTTAAATTTTTTTATTTGCAAATTAGTCCTTTGGGGTTTTAAAAGTTGCAAAATGACCCGAAATTTTTCGGTATGTTGGGTACCGGTCGGTACCCAACGGAAAACCCCGATACTGGCTGGTATTTTTGGTCGGTACTAAGGTTGGGATTCAAGTATCAGTCTCCGACCGGTGCGGTACCAACCGGAATGGTATGGATCCCAAAAGCGTGCCAAATACCCCGTAAGAGATTAAAAATTCAGAATAACTTCGGTTAGAGTTCAAGAAAATAATTGATTGAAAATGGATGGTTACGTATATCGGCCGGTACTGAGGTTGGGATCCAAGTACCAATCTCCGATTGGTACGGTACTGACTGGAAAGACAATGATGTCAAAACCATGCCAAATATCTAGTAAGAGATTAAAAATTGTGAGTAACTTCGGTTAGAGTTCAAGAAAATAATTGATTGAAAATGGATAGTTGCGTAATTTACTATATAGGTTTATTAAGTTCGTTAACCAATGTCTACCCACAGGCCTATGTTATTAACAGTTAATTTAAGTCCCACCGGTTTGAGGGACTCGAAACGATAGTGCGAGAGGCAAAACCCCACTTCTGTTACACTTTGAGAGATATGATCAGAATTGAAAATTCCTTTTCTCCAAATTTACTCTCAAGCCAGCGTTTAGGGTTTACATCCCAATTTTGAGTTTTGAGTTTTGAGTTTTGAGTTTCTATATATTCATCAAAATTTCATCAATGGCTCAAAACAATGTAATTACCTCTATTTTTCTCCTTTTGCTTAATATTGCTATTATGATTAGCTCACCAAATCCCCCTCCTCATCTCCTCCTCCTCCTCCTCCTCCTCCTTATTCTTTTTTCCATTTTATGAAGTGCAGGTTGTTGGCGTTGATAACACGTTTAGAAGGAAATTCGACAAAGAAGAATATTTGGAACGCGCTCGTGAACGCGAAAAACAGGTTCTATATAATTATTTCTTTGCTTTTCTTCATATTCCTTTTCTGTTGTTGATCATTCTGAAATTTTTTTAGTTATTTATTTAGGAGGCGGATGCGAAGTTCAAATCTAAATGTAAGAGTTCTACTTTTCCCTACTTCAGTTTCTCTTCTATTTTTCTTTTTGGAAATTGAAGATTTTAATTAATTTCCAAAAGAAATGGCCAAGTTCTTACAAAGGCTTCTTGACAAGAGAGCCTTACGAATTTGATAATCTGGCGTTACATAAAATGAATAAAAATTATTATTTACCTTTCCAATTGGATTCTTTCTTGCTTTTTGTGTAAGCTAATTATTTAAAATTAACTAGAATTCTAACTACTCTCGTCTAGTGTATTTTTGATTTGATGATTGCGTTTATGTGCAGCAAAAGCTCCTCCAGTCCAAAGGAAGCCTTTGAAGCATAGGGATTATGAAGTTGATCTTGAATCTCGATTAGGCAAAACTCAGGTTAGTTTATTGATTTTATGGGGATAATAAGAATTTATCTTCTGTGGAAAGGAGCTCACTGCAGCTTCTATGGGGCTTAGTTTTCTATTCACGGCGTAGAACAATTTCTGGATTTTTAAAACAAAATCACTCATTATTTTGCTTTTTCTTGGAATGTTGACTGATTTTTTTTAATTTTTTACGGATATAATTAGTTTTGTATAGCAAGCTGACAGCTAGGCTAAGAGTCCCATTTGTTCCTTATTTACTTGTCAACTATGACAAATTGCATTTGTGCATTTCTTTTCAGGTTGTAACTCCAATTGCACCTCTAAGCCAACAGGTTTGTACTTGTATTATTGCAGTCTGTTTCTTCCTGATTTTTCATTTCATGAACACTTGATGGTTTCTTAGAGACCAAAAGTGGTATCCTTGGGTAAATTCATTTTTTCTGCACCTGGTCAAGAATTTAGTCCTCAACTCTAATCATTCCTTTTCTTATCTTGTTTTGTTTGTTATTCCTTGTGAAGAAAAGCATTGTTCTTTACTACATGATGTCCAATGTTTGGGTAGTTGATGGATTCTTAAAGATTTTTGTTGTTCCCTATTTGCTAATTGATTAGTCTTGGCCAGACATTTGATATAGGTTACTAACACTTTGAGACGGAACTTTCTAACTTGGAAGCAGATTGTGATTCTATCAGATTGTGATTCTATTTAAGTAAACTACTGTTTACTGATCAAGTTGTTGGCTAGTCTTAAATGTAGGTGGTTCAATGAGTGGTAAGAGTTTCGTTGGTTATGATTAGGCTAGGTGTCTAATTGTTGGTTTCTATTGTTTTGTTGAGATCTGCCTTGGGCAAAATGGATAACCAGTCCCATCTTATGCAGTATTAGTGGCAATTACTCATACTATATCTGGTTAGAAGGGAAGGATATTTGGTTACTGGGGATGCTACTCAATTTGTGCTTCGCTAACATATGCCTATCATTTTAGGCTGGTTACTACTGTTCCGTTTGTGAGTGTGTCGTAAAGGATTCAGCAAACTACCTGGATCACATCAATGGAAAGAAGCGTAAGTTGTTCGCAATTTAGATTTTCTGCCTACTTGTAGTATGGTCAAACTTTTAGGCTTTTTACTCATGTAGTTGTACATTTCTTCTTCAGATCAAAGAGCGTTGGGAATGTCTATGCGTGTTGAACGAGCATCTCTTGAACAAGTACATACACTAAGCACTGATATGCTTTTCTTTTTCTTGTATTCAACTTTGAACTTCTAATGCTCTTGAGAGTTGGAATAAGAGAAATGGGAGGTCAACATAAAGCTAATCCACACTGATTGATTTATGTACGACTAGTAGAAGAGATATCAAACTAATTATTAGAACACTCTATAGTTATAAAATCTGGTTGTTGAATTTGAATCTCAGGTTTGGGATTTCAGCTTAGGTTGTTGGAAACTTAGGCTAGAAATTTTAGGGTTCTGGTAGGTGAAAATTGTGGTTAGAAGTGCTAGAACTTTAGTGAGTTCAACAAGCAATGGAGGATAAAGAATTAGGCATCACTCCCTAAAGTTTAAGAGTCACTCTTATTAGAAGAAAGCATCACACCTAATTTAAAACTAAATTTTATAGAGAAAATTCATGTTATTAATATTGATGGCTGCGTGTGCATATATATATAAACCTTTATTATAGCAGTAAAGAGATTCCTAACTAAATATCTAAAATATAATTGAATCTTACAGTAATAACAATTATTTATTTCTTAAATAGTTTTAATTCTTAAACACCTAGTGTAATATCCAACTTATTACTAGTTCCAATTTAACAAGAAAACTTAGTATAAAGTAAATTTTAGCTCTTGTTGTCTTTGCTAGTACTTCAATTCTCGTCCTTTTATCTTCCCAAATTAAAGCTGTGGTTAAATGATTTGCTCTCTTATATTTCTTTTATAAATTCTAAGCTTCTTTGCACCAATCCTCATCAGTTTGTCTGAAGTCGACCTTGACACAAAACGTGGTAAATGCTAATCATACAAATCTGGATTTAACTTTTAAAATCCATATTCTAAAATTCAGATGCAATCAAAAATTGATTTTCCTCCTTTTTTTTTTCAGCTGTTGTCCTTTGAAAAGAATGTAATTCCTCTATAGTTGTTCCAATATGCCACCTCATTTCTTATGTTGATATTCCAAACATGTAGTTTTTCGACTTCTGTACTTGACATATTTGTCATTTAAGGTAAAGTTTGTCTATGTTTTTTCCAAGAGTGATTCGTAGACTCAAAGAGTGATTTCTAGCTCCCTATCCTCCTTTTCTTGTTTATCTCATTAAAATTACAGCATTTTTAGCCTGAATTTCCAGGAATCAAGAGCCAAAATTCTAGCATAAATATCTGGCAACTAAATCCTACTAGTTACTCCAAGCCTGAAATTCCAACATCCTAAACTGAAATCTCAAACTTGAAATTCAAATTCCAACAGCCACATTTTACAAGTTTTGAGCTACTACTTTGATGTCTTCTGCTTGTCCTACATCATCAAGTCTCTAGTGCATTTTATTAAAAGTTCTTGTTTTGTTAGCATTCCATATTATAGGCGCTGGTAACATTGTAAAGATGCACATTCAAGATGATCTATAGAATATTTAGCTCAGGCCAATTACACCTTTGTATTAGTAAGAAGCTGCATATTTTTGTTTTTGTTAAATTTTCAATCTGTGCAGGTCCAACAACGTTTTGAAATTCTCAAGAAACGCAAAGATCCGAGCAGCTTTACAGTGGAAGGTAAGACATCAAAACAGATAAGAATAAATGATGAAGTACTTTGTTTATGATGATCTTGATGGTGCTTCCATTTGGTTTCACTTAGAGTAATAAGCTGACTTTACTCTTGACTCACAGATCTTGATGAACGGCTGTTGAAACAGCAACAAGAAGAGGAAGAGAGGAAGCGTCAACGCCGAGAAAGAAAGAAGGAGAAAAAAGTAAGTGCTATTGAACTTCTACGCATAAGGAAGCATTATTAAATGCCACACACAATCTTCTTTTGCTGAGATACCAGATTTCCACTTCTGTTTCGTTCTCTCATTCTTTTTTTTTGGTGCGAAAATTAGATTTTATACTTCATGATTTTCTTTTTTTTTTTTTTTTTTGTGATCCATTCACAGGTACAGAAAGAGAAGGAAGCAGAAGAAGAAGCTGACATTGATCCTGACATTGCAGCTACAATGGGTTTTGGTGGTTTCCGATCATCCAAAAAATGAATGCTGGGTGTTTTATTTGTGCAGTGTCATTGAGTGCAATCTTTGGAGCTTGTCACGTTCTGCTAGGTGTGAAGCTAGCTTATAAATTGGAGTTGCCATTGCAGGACTTGTATGCTTTCATGTTCTCCTCATGTTCAAGCTAATTAAGGGTTTTGCCCATTTCTCCCCTGCTGGAATGCATGTTATGTTTTCATGGTAAGAAATTGCTTTACTGTCTGCTTAAAGATGCTTATGAGTTGAAAACTGATTAAGGCAATGAGAAAGATTTTTATGTTTATCTATAAATCTTGCTGCTGTGCAAAAAGTTGCAAATGGATAAAGTTGTCTAAATTCTACATTCTAAATATTTTTATTTTTCTTTTTATTTTTTTGAAAGGTAAAAGAATTTATTAAGCCATTAAAGGCAATTTGTGTTTTTACAAAGCTTGATCAAGCAAAAGAAGTACAATGCTCATGTATACAGCCTTAGTGAAAAGCTACGAAGATAGAGATTTCACTGCCTTCTTGAGAAAGATCTCAGATGTTCTTCAATATGATGAGCTACTAGTGTATTCCTTATCTAGTAATGAAGCTTGGGAATTAGGACGTGCTTACCTAATTTAACCTTGTTAAACTGTCTTCGGTTTCTTTATCTCCAAATGGCATACATTGTACAATTGAGGAATATACTAAGACTATTTTTCCCTATTGAGTTGAATTTATGATCAGCATATACTAAAATTCTAATCCAATTTGATTCTTGACAGTATAAATTCAGAGGAGAATGCTTACCCAAATAGAAAAGGTTAAATTGCATTTGAAGTATAAATGGTCTATGCTTTCGAGTTGAGTGGCATATAATTCACACATCTTGTCATTTGAACCTCTTATCTTGCCCTTAATTTTCAATCTATCTAATGAAAGGGGCTTTAGGCTTTAAGGACCATTAACACTCACTATTGTACCAAGGAATGAGAGGATTATAAGGCTTAAGAGCTTTGATACATGAGGAGTTTTGAGTAGTCTCCATTGTTTTTTATTGAAATTTTAAAACTAGCATTATAAATACGAAAGTTTTTACAAACTTATATACAATCCTGTATAGGATATCAAAAAAGAAAACAAAACAACCACTAATACTCTTCTAGAAACCTGTACTCATACGACATCAATTAAATCATCCATATAGTTTTGAGTTTCTGGCTGATGCTGTCCTGCTTCCCTTTAGCCACCATTGTTTCTCTGATCAAATTGACTATGGACTCAGCAAGCTCATATTTTGGTTGCTCTTCATGTTTGTAAATCCTCCTATTCCTCTCCCTCCATATATAATAAATAGCCATATGAAACGATGTCTTGATAAGGAGACTATCCCCGCCTTCTCTGTCTTGGCATACCGAATAATGCCAGTTAACACTTCATTCCATTAAAAGGAGAATCTCAGAATTCTTAACAAATTCAGAACTCTACTCCACATCACTTTGGTATAGTGACATTCAAAAAACAAATGATCTCGACTCTCACTAACTTGTTTACAAAACACACATAAAGGGTCAAAAGTTCCAAACCACCAGTCCTTCGTTCTCAACCTATTCATGATAGTTAACCATAAGAAAATAGCGGATTTCATACTTAATACTTGCTTCCAGACTAAGTCCAACCATGGCATTATTGGCAAAGAAGCTCTCTCTATGGTGTATGCTGATTTGTTCGTTAAAACACTACTATGGGCAGCCCAAGTGACCGTATTAGCACCATTATTCAGTTGCGTATCTCCAATATATGAGTCTAGCACATAGCAAAATCTGAAATTGGTCATTCTTGTCTTCTCTCGGAAAATCCAACCCACTGTTGCCTCCTTCGGAATTCGGTTTCTTAAAGGTCGCAAGAGTAGTCTCCATTGTTGCTTAAAGACTAGACATGCTGTCTAGGGTTTTGAATTAGGCCAATAGTTAGGAAAGTAACCTTGGAGCCTATTAGCACCTTTACATTGAAAGTGTCAAGAATAATGATTAATTAAATTGTTAACTCTTGCTTGAAGCGAGATTTTTGAAAAAGAGGAAGAACATCTTCCCTGACGTTAAGAGGACTTTGTGAAGTCCAATTGTCAAACTAGAACTATGCTCCCTCTCCATTCCTTATTTGCATTTTGATGAAAGGGTAGAGAATGAACTTATTTCTCAAAAGTTGAATAAAAGGCTAGGAAAACTCTTTTCCTTAAAAAATTTGCCTTAAGTTTGTTTCTCTAAGGTAAAACTCATTGATCTATTCACTTTAAAGAGATTCTTTATTCTTGAACAATATCCAAATTCTTCTGGGTATTTGCATAGTTTGGAAAGTGTGAATTGGTGTGAGGTCTACACTCCCCTTCTTGCTTCTTCCAACAAAGTTGTTCCCATTTGACTTCAGCACCTTTAGTATTGTCAATTTTGTTTGACCAGAAAAAGGTTTATGATGCATTTCTCTATCTCCTTAATAATTCCCTTGGGAAGAAGAAGATGAGTACTCTAATATGTACGTGTTGTGGACACTTTTGTAGGACAGACCTACGAACGCAAGAAGTGGCCTTTATTTTAATAATAGCGTTGTTCTTAGCTGGTGGAATAATTCTATTTGATTAGGAAGCTTGTAATTTTATTTAATTTGGATTCTTAGCTATTGATTAGGAAGTTTGTTATTTTATTGGATTAGGATTCCTAGTAATCTATTAAAGAAGCCTACGAAATAGGACTTCTAATCTTGTAATAAGTCTAGCCTATTTATAGGTGAAAGGAAGGAATAAAGAGGAAGAGAATTTTTATCGAAAGATTGGAGCTCTCTTTAACGAGGTCCAAGGTTTTAGCCTCCCTTTGATGAGCTGAGTTACTAGTCAAGATAGGTTGCTCGAAGAACTCAAACAAGAACAAGGGAAATTTAATTCCACCAGATTTTGATTTTCCTGTTCATCGTTCGGTTATTCTATCCTTAACTCAACATCCTAACATTTTGGTATCAGAGCCAAATAACATAGGCGATGATATTGACAGAAGGTTTCAAGAAGAACGATCCCTTACAGATTCGAAGCTATTGGCAATAGAGAATCAATTGGGCGAAAAACTTGCCTTGATTATGGAGCAGCTGTCCAGTTTGGGTGGTAATAACTAATAATGGCAAGACAGATTAGGGCAGAAGCGAAGCACATAGCCACGCTTCACCAACAGCAGGTAGACCTGGAAACATTCCCAATTCAAGTGACGACGTCCAAAATAGCCGACCAACAGCAGGCCACACCTTGACAGTCCTGCGGTATGCTAAGTTGGAGTTCCCTAACTACGACAGAAAGGAAGACTTTTTAATTTGGGCACAGCGGTGCGAGCAATTTTTTGAGAATCAGAATACAAGAGAATTGGAGAAGGTTGGATTAGTAGGCTTTCACATGGTTGGAGAAGCCCAACTGTGGTATGGAAGATTGAAGAAGAACAAGGGACCAATGCGTTGGGAAGATTTCTTGAAATATTGCTTCCAATGTTTTGGACCTCCGGATAGCTTTAAACTGATTGAGGAATTAAACACCCTTCGACAAACAGGAACAGTGGAAACTTATCAACGCCAGTTTTAAGAAAAACTGGCACACGCAGAGGATCTTTTAGAAACAGTATACATCAGACTATTCATAGCTGGTTTAGATGATTTGATCCGATTAGACGTTCAAATGCTCAAACCTCCTGATTTAGCAACAGCAATGAGCTTAGCAAGGGCTTATGAACAAAAATACCACTTGCAACATGGGAATAACAACAGGAGAAATAATTGGTAGCCATTCAGATCCAGTTCCATAACTTCAGGAAGTTCACAGTCCAGAACCACACCCATTCGACCAACCTCGTCAATCACAGCTGGTTCACCCGCGAATAATCAAGACCCTTTTGTCAAGCGGCTATCCAGTGCTAAAATGGTTGAACAACAGTCAAAAGGATTATGTTACAATTGTGATGAGCCATACTCGGGGGGGGCATCAATGCAAACGATTCTTTTGGATTGAAGTTGGAGATTTAGAGGAGGAAAATATAGAAGCGAAGGAGGCAGCAGCTCCAGAAATCTCATTGCATGCTCTGACTGGTCAAAAAAAAAAGTAGAACTATGCAGATGCAAACTATTATTAATGGGCAACTAGTACTCAGTTTACTTGGCTCTGGCAGTACGCACAATTTTATCAACATAGTGGCAATACAACGATTAGGCCTCCACATGCATTCTTCACCAAATGCCAGTGTTTCTATTCCAAATGGGGACAAAATGCAAAGCTTGGGGATTTGACTCCGAGTAAAGTTCTCTATTGTTGGCCACGATTTTTCTGCTAATTTTTACGTAATTTCCTTAGATGGCTTTGATATTATCCTGGGTATTAAATGGCTAAAAACGCTCGAGCCAATATTGTGGGATTTTTCAACTCTTACTATGTCTTTTTCGGAGGAAGGAAAATCATTTTTGTTTCAGAGACAGCAGCGTCATGGTCCCAAGGCTCTTCGCATGATGACCACAACCACCAAAACAGAAGCACAGGACTTGGATGAATTGCTTGCAGAATTTGAGGATCTGTTCCTTGACCCCACGGGACTCCCTCCTATTCGACAGCGTGATCACAGGATTTCTTTGCTACCGAGGACAACTCTTATAGTGGTTCGGCCCTATAGATACCCCCACCGACAAAAGGATGAGATTGAGAAGCAATGTGTAGAAATGCTCCAACAAGGGATTATTCTGCCTAGTAAGTCCCACTATTCTTCTCCAGTTTTACTAGTTCCGAAACAGGATGGATCGTGGCGACTTTGCATAGATTATGCCAAGACGATAAAGGATAAATTTCCAATTCCCGTGGTGGATGTGCTTTTAGATGAATTACATGACGCCTGTTTCTTCACCAAATTGGACATGAATTCAAGGTACTATCAAGTTCGTATGTTCACAGATAATATAGAAATGACAGATTTCCACACTCATCATGGGCATTTTGAATTTCTAATAATGCCATTCGGCCTAACCAATGGCCCGTCGACCTTTCAGGCCTTGATGAATAAGGTATGTTTTGCCTTCTTGCGTTGATTTGTACTTGTTTTCTTTGACGATATTCTAACCTACAGTATCGATTGGGAGAGTCATTTGCTCCACTTGAACATGGTTTTTGGTTTGCTTCGCGCACATAAACTTTACCTTAAACAATCTAAATGTTGTTTTGCATCACCCTCTGTTGCATATTTGGGCCATGTTATTTCAACAAATGGGGTTGGTGTAGATATCAGTAAGGTATAGGCTATTGTCGATTGGCCACAACCGCATTCCATCACTTCCTTGTGAGGGTTCTTGGGTTTAGCAGGATATTACCGGAAATTCTTGTGAGATTATGGAAAGGTGGTGGCACCTTTGACTAGTATGTTAAAGAGGAACTCCTTCCAATGGCATAAAGAAGCATTACAGGCCTTTGAAGAACTTAAAATCGCTTTGTCCACAGCACCGGTATTGCGGCTGCCCGACTTTGAGATGAAATTTTTCATTGAATTTGAAGCCTCCAGAGGTGGTATTGGGGCTGTTTTACAATAATCAGAGCAGCCCATTGCTTTTTTCAGTCGACGACTAGCAACTAGACATTAAAAATTGGCAGCTTACGAGAGGGAAATGATTAGTTTGGCAAAAGCAGTGCAGCATTGGGTCCCATACTTATAGGGGCGTTCCTTCCTTATCAAAACTGATCATTTTAGCCTCAAATATCTACTGGAACAGTGGTTGATCACACCCGCACAACAACAATGGCTTGCAAAGTTAATGGGTTATGATTTCCGGGTAGAATACAAAACTGGTTCTATGAATAAAGCAGCAGATGCCTTATCTTGCTACTGTGTGGAAGATCCTATCATGTTTGTCATTAGTTCTCCTTGCTACTCCTTGTTGGATTCCCTTCACACAGACCTCTTGAGCTCTACAGAATTGCAGGAATTGCGATCCAAGGCAGAATCAGGTGAGCTAGGGGTTGATTGGGCTATGCGAGATAGATGGTTGATGTTTAAGGACCGAATTTACCTTCCCAAGGGTTCTCAGTGGCTTGCGGTCGTAATGGAGGCTTACCATGATACCTTCCATGAGGGGGTTCAGAAGACATTGCATCGGATTCGTGTGGATTTTTACTGGAAGGGTATGCGGGCTAATATTGCTATATAAGTGACAACTTGTCCCATTTGCTAGCGCAACAAATTTGAACACCTCAGTCCAGTCGGTTTATTAAAACCACTACAATTGCCCTCTCAAGTTTGGGTTGACATTTCTATGGATTTCATTGACGGGTTATCAAAATCATGGGGTGAATCTGTTTTGTTTGTGGTGGTTGATAGATTTTCGAAGTATGCACAATTTCTTCCCTTAGCACATCCGTATACAGCTGTCCGAGTTGCTCACATTTTCTTTGATCAAGTGGTGCACTTATATGGAATTCCAAAGACAATTACATGTGACAGAGATGTGGTCTTCACTAATACCTTTTGGAAGGAATTGTTTCACCTAAGCGGATCTAAGTTACAATTTTCTTCTGCCTATCATCCCCAAACCGACGAGCAAATCGAGGTAGTGAATCGCACTGTGGAAATGTATCTTCACAGTTTTGTTGGTGACTATCATAAGCAATGGGTCGCATGGGTGCCTTGAGCAGAATATTGTTATAATACCTCCTTCCATATGGCTCTCCAAACCACTCCCTTTAAAGTGGTGTATGGTTGGGATTCGCCTCGCCTACTCTCTTATACATCAGGTTCCACTCAGGTTGATGTTGTGGATAATGACCTCTTGGATTAAGATCAGTTATTGTGGGATGTTCAGGATCGTCTGCTATTGGCTCAAACTTGGATGAAAGAGTACTAGAATAGGGGCCATCGTGATGTGGAATTTCAGGTGGGGGATTGAATTTGGCTTCGGTTGCAACCCTATCGTCAACAATTGGTGTGATTGAATGGCTATAGTAAGCTTTCTCCTTGGTTTTATGGATCATTTTCAGTTGCCCTCAGCATTGCCCAGGTTGCTTAGGAATAGGATCTGCCAAGCAATAGTCGTACCCATAATGTTTTTCACGTCTCCTTACTCAAGGCTTTTAGAGGGTCTCATTTACCACCTATTACAACGTTACTACCCACAGACGAGGGCTAGGTCGTTCTTCAACCTCATACAGTTCTACGTGGTCGTTTAAATCAGGGTGCAAGGGAGGTTCTGGTTCATTGGGTAGGGTTACCAGATTCTGATGCCACTTGGGAGACTGTTCAGCAATTCCAGCAGTCCTATCCATCTTTTGAGCTTGAGGACAAGCTCTTTCAGTGGGACAGGGGTAATGTTATGGACACTTTTGTAGGATAGACCTACGAACGCAAGAAGTAGCCTTTATTTTAATAATATCGATGTTCTTAGTTGGTGGAATAATTCTATTTGATTAGGAAGTTTTTTATTTTATTTAATTTGGATTCTTAGCTGTTGATTAGGAAGTTTGTTATTTTATTGGATTCGGATTCCTAGTTATCTACTAAAGAAGCCTACAAAATAGGACTTGTAATCTTTTAATAAGTCTAGCCTATTTATAGGTGAAAGGAAAGAATAAAGAAGAAGACATAAATTTTGTCAAAAGATTGGAGCTCTCTTTGACGAGGTCCAAGGTTTTAGCCTCCCTTTGATGAGCTGAGTTATTAGTCAAGATAGGTCGCTCGAAGAATTCAAACAAGAACAAGGGAAATTTAATTCCATCAGATTTTGATTTTCCTAGTCATCGTCCGGTTACTCGATCCTTAACTTAACATCCTAACAGTATGAAGATTGATCAAAACATAAATGATTAGCTGAGCTCTATCTACTTGAGACAAAGTTTTTTTCTGCCAACAATTGATAGTTTTCTTATATTTTTCTAGAATCTTCAAACAATCCTGATTTCTTTTTTTCTTTTTTTTGGGTTGAAATGGGGACTCCCAAATAAGTGCGAGGTATTTTCTAGATGTTGAGATAAAAAATCTACTAAAGTTTCTGAGTGTTTGGTAACATATGATGAGAAATATATCCCACTTTTGCAATGAATGATTTTTAATCCGGAGATCCTGCATAAGCTCAAAATAGATTGATGTAGGATAGAAATGGATTCCTCATGAGCTCCAGAAAGCCAGATTAGATCATCTGCAAAACAAAGATGAGAAAGAGACAATTCTTTGGATTTATGATCAAATTTAAAATCAGGTCTGTTAGAGAAGTTGAAGCAAATAATTCTGTTTAAGATCTCCATAGCAATTACAAAAGGATAAGGGAAAGGTGGATACTTTTGTCTGATGGTATTAGAATCTCTGAATTGGTTGGTTGGAGCACCATTTATAAGGATGCTATAAGAAGGGGTTGAAATGCACGCCTCTATTCATTTAATAAAGAAGATTGCAAATTGAAACCATTCCAAACATGTAAGGACAAATCTCCATGGCAGTGTGTTAAAGGCTTTGGAGAGGTCAAATTTGATCGAGCAACTTTTAATTAATCTGCCTAAGCTATAAGCTTTCATAAACTCTTGCACCAAAAGAATATTGTCAAAAATAGATTTGCCAAGGATAAAGGCTCCTTATGCATCATGAATGATCTGATTCAAATTATCCTTTAGCCTATTAGCAAAAAGCTTTGAAAAAACCTTGTAAATGGTATTACAACAAGAGATTGGACGAAACTCCTTAAGGCAACTTGCATTGGGAAGTTTAGGGATCAAAAAAATGTGAATAGCATTGATTTCCCTCAAAATCTTCCTTAAATTCATAAATTTCAGCACTGTTTCCTTAAGTATCTTGCCAGTAATGAGCAATGTTTTCTGAAAAAAGTAGACATTGAAGCCATCAGGGTCTAGTGCTTTCAATGGATTAAGATTGAACAAAACATCTTCAATCTCCTACATGGTCAAAGGCTGCTGAAGCTTTATTAGTGTCCCATGAGATAGGGAAGAGGGAGGGCCAATAAGATCTGTCAACTCCTGAACATTAGTAAGATTAGGAGAGTTTGGAGCACCAAGCAATGATTCAAAGTAGCTGACTATTAAATTCCTTAAAGAATTGTTGTTTGAAATCATCTAGCCATTTGAATCCTGCAGACAAGTTATCTTGTTTATGTTTCTCCTTGCTAGGATAGTATTGTGATAAAATTTAGTGTTGAAGTCTCGCTCTCAACCAAGTAATTCTAGCCTTCTGCGTAAGAAGTGAATCATGCTCTCGAAAAGCAATTTTGTACATCTCCAAGCCTTGGTATTTCTGTAAGTAGGGATGTTTATTGGAGTGTAACAAGCCTCTTGAGCACTTTTTAACTCTCTCTTGGCTTCTTGTAGCTTGATAGAGGTGGTGAACTGATTTGCTTTGTGGACAATTTTCGGTTTGTTTCCAAGTAAATGGAGCTTCCTCATCAGTTGAAAGGATTTAAATGTTGCATTTATGACATTCCAGACCTCTTGTACTAACTCAACCATCACTGCTTGTTAGAATGATGAAAATTTTGAAAGGAGAATTGTAAGAAGCTGGGGAATTGAGATTAAGTACCTCCATAGTAGAGTGATCGGAACATAGAGGGGCACCAAAGTAAGCATATTTATTGCGAAATTTGCTCATCCATAGTTTAGCCAATATTCTATCCAATTTCTTCATGATAAGATAGCTTTCATGCTGCTTTTTACTCCAGGTGAAGAAACAACCAGAAAATCTGAGATTAGTCATTTGTAATTTGGCAACAGCACCATCTAGTTCTCTACCAAGATTTGAAGTGTTGATTTTGCCTACCTGAGATTCAACAAGATGTACTATGCAGTTCATGTCTCTTGCAATAAGCCAAGGCAAATTTATAGAAGAATGAATAGAGAGTAGTTCATCCCTTAACTTGGCTCTTTTAAATTCGAAGTTAGCTATGTAGATGATTGTGATTTCCATCTCGTTCCTTGTCTCATAGAGTTTGCATATGAGGTGAATAAAATGATCTGAAGTTCTGCTCACTGAATCTTGCAATTTCTATGTGTTACTAACAATTCTAATTCTACCATTGTAATGATGCTTATGGTTCGATTCATACTTCTAGCTTTTCCTTCTTGCTTTCCTACTAGATGCTGGAGTAAATTGATAATTCAGCTTAAGAATTTCACCAGGAAGTCCTTGCTGAGAAGCCTTCTCCTCCTGCCTATCTTCAGTATGTTCAATGCTAGCTTTACCTGTATCCTTGGTAGGGGCATTTACAAGATTTTCAGATTGTTCCTCGCTTCTATATCGACATTTTGGAATATTGTATTAGATTCATTATCTGTACCTAGAGTAGTATATTTTTATCTTAAAAAAAGGTATAGGCAAATTTTCAACTATAGTTGAATTTAAAAATTCTTTTTATGGGATTAATATAATTAAAGGTAAACATTTGTGACTTTGAAAGTATATAAATTATAATAAAAAATTATTTCTAAGAATTCCTGAGGAAAGATTTGCCAACTTTAAAATGATATAAGATTAAAAATAAAGTTTAATTATTGAATTTGGAACTTTGAAAAGGATCTACTTCAAGGTCTGAAATTAAAAATAAGGTGTGATAAACAAATCATATACACGAGTTGTCGAAGATATAGGAAACCGTAGGGGAATTTGGACTACTGGGCGGGACTTCACATAACATGAAATCCATATTGGGAGTCTGTATGTCAATCCAATCAAATACTAATATAACAACATGCAGATTGGTTGCTTATTCTGTGTATGGTTATTGTAATCTATATATTGAGACGGAACGAAACAAAAATTTAGAGGTAGAACAGAATAAAAATTTAAGACAGTAAGATGTTTGGTTGTAATGAACAAAACAGATAAAATTGTGTATCTCGAGGATAAAAAAGTGTTTAGTTGCAGTTGACAAAACATAGAAAATAGTGTCAATGACCAAAGTACCCATGCAGTATAATATGATTGGAAATATGTAATTCATTGATTATTTCAAAACGAATGATTTTGTAATAGTATTTTTTAATTGTATCTATAAATAAGGAATTAAAAAAATGAGGAACCTAAAAATTTAATGAAATGAGTTATTGAATAGCAAAAAATTCATACAAGTTAACAATAAAATAAATTACGTAAATATTTTTTATAATTGTATCAATATTTTTAATTGTATTTTTATTTTTTAATTACGATGAAATAAAATGAAGAACCTAAATATTTAATGAAATGAGAAACCTAAAAATTTAATGAAATGAGTTATTGAATAAAAAAAATCCTACAAGTTGGAAATTCTAGTACATAATAATTTAATAAAATATCTAAACATTCGTGGAATTAATTATGTAATAGGTTAAAAATACATTTAAGCCTTATATTTTATTAAGAATGTCTTCTTTTTTTTGCTATTTATACACTTTGGGCATGTGTGGAATATTAGTAATAATATAGGAGTATTTTTGTCCAACAACTCGCGTGTTTTATTTCTGTGACAGGAATAAAAAAGTTGTGCCATAGTTTTAAAAGGAAAAAAAATTTGTGTTTTTGTGAACTGAAGACGGAACAAAAATAAGTAGTGTCAGCAATCAAACACTCTTGGGCACAAAATTTTGTGTTTTGTTATCTGTCTCTCCCTATAGAGACACCAACCGAACCCATCATTAGGTTCTACATGGTCTGAGAGTTAAATTAAGCCCCTTTATTTATTTTGTATAGCTTTATAAAATACTTTGTCGTCTCTAAGACTGTCCTCCTTTAAGCCTGAAGAATTTATGCCCTTGAACTTTATAGTTATTGTATATTATGTATGTATATATCTCGGTTTAATTGATATCATGAACACAAGTAGATAAACTAGGAAAACCTTTTAAATCTACGAATTGTTTAATGTATAAATGTTAATCAGCGTGTATATTTCACTTTATTTGTCAAGATCTATTAGTTTTACGGTACTAATAAGAAAAATCTTAATCTATCATTTTTACGAGCCATATTGATATGGCTCTTAAAGCGAACTTCGAAGCATGATGCCTTTCAATTTGAAAATAGATTGGCACGTAAAATCATTCGTTCGCAATAAAACTTAATATTAAATAAATTTTTTGAAAATTTCGTCACCCTTTAGGGAGCTCTTAATTTAAGAGGCGTCAAATAAGTGAAAATTGTTAATTTATACCTTACAGCCAATCACTTTAAATGTAGTTCAGTGATAAAATATTCAAAAATATTATTTATTTTATACGTGTTTAGATGTATGTGATAAAGTACATGAGATAATTATACATTGCAAATTAAATTATAATGAGATTATAATTATGAGATTCATATTATATTTATGTATTATCCCTAAATTGTTCCTAGTTATTTTTATATTAAAATTGGATATTAATAAAACATAAAAGACTAGCAAACGTTTTGTTTTTCGAAATAGTCGGTCTCATGAGCTAAGTATAAATATACATAAACAAACTTGTGAGTAGAGAATGAGTTTACTAAATTGACCCAACATGAGAGATCTATTTGAAAAATTACTTGTATTATGAAATTTTCATTGTAATGATTGTATAAGTGATCATTTGACTTGAGGTCTTCAAAGTTATTTTATATAAGAATAGCTATATTTTGATACCACTTATGACCTATTTAATCTTAGGTTGTTCAATCGTTAATTATATAGAGATAGTTATCTGATCAAGATAGGATTCATGGTTTGGAAGAATATTCTATTATTCTTGACTAATATTGATTTGGAAAATCTTTGGCCAAGATAAAATGATGCATTATAGATAGTTAACAAATGTTATTAATTGAATCGATAGCTAATGGTAGATAATGGATATGATTGGACTAAAAAAGATTAGATATTAATTCTATGTTTTGTCTAATCGGAACATTGCGTGATGAAATAATTGAATTATACAAAAAATCATACACAGAAAGGTTAGTCAAAACTATTTCGGCATTCCTAAATATTTGGATGGTTATGATGCTTTATGCGAAATGTCAATCTTGATATATGATTACAAATTGTTTAATAGGAAAATTAAAGATAAATTAAAAGAAGTTTTAATTTATCTAATTCTAATTCTAATTATGAGTTAGAATTATAATTTATAATCATTGCTAACATATTTGAGAACCTAATGAGTTTCACATATAGAATGGGTTGTATAGCAAAGTTATTTTAATCAAGTTGAATTTGATTATATATAAAATTTGAGAAATTTTATAATTAAATATGAGATATTTAATAAGTAAAGATCAATATAAGATATTGGATCGTATTTGGGCATAATTGGCATTTAATTAGAATGATTTGTAATTCTAATTAAATTTTAATTGAAATTAGAATTTAATTTTAATCAAATTACTAAAATGTACAAAACTTATTATAAATAGACTTAAGCTCTAATGGAACTAATACTTCTTACTTAACTTCTTTTGTAAAAGTGATAGAGGTCTTTCATTCTGTTGTAATTAATGACATTTACAAACTATTTACAAAAGCCTCATTTCACCTTAGTTAAGGATTTCTTGAATCAATACTAATCGAGAATAATATAACATTTTTCCTAATTATTTTATGGTGGTGAATCTTTTTTTGATCACACAACTACCTTCATATAATTCATACTATATCCAACAACTACGATTGAACGACCTATGATTAGAATAGGTCATACATAGCAGTAAAACATAGAAATTCCTATACAAGATAACTTTGAAAGACTCAAGTTAAAGGATTACCTATACAATCATTACAATGAAAATTTTCATAGATATATAAGTAAGGTCCCAAATAAATTTCTAATATCGGGTCAGTTCAATGAACTTGTTAGAGAGATACATTTGAAATATTACTTGTATGTCTATGAAAATTCTTATTGTAACAAGTTTAAGTATTCCCATACTTTAGCCTATGACATTGAAAATTTCATTTATAAGGAAAAACAAAACATGTGCTAATTTTTTTAAGTTTTATTAATGTCTAGTCTTAATGAAACAATAATTAGAAATAATTTAGAGATAATAAATAAATGCAGAATGAATCTTATAATAATAATCTTATTAGTATTTTATTTACAATGTATAATTATCTCATGAACTTTATCTTATATATCTAAAAATATACAAGATAAAAAATACTTAAAATAATTGTCACTCAACAACAATGACACCAATTAACTGAAGGGCATAAATCAACGTAAACAGCGTTAGCGTATATAACTTACTTCTACTGCAGCAGCTGCTCTTTCTTTTCGTTTTCGAAGCTTGGACTTGGTTACTTTTATGTTTCTAATGATTTTATTACATGAGGGCTAAGATATTAATTTGCTCGTTCATGCAAAAGATCGAGTGACCCACGACTTTTTCTGTTCTTCCACATTTACGGGCGATTACTCGGTTTGTGTTGGCAATGATCGGCCAATCAAGCCGAGAAGTCACTAACAGGAGGGACTTAATTGTTCTGAAAATTTGGGACTGAAAGGTGCTGAGAATGTCGAAGGATTTCTAATCATAAAGAAGCTTCTGTAATTAGTTTACCCTTCCGAGGATAATATGCATGACATATTGTTTTCCCTGTCATTTCCTTCAAACCACTTCTTTCTTATTAATTATGGGTTAAGGCGTTATCTTGACTGACCGATTATGCATTATTTATTTCTTGTGATTCGGGGGGTTGCACAGCATTCGGACAATGATTAATGTTATTTAGAGAAAACATTAGCCCAAAAGAATAAAATTTCTGAAAATGGAGAAGGTTTTGCAGTGTCAGGAGTTGCAATGTCCGTAGTCCACTTGCTTTAATCTGGACAATCGACAGCTACCTCTAATAGAATGATATGAAGCCAGAAACTGCTAAACCAAAAACCAGGGACTCGTGGTACGCCTCGTTTTTAAGAGGAAGAAGCAGTTCGGGTTCTTGCAAAATTAGCATAGAAGTTGGGTCATGGGGTAGCTTATTCAAGAATTTTGCTTCATGTGTCGCAGCAATTTATGCTCAACAACCTATATATCTAAGCTACCATTGAGTTGTTCAGTAAAGGAAATTAGAAGTCAATTAGAAGCTAGTTCCACAATTTTCGTTTGTTTAAAAGTGTCTCTTCGTTGTTAAATCTTATACTACTGCATAGCTGCTTAAAATGAAGGATTAATCTTAAATCCATTTCAAGAATATTTTCCATAAAAATGGTAACATCGGCATCATGCTATGCTGCTAAATAACTAGACCATGACAAGGAAATTGTAAGCAAGCTAGTTCGTGTGTGATATTCTACCAACTAGGGAATCTTGCCGTTCAGAATTAGAGCAACTGGAGCAAGAACATAAACAAAAGCAATCCGATGACCAGTGGAAGAATGCCGAGTTTGAAAGATCCGATTACACTGCTTCCATTTCCAATGTAGTTTGCCACATCAAAGTTCCCTGTAAAACACAAAATACGTAAATATTTTACTAATTTATTATTCTCGTTCCTAGCAAATTTAATCTAGCGAGACATCATTCTGGACTGTCAAAATAATGGGATTTGTACCTCTTTGGCTGGTATAACTGCAGCCAGCGTTAAGGGCATATCTTACATCTCTGACACTGGCTTTGTTGTAGAACAAAAAACCTGAGAATACGTTATCTATGCAATGAAGCACTGCCTGAGTTTCACCTTGGCAAGGCCCATCACAGAACAGGTCAGTTGCTTCAGGAGGGATGTTGATGTTCCCACTCATCGTTAGCCTATATGCCTCATTGCATTCAGCATAAATCTGTCATAGATGCGGATATTTGCACAATTTTTGAAGAAAAAATATGAACTTGAATATGATTAATAATTATGAGTAGATCACAAACAAGAGTACTGGTCAGGACACAACCTTATTGTTGAAACAAATCATTGCCTTCTGGACCGTTTCAAACGGAGCATCCTGTGCATGTCCTGGTCACAATGGAGCATCCTACGAATCAACTGGTCGAGAAAAGAAAAGTGAACGAGGAAGAAGTGAAATGTGTATACTTACCCCCGTGGAACAACAGATTGACAATGATGAGTATAATCATAGCGAAGTTGACGGCAGCCTCTTTCGACCAAATCGACAACTTGGCAGCCATTGTAAGAGGTACAAATTAGTAACAGAAACGTAATAGTCGAGAAACACAGGTGAAAACATGTAATGAGAAAAAGCGGAAAAGGGGAAATTTGGTTGGTAGTTTGCTGCACCAGTATCCACCTTGAGAACCTATGAATAAGGAAATATGTAGTGGACACACGGAGTGTGTAGGTGTTCGGCCTACCAACTTGTACTAGCTTGTGTCAAACTGAATTTAGACTAAAATCCTGTATCTTCTAGAAATTACGAAAAGGAAGAAGGAACTGCTATCGGTTTAAGGATTTAAATTCCAAATATAAAAACCCCATAATCCAAGAGGTCATTATTTTTAGTATTTGCTGCTTGCTTTTAGTTTTTTAAATTAAAAATTGTTCAGTTGTTAATTTTTAATAATTATATATTATATAAAAATTAATTAATTGAATTTGAAACAAAAATAAAAATTATAAACATAAATACAAACAAAGAGAGCACTCTAGGTCTCTACCATTCCACTTCGAGCCACGCCCCGTTTTGTTTCGAACATATGTATAAATTGAACGCATCAAAAGAGGAACAAGTCCGAACATAAAGTAAGGAGTGACAAAGAAAATTGGAGCCCATATGTAAGAATCTTGATAGTAACGTTTACTTAATTTACGTAGTAATTAGTTGATTATAGATTAAAGCTAGATTTTATTGGCAACAACTTCTACCACTTTGATGTCAAAGCTAATTAAAAAAAATAATTTAATTATTGAATTTTAATAGATATTAGTTTAATTATTGAATTTTAATATATATATATATATATAGGCCTTGGATTCATATATATATCACTACAAGAAAAATATCATTTTGCGACAGAATTAAATTATGACGGAAAACATAAATATTCCATTAGTAAGATATATTACAGACAAAATTTACCAACAGACAAAAGCGTCATAGAATTGGCCGTAGCTCATAATTATCGACGATCAAACGAGTTACCGTCGGTAAATATACCGAGGTACGTTTCTTACAGTTGGTAAAGATACCGACGGTTTTCTCTTCATCTGATCGTCGGTAATATTTAGTGACGGACGGTTATGTTCTGTCAACATATTTATTGATGGTAAGAAATTTACCGTCGGTAAATTTGCTAAAAGATTACCGACGGATAGGTTGTTCCGTCGATAAAAACTGAGAGGGAATCGCTCATTCCTTCTGCGACTACTAACGGATGAGCGCGTAGACCATCAGTATACTAAGGGATGTTATCGACAGATATTTGTTTCCGACGGTAAATGAATAATAATTTTTTAAAAAACATATAATATATATTGTCATTATATTTAAATTATGGTTAATACATAATTTTAATAGTTATAAATTTATAATATACATTTAATTTGCTTAAATAGAAATTTTGATTGATGATTACAAGTTAAAATATCTTAATTGATAATAAAAACATTACATTGTAAATAATAAGTACTTGTGATACAAACTAAATGACCAAAAGTACACTATTGATCTGGAGACGACGGATGCTCTGGTTGGACAATTTCAGACAAAAATGAAGAAAGATGAGCGACGACCTTCCACACAGTAGGTCCTGTGAAAAAAAAGAAATATTTAATATAATACAGTTTTTTGTTACCAGGGGAAGGCAAAGTACAAAAGTAAGGACTCATAAGAAAACCACTATGCTATAAACAACTGTATTATATTAAATATAACAATAATTATTATTACTAAAAATTAAATTAATAAGA
>JAOSBN010000006.1:22793992-22816671 GCA_027563595.1 Erythroxylum suave
TTAATACACACTTCAAATACACAATCTCAAATATACACTTCAAATACACAATCCCTTCTCTTCAAATACACAATTCATATACACACTTCAATTAGACAATCCCTTCTCTTTAAATACACAATTCAAATACACAATCTCAAATACACACTTCAATTACACAATCTCTTCTCTTCAAATACACACAATCTCTTCTCTTCAAATACACAATCTCAAATACACATTTCAATATCAAATACACAATGTCAAATACACACTTCAAATACACAATTCTATCTCAAATCTCTTCTCTTCAATACAATTCAATCTCAAATCTCTTCTCTTCAATCTCAAATCCCTTCGCTTCGATCTCAAATACACACTTCGATCTCAAATTCACACTTCAATCACAAATCCCTTCTCTTCAAAACATTACAACAAATTATTATTACAACAATTACAACAAAACATTACAACAGTAATATGCATTATCTTAGGGACATTTTATCGAACGCCTCACTTCAATCTCAAATCCCTTCTCTTCAAAACATTACAACAAATTATTATTACAACAATTATAACAAAATATTACAACAAATTACAACAAAACATTACAACAATAATATGTATTATCTTAGGGACATTTTATCGAACACCTCATAGGTAATATATATTATCTCTAACTAATCACAAAACAAATGCATTTTTCCATTATTTACCAACAATACATGTAAACAACAAATAAACCAACAATGACAAAAAAAACGCATACACCAACAATAATCACACAAAAACCGACCACCCAAAATACCAACAATATACATATAAGAGCTGCATTTTTTGGAGAGAAAATACACTCAATAGAGAGCTTATCAGAAAATGATGCACGATGGGCCAGAAATTGCGTAGAAAATGACGGTGGAAGTAAGGAGAATCGCCCAAAAATAGATGACGGAGACGGAGAAGAGAAGAAGAAGACAAATAGCAGGGGGGTCGGGTTAAGAAGATAACCTAAACGACATCGTTTGGTTTAAAACCAAACAACGTCATTTTATTTATTAACAAGTCTTGATTTACCGACGGAACATGTTTTACGTCAGTATTTAAATTCATCAATTAACTCGCCATGTCTTGCCGCCTCATTTTGCGACGAATTAAGCCGTCTGTCGGTAAATGAGACTGCTCATTAACGACGAATATTATTCCGTTGGTAAATAACTGACGCTGATTATTAAACAAAGAAAAATTCACTGACAGAACTATTTTTGTAGGCAAATGTCTGATGCTATTTAATTACGGGAAGCATTCCCACAATTTTTACCGATGGGAATGGTTAGGTCTTTGCTATATATTGTCAAAAATTTTACACGAAATTCTTTCCCTCCACCTTTACTGATGACAATTGTGTCCATCGCAAAATAGAAACTTTGATGACATATTTATCGACAATTTGTGCTATTCCGTTGGTAATTAGCTATGATTTGAATTCCGTTAGTAAATTTCCGCCACTAATTTATGATTTTCTTGTAGTGTATATATATTTGTTAGGTCTTGATTTCTTATAGTTCACCACAACTTATTAAAATTAAAAAATCATTACTTAGTACAGGACTTGATCTTTTACTCCAGTGGGGTAGTCAAGGCTACCTCCAAAGGATCACCTATAGAAAGATGAGACCAATGCTCTGCCAAAGAGTCAAGATATCTAACTTGGTGATTGACACACAATCTGATGGATAGTGTATGGCATCAAAGATATTGAAATGAATGTCCTTGCCATCAAACTCCATAGTTAACACCTTGTTGTGTACATTAATTTTTGTCCGAGATGTCTTCAAAAATCGCCTACCTAACAAAATTGTCGAAGGCCTCAAAGAGCCCTCATCCTGCATATGTAACACATAAAAATCTGCAGGGAAAACAAGCTCGTTAACTTGCACCAAAACATCCTCAATAAACCCATCAGAGTATGTGTTAAATCTTTCAGCTAATTGAATGATAACACGGGTACCCTTTAATGAGCCAAGATTAAAAGCTTTAAAAATAGATAAAGGCATAACATTGATCGAAGCTCCTAAATCTAACATACGTCTCTCATACCTCATGTTATCGATCTTACAAGGAATGGTAAAAATACTTGGATCCTTACACATGAGGGGTCAGTGGCGAAGCTCGACTAATTTTTAAGGAGGGGCGAATTTAAACTTTTAAGGGGGGAGAATCAAAATTAAATTTTTTTAATGGACTAGTATATATATACACATGTGTATATACATACTAGTACTTTTAAAAAATTTCATTAAGGGTGGCGGTAGCCCCCCCTTGTCCCCCTGGGCTACCGCCACTGTGGGGGGTAGTTTCCTTTGTAAGACTGCTGACACATTACCCCCTTACACTAGTCTTCTCATCTCCCCTAAGCTTCCATTTATTAGTGCACAACTCCCTTAAAAATTTTATATATCGCGAAACTTGCTTAATTGCTTCAAAAAGAGCGATATTAACTTTCACTTTGGGAAAAACCTCCAATATTTCCTTTCCCTTTTCCTGTTGCTTATTCTGTGTTACCCTACTTGGAAATGGAACGAAAGGTGAATCATTGGCAATAGGGTGTGAAGTAGTTAGCTGAGGATGGTAATCCTCCTTCTTCTTTGTTAGCTCAGTTTCTTCTTCTTCTTTCTCCTTCCCCTTCCTTGGCCCTTATACCTCCTTGCCACTTCTCAAGGTAATGGCGCAATCGTCTTCTCTTAGGTTCCTTTCAAGTTGACTAGGCAACCTTGTGAAACTTTGGGCTTGCAGCTTTCCTACAACATCAGCTAGTTTACGGATCTGATTTTCCAAATTCTTTAAACCACTCCTCGCTTCCTGCTGAAATTGAAGAGTGTTAGTCTCTAAGCTCATAACAATTTCCTCTAAGGACATACTTCTAGCTTGTTGTTTTTTGTGGTGGTTGTGGCGGTGATGACTTTGGCTGAAACTGCGGTTGATTCTAATGAAAACCTGGTGGTGCATGAAATTCTTCTTGATGCTGCTGATAATTGGGTTGGCGTGCATTAGAACTACTTCCTAGCTGTAAGTTTCTATACTTGAAGTTGAGATGATCCTTCCACCCTAGATTGTAAATGGGGGAAAAAAAGGTTATATCTCTGCTATTGTCCTTGGAAACCCCCAATTGTGTTGACGAGCTGTTCATCTTGTAAGGAAGGGCAAGCATCTATAGGATGGTCAGCTAATGCATAAATACCACATACCTTGGTAGGCCCTTTTCCTATTATTGCTTGCTGTACTAGGAAGTTAAAATTGCAACTTATTGCTCCAACTTAGAAGTGGAGACCTCCTTTATTTGCTTTGTCGAGGAGGAAGCATTACTGCGATTGCCCCAATACTAGGAGTTCGCTGCCATTGTTGCTATTAAGTTCCTAGTATCCTGCAATGTCTTTTCCACTAAGGCTCCACCATTCGCAACGTCTATCATATTCCTATCTAAAGAAAGCAAACCTTTATAGAATATTGAATTAATAGTTGGTCACTTATTTGATGGTTTGGACAGTTATTGCAGAGCTTCTTGAAACGCTCCCAATACTTAAGCTGGGATCTATGATGTAGCCTGATCCCAGTGAGCCAGTGTCATGAAAACCTGTAAACGTAGGCAGTGCACGTATTATTCTAGGTTTAATTTCAACTTTTGGCTCACCATCTAGATAATTGATACAAAGCAGATTAGGATTTAAAGAAGGAGCTTGCTGCAAGCTCCTTTAAGGTGCACTGATGGTGTTCCATATTCTCTTCTGTTTCTTATGAACTCCCATCGACTTACTTCTTTAAAAGATAAGGAAGGGTCACTGTCAAGAAGATGCGTAGGGATTCCTTGCTCTCTCTGATGAAAGCTGGTGCGAAATGTTCTTTGAGGAATTGTAGGACATGCAAACCGATAAAAGAATGACAAAGATCATCAAAAACAAAATAAAAACAACACAAGTAACAACAACTAACATACGCCAACTCCGCAGCAATGGTGCCAAAAATTTGATAGCCTATAGCTAACTACTAAATAATAAATTACTAACTACTAAACTATGTAGTAAATGGCGAGATAGGGTCGAACCACAGAGAGCTAGGATGCAAATGCTATTTGAAATGTTGCATACAAAAGAAAACAAAACACTTTGAAATAATGAAAGCGAAATAGCTATGATTTAATGAACGTAAACAAAAAGACAAAAATAAATTGAATTTAGAAAAGATTAATAACAATGGTAAAGAAGTGGTTTGGACATATCTTTGGGATTCTGGGATGTTCATTGATCCTAGAATCTAAATAAAAGGTACTCTCATCATGGTGTTAGCCTATGGACTCGATTAAGCTCTCAAACCCTTAATTTCTTTAAAATAGGCAAAACTGATAAGCTCTAGAAATGCCTTGATCTTCACTACAACTTAGAATAGGCTCTCTAAGTTCAATTAGGTACTAAGAAACAACTAACTTAGGCCAACTACTCATAAGCTCGGAAGGTTTAACCTAAAGGTATAGGATCCTAGATTAGTTGATTAAGTATCCTGACAAATTCAACTAACCTATTGCTACTTTTAGGAATAACTGTGGACTATTACATATCACACACTCATCCTTATCCTTTGGATTAGAAAGTTACCTAAAGGATGATCAAGCCTATAAGCAATTCCTAATTCATGACATTTATCCTAAATCCCAAACCAACCTAAACCTACAAGTACCAGTTTAAGACAAATGCAACTCTATTCTCACAATTTCCATCCCTTCATTCTTATAATGTCTCCAAATCTCTAAGTAGTCTAGTCACACATGTTCATATTAAGCATAATAGACATTAAATAAACAAAAACCCATACTTAATTAAATAAAACCGAGGTTGAAAATTATAAAAGAAGTGATAAAAACCGAATTCAACACTAACTTAATAGAAATCAAAACTCTTTATGCTAGCAAACAACTAATCATAACCCAAATTACAAAATTTAAACTAATTGCATCTAAATAAAAATTTCACCACACATAACTTGCACAAAAACCCAAATTAATTGATCATGAATCTAAGAACATGCATAAATTCTAACTATTAAGCACAATTAATCCAAAGCATCACAAATAAGCAAATACCCATAACATAAACCATTAAACATTTACCTACCCAACAAATTCAGATATGAAAAAGCACATAAATAAGCTCAAACAACCAAGATTAAAACTGGAAAATTAAGTGAATAAACATTCATTGATATAACATAAAGGTTCCTTACAAAATTCATAAAGTTCATTTATAAAAACTCATCAAACATTCATTCTAACATTCTAGAACATGTAAAAATATGATTAGCACTAGGAAAGCTTTAAAATAATGCAATGAATATGAAAATAAAGAATTGAAATTGAAAGAGACTAGCTAAGCTTATGGAAAATAACAAAAACTTCTCTGCTGGTTCCTCCTCTCTTCTTGGAGTTTTCCCAAAAGTGGCAGATTGGAGACTAACTTTCTAGGTCACTTCTCTTTCTTTATATAGTATTTTCCATTTAGGGTAAACCCTAGGGTTTTCCCATGCCTAAGAAGTCTAAAAAGTCCCTCAAAAACTTGAATCTGGAAGCGACCTAGTGTCTATCTACATGCAATGCACAATAATGCCCAGTTTATCTGCTCTTTGTCACGATCGCGGCTGACTCCCTACAATCGTGACCATTTGCTCAAACTTCTATCACGATTGTGGTCTTGGGTTATTTCGCGGGCTCCTCCAATTGCCCTTGATGGTTTTCTCCTCTATGGATGACTCTCCAAACTTTGTCAAACTTCTTCCTTTTAGCATATATTTGTGTTCAATCCTTTAATTTGTATATAAACATAAAATGAACACAAATTGAATATTTAAACACAAAAATAGGATCAAAAAGACATTGAAATGCATAAGAAAATATAAGATGATTCAATCCTATTACTAAGCCTTCTTCAATTATGGTTGAAAGAGGAGTCAATTTTATGCATGGAAGGAAAGAAACCAGCAAGTGGTGGAGGGTGGGAAAGTTTGTTAACTGAAAAAGGAGAGTCGAGATGGTTTGACCATGAGAGCAATGGGTAAGGTGGGGCAAAGAGAAGTTAGAGCTTCTCTCTCAAGATGTTAGCTGGTGGAGGCGGGAAAGTCTATGTTTGACTCTTCTTAGTCAAGAGATCTGAAAATTTTTAGGGTTTTGTAAGAATGAAAGGAAAATTTTGAAAATTAGATAGAACATAACATTAAGAAGACAAACCAAAGTATCTTTAGATAGGAAGAAAGCAGCTTTGGAGATAAAAGAAAAGATTTCCATCAACATTTGGCGAAGACATCAATATTTTAGGATTTATGATAATAAGTTTTTTATATATTCTTTCTTAATTATTATTGGTTTTCTTTATATTACTATGATTAAATTGAGATAGATCTATATGAGATAAACTCAAAGGCATGTATTTAGATTGAGTCTTTTTTTTTTTAAATGAAAGACTTAAGTTTTATTGTGAATTATTAATGATTACTTATTGTGATTAAATTGAGATATGCTAGTATTTTGATTCAATTTTAGATTTCATATGTAGGGATTGAGGAATCATATGTACAAATAGATTATGACATGAATAATAATAGTTGTATGAAATCTTAGAGATATAATCACATAAATCTTCTCCATAAAAGTCAAATATATCATGGTTTTCAATAAAATGAGTTCCAATTTTGAGGGTTTTGATTAAAAAGAAATTTAAATTAATCAACTAATGATATGTCTTAAGAAAGAATAAGATAACTATGAAATTTTTATTAGTCCAAGAAATTAGGGTTAATAATTGAATTAATATAACTTCAAGAACAAAAAGGTTTTAGAGAGATTTTACGTCTGAGTCTTGTTTATCAATCGCTTGCTCCAGTCTTATTTACTAGTTTGACTTGTTATTTTAGATTAGTAATATACACAATCATTATTTTTAATTATTAGCTTGAGTCAAATTTAATTAGTTTGAATTGATTTTAAAAAGTGAGTTGAATTACTATGTCAAATAACATTTAATTGGTTCACTTGTAATATCTATATTACATATATTTTATCACTATCTTTTAGTAGAAATTCGACAGAATAATTTTTAAAAAGTTTGAAAAATTAAGAAATGTTTTCAGAAGTTAAAAAAATTGTATTAAAGTGACATTGTATTATAATGGGCCAAAAAAAAAAAAAAAACCTAACTAGCGACTCCATACACTAGGAAGCTGGTCTGGACCAATATTTTCCCAACATTGCTAAACAAAGCAATGTTATAACATCGTTAAGGCTAATCTGCCCGAGACATGCAAATGGCCTGGAGCCAAATTGCTGTCACCCTCAAAGCATAAGCTACTGCTTACTAAAATCGGGAAGTCCAATTATGGACATTCTGTTTTGTTTCATTTTCCAATTTATCCAGTCGGCTGAAAGTTTGCTTTCTTAATTCTTATCCACTTAGTCACGTTTCTCCTTACATTTGCGGGAAATCAGCTTTCTTAATTCTTATCCACTTAGTCACGTTTCTCCTTACATTTGCGGGAAATCTGAAATCTCTGAACGCTAGCGCCAACGAAATAAATCCCTTCCGGTTTTTCCTTTCTGTTTCTGCGGTCCAACAATTCTTCTAACAAGGCTTAGTATTGTTTTCGCTTGGTCTTTAGACAAAACCATAAACGAATTCATTTCATTGTAGTCACAAGCAACGGAAGGCAGCAAGGAAAAAACAAAAAGAATGAAACCTTGGCCGTCGTCTATATAATTTCCAAACCTCTAGAAAATAATTCATAAATCTAACACTAAACCATGGTATCCTCTTTCGTTCTTATAAATTCAGGCAGTTAAAATGATAGTTTAAATAAATCTAACAACAAATCATGATATCCTCTTTCATTCTAAATTCAGGCAGTTAAAATGGTAGTTTAAACCAATCAATTTTGGCTTGCAGCCCTCTGATCATCTTTTCCCCCTAAGAGAACTCCTTACACTAAGAATCAAAATGTAAAGAAAAACTTTCGCAGCACTTGGTCCCAGGCTCATCCAAAGACTACTTTGAAGGGAGTACATGTCCTTTCTACAGCTCATCCTGTAAAAAGGGTTCCAATTCAACAATGCCGCAGACAAGTAGAAATCTCAGTTGCGCAAAGGAAATATAAACTCACATGTGCTTCGAAGCTGTCTTCAGCTGTCGATGACTTAGTCTCAGATTCATCATCAACCCCTTCAGCATCATCTTCGGCGTTGTCATCATCATCATCTTCACCCTGAAATTAAATGAATTTTGCAATTAAGGAAAAGAATGAAACAGGACACGAGAACATTAAAACCACCATCAACATTATGTCGGCTCACATCGGTATCGGCAGGATCATCCTTTGATTCCTGAAAGTCAAATTCACAAGATGAGAAGTTGAAATGGAGAGAGATTATCATTTGAATGAAGCAAAAAAAAAAATAATAATAAAGGAAAAGAAAAACTGAAACCGTTTGGATGCCATAGTGGGACAAAGGTTTCCAAAAACCTAATCTCCTCTTCCATAGTAAACAGAAGCAACAAATACGTAGACCTTATATTTCTACTCCTTTCTGTTTTGCTAACTAGTTTGACAAAGGATGTTCATCCCTATGGTCAGGAAGTTTCGTGAAATGCTATAGTTTTGGCAAGGTCAAGAAAGTACCTCCTCCTCTCTCTTCTTTTCTGACTCCTCAAATGCTGCCTTCTCAGCCTGCAGAAGAATTGAACAGTCTCAGTCAAATATTAAATCAAGCCCCCAACCTGAAGATTGTGTTAAAGATGGACAAATGTAACATACATCCTTATTCTTTCCCCAAGTTTCTTCAGCAAACTTCAAAGCATACTCTGGGTCGTCAGTAATCAAGACATTGTCAAACAAGGTCCCAGATTTGACCTGTAAAACGCTGATCTTTATATTTCTAACCTAAGCTCTGGATAGGAACAATCACGTATATATGGCAACATAACTACCTGCCACAACTCAATGCCAACATACTTCAGGTTGGGGAACACATAGAGGTCTGGATCATCTTTGAAATCTGCGAGTAATCATGAATTAATGAATGACATCAAAGTCAAAATGAAGGAAAACCGTTATGAACAAAATCAAAATTGGAACAGACCTGGATTATCAATCATCGGTGCCTTCCATTTGCCTTGGTAGTTGGGGTTCTTAATTTTCTGCAAAGAATAAAAAGTATCAAGACTGGGCTTCTGATTTGGCACCACAACTTTCAACTGAATCCCTAATTCACTAACCTTAGGCTTCCATGGACCCTTGTACTCGGGGTTGGCAATTGTTGGGGCAGTCCATTCACCATCTTCCTCATCATCCCAGTCTTCAGGCTAAAATAGGGATTCATCTTTATTATCAAAAAGTATTTGTATTCTGATTAAGGCGCATTATTGTACCGTATAGGATCTTTTGTTCCTACCTTCTTAGCATCAGGGTCTGGAATCTCCTTTGGAATGTCATCATAACCCTTCAAATATCACGCAAACAAAAGTAAGGACCTCGATGAAACCACATTTACAATAATGAATGTCAAATGAAGTAAGTCTGGAGAAGATTGTACTTCTGGCTTTTTATCCTCGGGGTCAGAAATATACTCCTTGTCATCCCAGTCATCAGGCTGCATCAAATTAAACAGTTGTCCATCATAAAAATCCAGAAACTAGTACAACAGAACCACCATATAGTCAGTGCTAAGTAATTACTTTCTTGGCCTCAGGATCCTTGATCTTTTTTGGCGGCAGTAGATCCCAATCAGTGTACAAACTACCCGATTTCTTCTCGGCATTGTCAATAAGGATGCTGTAGGTAGCATCTGGACGAATGATGAATGTGTATACATGACTGAGTTGATCAGTCTCACAAGGAACTTCCTTCTTGATCAAGTGGTTTGAATCATTGTAGTGAAGAATTGCATGAACCTTTTTGGTGCTGTAGCCGCAAATATCTGGTCCAAACATAATACTGCATCCAATCACGAGATATTACTTGAGTAATTTTGAAAAAGATAGAAAAGATGCAGAAAAAGTCAATACAATCAAGATTAAAATAAAAATACAGTTATGCGACCTGTAGGGTGTATCACCACCAAATTTTTTTTGGTCAACTTCCCCACTGAGCAATTTCATGTAACCACCACCACAGTCAAGTTTCTGTTCGTGCTTGACAGAGAATTGGAAGACTAGCGTCTTATCCTTGTTGCTGAACTCTGGGAACTGAGCTGAAATAGCATAGAACCTATAATCTTCGCTTGTTTGGATACCTGTTCCAAGATGGTAAAAAATGACAATATTAATTTCAAAACTATACTTAAACAGTGTTTAACAGCAAGAAACAATACCTCTATCATTTGGGTCGCCATTCCATTTTCCAGAAGTGTAATTCCATTCACCAGCGGTACTGTCATCTTTCTTCCAATCAGATTTAACCCACCTTTTCTCCCATCCATCTTAACATTTTCAACAGGAAACCAAAACGATTCAGAATTTACTAAAGAAAATAAGTAAATGGCCGCAATGATAGGATCATTTTACAAAAAGCAGGAGGTAACACTCGTGAATAAATTTAAAATTTACGCTTTTCTACTCTTCAAAACTCCTGTTGATTCTCTAAACAAAAAACACTAGAGGAACGCAGCGGAAACAGTCAATTGTGACCAGCGATCATATTTCCAATCCCAATGTAAAAACTGCAAATGTATCAATACAATTACACGCACGTGGAGAGAATGTGACCATCCAAACAATGACGGGATATAATTAAACCGCACACCAAACATCATTTCAAAAAATTGGACACAGGCTATTCACATCCTCCAGCAATCCGACTACTGGCAGATCTACAGAGAAACGATCAAAAACGCTACTAAACAAAAACAAGAATTACAAAAGCCGCCAGATCCAAAAAATTAGACACAGTAGCAAACCAGCACTCCAACAAGTAACCCACACAAAAATGCGAGAAGGCCTAAGACCCCGCTACACGCGTATCTACACACATTAACATATAATAACATTTTAGAAACGTAAATTTCAAAAAATAAAAGGAAATTACACAGATAGGAAAGAAAATGCCAGAGTGTGCTTAATCATAAAGGAAGCAGAGTGTACTAAAAGTGCGTATCGGTACACAATGAGATCAAGGGAAACATATACCATCGAAACGCTCTTCGAAGATGACTGTGGCGGAGGATATGGCAAAGAGAGAGAGGAGAAGTAGAGAGAGAAAGTTAGGGTTGTTGGCCATGGTGAGCTAGAGAGAGAATGACGACAGCGAGTTGCAGGAGCGGAGTGCTTCAGTACTTATAGTAGCTTATGAACTTCGTGTGTTGTATACGTCCCAGCTGGCCACTATTTTGTTACCTGGACGTATCAGTAATCGCCACATCACCTTCCGTTGTCATTAGGTATGACCTGGCGGATACTCATTGGCGAGTACACGGAATTGCTCAGTGGATGCGTTTGTTGCGATCCGAATGGGCGATAGTTGGAGGTAGATCCCATCACCTATCAACGCCCGATTAAAATAGATAATTTTCAAATATGTAATATAACAAAATTTAAACGTCTGTACGAATAGAATTAAGCTGGTTTTGAATAAGTTCGGTTTCAAAAAATTTTTAAGATTTTAAGTTTATATCTATTTTGATTTTTGACTTATAGAATGTGTTAAATTTTTATATACAAATATTTCTCTTTACAAAAATTTAAATTTTTTGAACTCAATTCAGCAATTTATAGTTCATAAAAATTTTAGTAATTATATAAAATATACTTATGATACACTTATATTAATTTAAATTTTAGCATTCGAAATTATATAAAATTGAATAAAATATGTGATTATTTTTAAAATAAAAATAATCATACACTTATTTTTTAATTTTATAATAAAAAATTAAATCAGGTAAATAAATAAATAATGTATAATTATGATAAATTTTAAATAATAAAATAATTACTTGCAATTAACCAAGCTAGAATTTTTCAATATTATCAACATTGAAAACATTATCCTTTACCGTAACAAATATTTAAAATAGAATAAATAATTAAAAAATATAAACACTTATTTATATGACTTTGTATCTTTATTCTCTTTCAAGTAATGAGAAAATAATAAACAAAACGTAAGCCAAAACGGTTCTTAAAGGATTATAAAATCTTATTCATTATGCCCATGGCAATAAAGAGCAAAATGACTCAAACTCTTCTGCAGACAAATCTTAGCATCTCATTGTTTAACATAGTAATAATAAGAAACCCTTTAACAAAAAAAAAAAAAAACCACTTTCATCACCAAATGAAGTCACTTGTTTTACTTTTGCTATTCCAACCTTGTTCCAATTCATCTCATCCCTATATTTATATGGCCTTTCATCACTATAAATTGTATAAGTAAAAGAGTCATAGTATCAAGCAGATAATGAACAGATAAAAAAATACATAAAAGAACAAGAATGAGAGAATAGTAAGGTCAAAGTTTTTCATGACATATTTAGAGAGAGAGAGCAACTTCTTTTTATTATGAGGAGGGTTGTAACTAAATCTTAACGTTCCCTTGCTTCCTTCCCCCTACTTAACTTTATTTTCCTTCATCTTGCAGGATGCATCTTTATCTGCCTTGTTGGAGGGGCAAAGGCCTTGATTGTTCTTGACTTTAGGTCCCAAGGGCAAACTTCATTTTCTTTTGACCATTTCCTAATTATCTTCATTATTTTTCATTTTTAGTAACACCTTTTTGACACTTCCTCCTATTTACACTAACTTTTTCCTCTCGTAACTTATGGCTTCCGAGTTTGGAGAAAAAAGCATGCCTCTTTCAGATAAATTATCCTTTCCACCACTACCTTCGGATCGTTTTACCAACCCTCTTAAATCTCACTATACTACGATTCTTCACCTTGCAACAATGGACTTGAGTTTTAGTTGTAGATAAGTAATAAGGGATAAAGATAGTAGGACTTTAGAATACTATCCTCCTTGATGGATGATGGGAAAAGAATAGTTGCTTTAGAGAATGAATTATTAAAAGAAGGAAACAAAGTCTAGGACTCCACTCTTATAGGTTTTTAAAAAGAAAATGCACTAAAATTCTTATGATAGATGTATAGGCTATAAAACTTTAGAGAAGTAGGAGTTTGTTAGAGGTCTTATTACTTTGAATACCTCTTGCTTTTTAAGTTCTGAGTTTAAGAATAATATTGTGGAGGATTTAAAGGTAGGATTATAACATGTACAAAATATCCTTTTATTGTTACAAGTCTCGAAACTAGGTTTAAGGATGGAAAACTTGACGCAAACAAATGTGCCTTTATGGATTAATTTGTACTAGGTTCCATTAGAATACTATTCCATTAAGTATGCATGAAACCACTACTTAAAGAAGGAGAGTTAGATATACTAGAATTTAAGTGAGTGTGAAAATTAGAAAAAAAAAAGTTGTTTAAGGTTTTATCCGCATTCTTATACTAGGTGATAACGGCAAACTTATGGAAGATACAGTCATTGTGGTTTATCAATGCAATTCTCAAGGAGCATGAGAAAAAAAAAAGGTAGCTATTGTTAAAATGTTTATCAAAGTTGATTATGTAGAACTTACAAAAGTTGATGACTCCTTTAAAAATAGCCAATTGTTTGATATGCAAGCAAGCCTTAAGCGTAAGATGTTCCATACATTTAAGACTTAGGAGACCAATGTGCAAAAAGAAAAGTAAAGTGACACCAGACCAATTCCTAACAAAAGCTAGGTAATGAAGTCATTAAGAAAAGGAATAAAGTGTTATAAGATAGATGTCAAAATAGAGGGAAAATTTTTACAAGGGTAATGCAAGATGCAAAGAAAGATATTCTAAAATCACACACTTTATCTAAGGATAAGGAAAGAGAGGAGAACACTTAGAAGATAAATGGTTGAGCAAGAAAAGTTAGATAAAAAGGCTCATTAATTTAGCTCGAATGTCCATTCTCCCCTATAGCTTAGGTTTTTCAATGCCCCTCTCAATTCTGAGCAATATCCCTATGAAATCTCTATTTAAACTTCTATAAAGAGATTATAGACTCCCTTCAAGTTCATAAATCTTATAGCTAAGCTAGAAGGTTATGATGAGGTTATAGCTAAAGGGATAAGAACTCATACTGATGAATATGAAGCATTAAAGATTGTATGGAAGTCTCACATTGTTATAATAGAGTTGAAACTTCTCCATTATAAACAATTTAAAGGGATTATATTATCCTCAGTTTCTTCTACTAAAAGTGACTTATATGAAGCTCTTGAAATATTATATCTAACTCCATATAGCTTAACCCTAAGAGACCTTAAGCAAACCGCAATGATCAAATAAGCAATGATCAAATATTTAATAACTCTACAAACTCATAACTCCCTAGTGAAACAAAAAGATAAAGCATTTTGGTCAAAGTAAGGAGATGCTAGTTTTGCCCGTTTTATGGAGCCACTTAAGATAAAAAATTTATAATAAGATAGGGTTGAAGTAAATCACTTGTTAATATAGAAATCACATATAATATGTAAAATTCACAAGAAGGGGGGTTGAATTGTGTTAAATAGTCTAAGATAGTAATCTTTAAAATCTTCTTGATTTTCTTGAAAAATTCAAACGATTACAAAACAACGCACTTAATTCATTTGAGTAATGCAACAACGGGAATAATATCTATTCTTCTAACAATAAGAGATTAAAGAGATAAGAGTTAGAGAATATGACACCGTAATTTATATAGGTTCACCCTTAACCTTTGGGCTACATCTAGTCCTCAGAGTTTATTTGAGATTTTACTATCTCCTTCAACTTTACAATTGTTATTTCTATACTTCTAGAGTCTCTTTAGGTCTCTTTCACAAAGTATTCTTTATCTGCTATCTTAGTCTCTTCGGGCTCTAGACTTCCTTCACTCGAAAAGATATTGTTTGACGTTATAGGTATTCTTGATCTCTTTCTTTCTTCTGTTCACTCAGGATATTTTTACAGTATACTCATTTGAGCACATAATTATTTTTTGTAAAGTGTAAGTAAAAGTAAAGTAAATGGTAAAAAGTATTTATGTCTACGACTACAACTGATATTTATAGTCTAAATCTCTAATGGTCTTCTTGAGAAAACTGCTTGTAGAATCTTCTGAGATCTGTTATTAGTTGAGTCCTGTAACCAACTTTAACTAACTAACAGATGTTGTAGATTATTCTTCAATTATATTGTCTTGATTTGATTTGTATGCTTTGTCTGGTGTCTTCACTTCGTCTAGTGACTTCGCTTCATCACTTCGTCTAGTGACTTCGCTTCATCACTTCGTCTTATTCAGCTTTTAGTTGAATATCGTTTTGATTTTATGATTTGTGCCACTTATATTCATCTACGCATTTAACAAACTTATCAAAACAGTTCACACACTTCTATTATTATTATTATTTGACTTTCATCAAAATCAATAGAAGAATTGAAGTCTTCTTGACTTAATCATCTTCCCCCTTTTGATTATAACAGATAATCATAATATTATAAGATAAACACAATATTCAGATGAATAATATTCAAACAAATAATATATTCATATGGATAATGTAAGATATACAATATGTATATACAATACTAATTCTCCTCTCCTTTCTACTATTCTCCCCCTATTTGTTATTAATAAAAAAGATATGTCATTTCAGTCGCTTCAAAATTTTAGAGAACATATGTTGAATATCAGTGCAGATTGTCTTGAGGTCTTCTTCTATAGAAACACGTAGAAGTGCTATTTGCTCATGAAGATCACCCACTGAATCACTTAGTTCATCTACCTTAGCATCAATTTGCTCCATATGTGTAGCTAAGGCTTCCTAAACTTCCTTCTGCTTGTGACTAGCTTCAGTCCATTCGATGAAATTCTTCAAGAGCTCTGAATTAATAGTAGAATCTTATAGCTTTTCACTAAGTGGATGAAGGTACTGGGAGACAAACGGTTTTCTAATTGAATCGTCTAATTCAATAATTATGATGGAGGGTAATTGGAAAGGTTATGTTTTATGAGGGATGTCAAGATCATTAGGTATGGGTAGTTTGTAAATTGCTTTCCTTAAAAGGTGTAAGATTATTTTAACTGAAGGAATGAAACTTAAGGGTTTGAAATGAATAAGTAAATGTACAAAGGTTTCTAAGTAAAAATTGATACCTTCAATTGTAATACTTTTGTACCTTCCTTCTGATGTTGTCCCAACTACCTTGAAACTTTCATCTGTAGTAGAAGTGCCAAAGTTACTTCCTGATGCCCTTGATATGTGATGTGATATACAGACGCCTACAGGTTGAGCTGCATGACATACATCGTCTATATTCTTCATCACCACTCGAATTTCTTCTTCTATGCGATCATCTTCTTGTTTCTCAGGAAATTTCTTCTTCTTTCCTTTGTCTTTGCTATCTATCAGTGTTGGATGTCTAGATTGTATATCTGGTACAATGTTGATTGTTGTTTTGCTTGTCACTAGATAGATTGTATAAGGATTTTTCGTCATCTTCAATGGATATGGTTCTGCCTTTTCATCTCGCAGAATACCATACAATCTTTGTTCTTCATGGCTTGGAAGATTTATCGTTTGATCGTTAATTGTTACAGGTTCAACTTGAACCTTAACTTACTATTTAGAAGGTTCTCTGATGATAATTGAACCTCTATTACGATCAGGTATTGATTCTTCTATAATCTTCATCTTCAAATCTTCTTTCTTCATCAGTTGAGGAGGATTGTAAGTTACTGCTTTCCAATAGTCTGTGTCTTTTGTTGAACATCAGGTGATGAAACTTTCTTCTTCTGAATAGGCTTCATCTTCTTTTGCTCTTCTGCTGACTTGGAAGAGAGTTTTTGTTGAGGCTCTTTCTTCTTAAATACTAAATTCCTTTTTATCTCTGTCTCTTTAGACGGTTGTTCTGATTGCGTCTGAGGGATAGAGACAATTGCTTTGGTAGGTTATTGTTGTTGTTGTTGCTCCTTTGCACTTTCATAAACTTTAACAAGAATCAGAGGTTTTTGCTTTTTCTGTTCTTGTTGTCGTAAGGTTATTAATCTTAGTCACCTTCTTAACTTCTCAAGTCTTTCTGATTGGAGTGTCTCAGCCTTCCTCTTTAAAGATACTTAGTGCGTTGGTTGTTGAACCTTACTTTCCTTCCTTTCAAGAATCGTCTTGGCTTGTATTGGCTTATTAGACGATTGTTCAACCTTTACCTCTACTGAGATTCTTCCAAACGATTTAGGTTTTGCTTGTATTTCAGATGGAACATCTTCTTTCCTGCTTCATCTTAGTGAAAGCTCCCCCTTAGACTGTGCTTTCAATGTGAAATCTTTATTAGCTTCAGTCTTGATCCCTATTTTGTGAATATTAGAGGCATTGATAACACTCTTAACATTCATCTTTAGTCTATTTCCTTTATCAAGTAGGATTCTAGATTCTTTGAAGAATCTTGTTAACAACATATCGTAAGGTAAAGAACCACTATTCAGATGATAATCCTCCCTAACCTTTATCATGTAGTTTAGGATCAAGAACAGATGATTAATAGATTGGTGTGTGAGTAGATGAAATAGACAATGTTCATCATTCATTGTCACTAAATCCTTTGATCCTGCTTTTGGTTGAATATGGTGAAGAAGAAGTGAATAAAGAACCCTAGCCTTCAAAATTAGGTTTGAAGACTTCTTGACTCCTGGATTACTCGATTCATATAGTTGTCGATTGATGTTGGCTTCATTTATATGACTTTGAGCAATCCAATCTGTATTGTTGAACAATTTTGCTCCTTCATTTGGACACTCAATAGCCTTCGCAACGGAATCTTATGTGACTATCACTGACAACCTATCTACCATTGATACCAAGGTGTTATCTACCACCTTTGCATTCTTCCAAAACTCATATATTTTATTTGGATACACTGGTTCGTGGATATTAAAGAAGTTTTCCCATCCAACTGCTTTGATCTCAGGTTCGATATCCATTCGATCATTCTTTAGAGAAGTGAAATCGACGAGTCTCCCATAGACAAGAGATTTCGGCATTTTTCTAATCTGTAACAAATAAACACAAATCACAGAAATGTATTTCTCTTAAAAAAAGCGAGGTTAGTATCTAGAAGATATTGAAAGAAAGATATGAAATGAAAATGAGAAGAATTTGATGTTGTGAACAGAGGATTGAATCGCCTTTGTTGAGAGCACTTTGAAGCAAGTCAGTTACTAATTTTTTAAGAAAATTCTAGAAAGTAGAGTGTTGAAGATTTTTAGATGATTTCTTTTTATAAACACTCTTGAAAAGTTACCATTTGGAACGCTGGTAACTGATCCACAGGTAATCATAAAATTGATATTACCGAGTGAAAGTTATTGTTACTATTCATTATGAAAACTTACGACTTTTCTGCTTCTTCAGGACGAATCGTCTGGATCATGGAGTTTTAGATGAATGCTCCTTTAACATTACCATGTTTAGATTTCATCTGATTTCCTTGAATCTGTATTCACTTAAAGTGTTGGTGAAGATAGCTGCCCATTGTTGATTCGTCTCAACAAATTGTAGATTGATGATCCCTCTCTATACATAGTCTCTTATAAAATGATGTCTAACTTCAATATGCTTTGCCTTTGAGTGTCGTATTGGATTCTTTGAGAGATTGATAGCACTTGTGTTGTCATAGACGATTGGAATTTGATCTTCTTTTATATAATAATCCTCTAATTGATATTTTATCCATAAAATTTGTGAACAATAGCTTGCTGACATATATTCAGCTTCTGCAGTAGATAGAGCAATTGAACTTTGCCTCTTGCTTGACCAAGAAATTAGAGTATAACCAAGAAAGTAACAACCTCCACTTGTACTCTTTCTATCAATCCTATCTCCAGCATAATCAGCATCACAGTAGCCAGATAACCTGAAATCTTTACCTTTTTCATACATTAAGGAAAGATTAGTAGAACCTGCCAAGTATCTCAATATTCTTTTAATAGCAATATAATGAGATTCTCTAGGATCTGTTTGAAATCTTGCACACAAACAAACACTAAACATTATATCAGGTCTGCTTGCAGTTAAGTAAAGCAAAGAACAAATAATTCCTCTAAAAAGTGTTGGGACCCCACCCTTGCGAGACACGTGTCCGACGTCCTAAGTGACATCTGGACGCACATCCCACAAAGGTGGAGTGCCCTCACCAAGACAATCCTCAAACTTGAATTTCATCTTGACCTCTTCTTAATATTTTGTCCCTTGACTTGTACGTAGAGCCTAAGTCCTTATCTGCTTCTTGATCCTTGATAACCAACTCTTGTTAAATCCCATTAATTATTGAATTCTGTGATTAATTCCAACTAAGTGACCGTTCAATCATACTGGCTTAATTTCTTCTTTGTATCGTCTATGGTTGGCCCATGTTCTGTGTTTACTTATGGTCTGTGTTTTTGTCATCTGTGATTTATCGTCTGTAGTTGACTTTCTTATCGTCTGTGTTTGACCTCTTATCGTCTTTGTTCTATCGTCCATAGTTGACTTTCTTCATCTTAAGTTGACCGTCTATCATCTGTCTTTCGTCTGCCTTTCATTTGAGTCTGCCTCTCATTTGCGTCTGCCTTTCAATTTGCATCTGCCTTTCTATCGTCTGCCTTTCTATCGTCTGTCTTTCTATTGTCTACCTTTTTATCGTCTGTCTTTCTATCGTCTGCCTTTCTATCGTCTGTGTTAGAAGTGTCCTCACAGACGATTCCTTACATCTATCTTTCCTTGCATATAACACAGACGATTCCTTGCGTCTGTCTTTTCTTGCGTCTATCTTTCCTTGCGTCTGTGTTATAACGTGTACTCACAGACGATTCCTTGTGTCTGTCTTTCCTTACGCATAACACAGACGATTCCTTGCTTCTGTCTTTTCTTGTGTCTATTTTCCTTGCGTCTGTATTATGATGTGTCCTTACATACGATTCCTTGCGTCTGTCTTTCCTTGTGCATATCACAGACGATTCCTTGCGTCTGTCTTTTCTTGCGTCTATGTTTCTTGTGTCTGTGGTCCTTGCGTCTATGTTTCTTGTGTATGTCTTTCATTTGTGTCTGTGTGTGATGTCATCACAGACGATACTCTTCCTCTATATTTTTCCTTTGTGTCTGTGCGTGACGTCATCACAAACGATAAACTTCGTCTATGTTTTCTTCTTGCAATCTATCTTACTTAATGCAGACTTAAATCTTTTCAACCACCCTCATTCATTCCATTCTAGAGACATATTACTAAAAAAAAACATCAGCTGCTTCCCCAAAACCTCCAACTCATTTAATCATCACATGCAACGTGAAATCTTAACAGTGGTCATAATCAAACTTAAAAGACATTTCATTCATAATAACAGGCAGAAGTCTATTCCATTCATGTTAATAGGCATAAGTCATTACAAAGCTTTACTGAAAATTTCAAGGTACAATAGATCCATTGAGTTTAAGAACTAAGATACAAAATACACTTGAAATGTGGCTAAAGCCTTGAATTCCCAAAAATCTAACTTAAGAATTCAAAAGAGATTAGACAGATTTGAGAGATGCTTTGACTCTTGGCTTATTCACTCCCTTGCTCATCACCTGAATGGGACAGAATTTGGGAGGGGGTGAGCTTAAAGCTCGTGGGTGACAATTTTATAAGTGAGAAACAAGCGAAACCATTTTTCAAAACTCTTTGTCATTTTACACTTGGAATCCGTAATGCTTCTCATAGAAAAACAGCAGATACACTTAATGCTCAAAATCTTTACTCAATCAAACAATTCATAAGCATTTATAAATCATGCATGCATCAACTTATTAACATTTCAAATCATATAAGCACAACAGAAATGGTTTGGGTAAGTCCAATTCATGACGCACTACACATTTCCATATAATGGTCCTGTGTAGTCGTAAACTTGAGGGAGTCCTTGGAGGAGCTTCGTGCCACTAGCGGGCAGACGGGAGAAGCCTATTCTTGGGTCAACGTGCACGTGACAGTTCTTGAGGGACTACCACAAACCCATATAACATGTAATTCATGAATTGAAAACAATTTGCCATAAATGGCATCTTGTTGGAAACTTGCTTTTCATGCACATGAGATGTTTCAAAGAAACTTTCTTGAAAATCTGATTTTTTATAATCTTGCATCTTTTCAAAAAGAAACATTTTCATAAATCATGAACACAATTCATGTAGCAAATAAATGCAACAATTTCACAGCCAACTAAATGCAAACAAATGCAACATCCATGATGCAATTAAAACCATTTAACTTTCTTGACCCAAAGAAATAAAATGAGTGGCTTATACACTCTATTATAAAACTGTACCCACTTTGAAATCCTCGCTTTTTTAGGTATTGGATTTAAAGATGCCTTCTGTCTTGCTCCTCTTGCTCTTTTGATTTCCTTTAACAATGAAAACAATCCCCATTCAACAAAATTTCAGATTTGAGAACCCATAATGCACATGCACTAATATGGATCCTAGAATTCTTAAACCCATACATTTACCAAGCTCTTTGAACCAAAAACCCTTTCAAAACTCCAAAAGATTAAAATCAATCTTACCTTGAATCTTCACCGAATAATGAGATTCTTGGTTTTAAAGAAAGCTCTTCCTTTCCTCTTTCTTTTTCCCTTCTTGAGTAACCTCAAAATCTCTCTTTAATACTAGGAAAAATCGTGACCTAGTTCAAAGCTTTATACTTTTTAAAATCCAGCGAAATCTGTCTTCTTCTTTCTCTCTCTTTTACTTTTGATTTTCATCTCCCTCCTTCATGGTTTTGTCTTCTCATTTTCAAGACAATCTTTTCCTCTTCCCATTCTACCCTTAATGCGTGAGGAAAGTCCTCCTTACCCTTCCTTTAATGTCTTAGAGCTCCTAACCTTAAGTAATCCACCCAAAATACCCTTACGCATTCTTAATTCTTCAATTCAATTTACACGATGCTATACTCTAACTTAATCTTAATTCTTCCATTTAATACTTCAAATTTCCATCAATCCATGAAATAAGTCCTCTTAAACTGACATAATAATTAAACTCCAATTAAAAATGATTTATCCAACAAGATCACAAAATTCATTCAATTCATGCTTACTAAAATGATTTAAAAAAATTGGAGCCCAACATTTCTCCCCCTCTTAAAAGAATTTCGTCCTCGAAATTATTACCTGAGTCATTGAAGAGTTGTGGATACTTCTGTTTCATGGCTTCCAATGGTTCCCACGTGGCCTCTTCCACCGAATGGTTTCTCCATAAGACTTTTACTAGTTGCACAGTCTTGTTCCTGAGGATCTTCTCTTTGGTGTCCAAAATCTCCACTGGAATCTCCTCATAACTGAGATCATCTATCAACTGAACTTCAAAGGTTTGAATGATGTGGGAGGGATCCGACCTATACCTCCTCAACATGGAAACATGAAAGACATCATATATCTAGGACAATTCTGGGGGCAATGCCAACCTATAGGCTAACGGTCCAATCCTCTCAAGAATTTCATAAGGACCCACATATCTTGGACTTAACTTGCTCTTCTTGCCAAATCTCATGACTCCTTTCCAAGGAGATGTCTTAAGGAACACTTTCTCACTGACTTCATACTCCATCT
>JAOSBN010000006.1:22816771-22846182 GCA_027563595.1 Erythroxylum suave
TCCGCCACTACATTTGCCTTTCCTGGATGATACTCAATCAACAAGTCATAATCCTTAAGCAACTCAATCCACCTTCTTTGTCTTAAATTCAGTTCCTTTTGACTCAATAGATACTTGAGACTTTTATGATCTGTAAAGATCCTCATCTGAACCCCACACAAATAAGGTCTCCAAATCTTCAAGGTAAAGATCACTGCTGCCAATTCCAAATCATGTGTTGGATAATTCAATTCATAAGGCTTCAGTTGCCTTGAAGCATAAGATATCACCCTCTCTCCCTACAGCAACACACATCCTAAACCCTTTCTTGAAGCATTACTGTACACTGTATAGCCCTCATCTCTAGTAGCAAAATCAAAACTGGAGCACTTGTTAATCTTCTCTTGAGCTCCTCAAAGCTTTTCTGACATTCTTCACTCCAAAAAAATTTATGATCCTTCCTCAATAACTTAGTCATTGGAGCATCTATCATAGAAAATCCTTCCACGAATCTCCTATAATAACCTGCCAGACCTAGAAAACTCCTCACCTCTGTCACTGACTTGGGTGCATGCCAATTTACTACTGCTTCAACTTTCCTTGGATCCATATGTACCCCATCTTTCGAAATTACATGTCTAAGGAATATCACCTCATGAAGCCAAAATTCGCACTTGTTGAACTTAGCATAAAGCTCATTCTCCCTCAATGTCTGCAACACTCTCCTGAAATGCTCCTCATATTCCTCTTCACTCTTGGAATAGACCAGAATGTCATCGATAATCACTATGACAAACTGATCTAGATACTCCTTGAAGACCTTATTCATAAGATCTATAAATGCAGCTGGAGCATTGGTCAAACCAAATGGCATGACTAGGAACTCGTAATGCCCATACCGAGTCCTAAAAGCTGTCTTGCTTACATCAGACTCCTTGATTCTGAGCTGATGATAACCTGACCTGAGATTAATCTTGGAAAAGACCCTTGCTCCCTGTAGCTGGTCAAACAAATCATCAATCCGAGGCAGAGGATACTTATTTTTGATGGTCACCTTATTGAGTCTCCGGTAATCAATACATATCCTCCATGTTCCATCCTTCTTCTTAACAAATAGAACTGGTGCTCCCCAAGGTGACGAACTTGGTCTAATGTACCCCTTCTCCAACAGTTCCTCCGATTGTTCCTTAAGCTCCTTCAACTCAGCTGGAGCCATCCTATAAGGTGGTATGAAAATAGGTGCGGTTTCGGGTATCAAGTCAATGACAAACTCGATTTCCCTCACCGGTGGCAAACCTAGTAAGTCTTCTAGGAACAAATCAGGAAATTCCCTCATAATCGGGAAATCCTCTAACCTCCTTTCATTCACCTCAGTATCCACCACATGTGCCAAGAAGGCTTCACACCCCTTTTCCATCATCCTATCTGCTAGCAAAGCAGAAATAATTCTTGGTGCTAGTGCTCTCCTGTCTCCTTTGAAAATCACCTTCTCTCCATTGCCCAGATTAAACTCCACTTCCTTAAGACCACAATCCAACTTCGCCTGATACTTTTCCATGACATTCATTCCAAGTATGACATCCATGCCTTTTAGGTCTAGAGGTAGGAGATCCACTACCAATCTAGCACCATCAATGAAGAGTTCAAAACCTCTAGACACTTGACTTATTATCACATTCCTTCCTAAGGGAGCACTCACAATCAAAGGGTTATCCAAAGGCATCAAATCAACATCATGTAATGTCATCCTTGCTGTGACAAAAGAATGTGTGGAACTAGAATCAATCAACACATATATTGGAGAATTGAATAACTGAGCCATATTCGTGACAACTTTAGGTGCAGCTGCAGCTTCCTCTCTTGTCATGGCAAATACCTTTGCCTGTGCCTGACCCTGAACTTGACCCCTTGGCCTTGCTGAAGGAAGAGCCTCCCTTGCAACTCCAGAACTACCTACCTCTGTGACTGACCTGGGTCCTATTGTTTCAGCTCTCCCTGGGGCTTGTGACTGTAACCCCTCATTCTTTGTTACTTGGGGACAATCCTTAATCATGTGTCCCCTTTTCCCGCATCGGAAACATGCTCCAAATAGCTTGAGACACTCTCCCTTGTGTAGTTTCCTACAATGTTCACATTGGGGATTTGTGAATCTACTCCTTCCCATCCTGCTATTGCCTCCTGTTGTTGAGGCTTGCACTGATGCTGATCTTGCTTGCTTGTCCCTACCAGAAGCATTACTCCCTGCCTTACTCTATGTATGGAAGCTTTTCACACTCCTCTTAGGCATTGGAGCACTCATCACCTTCTTAGAAGACTGCTCCCTGTTCTTCCTTTTCCTGCTTACTTCATTCTTTATCTTCTCCAGTTTCTCAGCCTGGAGTGTAGCATCTACCAACTACTGGTAGTCACAGAAATTATGGATCAGAACTTTCTCCTTGATCCCCAGATGAAGACCTCCCTCAAACTTGCAGCACTTGTCTTCTTCATTAGCCAAAATATTTGCTGCATATCTTGAAAGTTGGGTGAACTTCAGCTCATACTCACCCACAGTCATATCCCTCTGTGTGAGGTACAGAAACTCCTTGGCTTTCTCTTGTATGCAGACCCTCAAGAGGTACTTCTTCCTGAACACCTCCACAAAATCTCTCCATGTCAGCGCCGGAGGCATAACCTGACTATGGGGCACTGATTCCCACCAGTGGAGTGCATGCCCCTGCAACAGGCTCACTGTATAATCTAACTTCTCCTCATCAGTACACTTCATCTGAATTAGGACCCTCTTGGTCCTCTTCAACCATGCTTCAGCCTCCTCGGGATTTGTAGTCCCATTAAAGTCCACAGCTCCATACTTGCAGAGCTTATCATATTGCCCACTTCTTTCCACTGGAGCTTGCATCGGGATCTGAGAACCTTGGCCCATGCCATAGGAGAAAGCCTGAGAAAAGGCTTGAAAGAACCTTGGATCCATGGGATGTGTTTGAGGCATCTGAGGGGGCGGTGGAGGCACCTCATGCTGTACACTAGGTGCCTCAGGATCCGGAACAGAATGTGTCCCTACATCTTGTGGGACATAGGACTCATCCGTGCCCCCTTAGCAAGAGCTAGCTCGAGTCAAAGCTCCTCGAATTCTTCAAGGTGGCATAACCACTCCTTCAATATAAACCAATAAAAATATTTAGTTCATGCATAACAGTTCAAATTGTGCAAAACATTTCCATTTATACCACACAATTTCCGATCTTGAAAAACAAGCCAAAACATTACAAGTTATTCATTTAAAACAATGCATGTACACTTCATGTCTCATCCTTCTCAATTCATGCTTCGGATTCTCTTAAACTTAGTCCTTCACCCGGACCTCAACCTAGTTGCTTTGATACCATAAGTGTTGGGACCCTGCCCTTGCGAGACACATTTCTGATTCCCTAAGTGACATCTGGACGCACATCCCATAAAGGTGGAGTGCCCTCACCAAGACAATCCTCAAACTTGAATTTCATCTTGACCTCTTCTTAATATTTTGTCCCTTGACTTGTACTTAGAGCCTAAGTCCTTATCTGCTTCTTGATCCTTGATAACCAACTCTTGTTGAATCCCATTAATTATTGAATTCTGTGATTAATTCCAACTAAGTGACTGTTTAATCATACTGGCTTAATTTCTTCTTTGTATCGTCTATGGTTGGCCTATGGTCTGTGTTTTTATCATCTGTGGTCTATCTTCTATAATTGACTTTCTTATCGTCTATGTTTGACTTCCTATCGTCTGTCTTTGACTTTCTTATCATCTGTGTTTGACTCCCTATCGTCTGTGTTCTATCGTCTGTAGTTGACTTTCTTCGTCTTAAGTTGAACGTCTATCTTCGTCTTAAGTTGAACGTCTATCGCCTGTCTTTCGTCTACCTTTCATTTACGTCTGCCTTTCAATTTGTGTCTGCCTTTCTATCGTCTGTGTTGTGATGTGTCCTCACAGACAATTCCTTGCATCTATCTTTCCTTGTGCATAACACAGACGATTCCTTACATCTGTCTTTTCTTGCGTCTATCTTTCCTTGCATCTGTGTTATAACGTGTCCTCACAGACGATTCCTTGCGTCTGTCATTCTTTGGGCATAACACAGATGATTCCTTGCGTTTGTCTTTTCTTGCGTCTATCTTTCCTTGCGTCTGTGTTATGATGTGTCCTTACAGACGATTCCTTGCGTCTGTCTTTCCTTGCGCATAACTCAGACAATTCCTTGTGTCTGTCTTTTCTTGCGTCTATGTTTCTTATGTCTATAGTCCTTGCATTTATGTTTCTTGCATCTGTGTTTCATTTGCGTCTGTGTGTGCCATCATCACAGACGATACTCTTCCTCTATATTTTTCCTTTACATCTGTGCGTGACGGCATCACAGACGATAAACTTCGTCTGTGTTTCCTTCTTGCAATCTACCTTACTTAATGCAGACTTAAATCTTTTCAACCACCCTCATTCATTCCATTCTAGAGACAGATTACTCAAAACAAAAACATCAACTGCTTTCCCAAAACCTCCAACTCATTTAATCATCACATGCAACGTGAAATCTTAACAGTGGTTATAATCAAACCCAAAAGACATTTCATTCATAATAATAGGCAAAAGTCTATTCCATTCATGTTAATAGGTAGAAGTCATTACAAAGCTTTATTGAACATTTCAAGGTACAATATATCCATTGAGTTTAAGAACTAAGATACAAAATACACTTAAAATGTGGCTAAAGCCTTGAATTTCCAGAAATCTAACTTAAGAATACAAAAGAGATTAGGGAGATTTGAGTGATGCTTTGACTTTTGGCTTACTCACTCCTATGCTCATCACCTGAATGGGACAGAATTTGGGAGGGGGTGAGCTTAAAGCTCGTAGGTGACAATTTTATAAGTGAGAAACAAGAAAAACCATTTTTCAAAAACTCTTTGTCATTTTACACTTGGAATCCGTAATGCTTTTCATAGAAAAACAGCAGATACATTTAATTCTCAAAATCTTCACTCAATCAAACAATTCATGAGAACTTATAAATCATGCATGCATCAACTTATTAACATTTCAAATCACATAAGCATAGCAAAAATGGTTCGGGTAAGTCCAATTCATGACGCACTACACATTTCCATATAATGGTCCTGTGTAGTTGTAAAGTTGAGGGAGTCCTTGGAGGAGCTTCGTGCCACTGGCGAGTAGGCGGGAGAAGCCTATTCTTGGGTCAACGTGCACGTGACGGTTCTTGAGGGACTACCACAAACCCACATAACATGTAATTCATGAATTGAAAACAGTTTGCCATAAATGGCATCTTGTTGGAAACTTGCTTTTCATGCACATGAGATGTTTCGAAGAAACATTCTTGAAAATTTGATTTTTTATAATCTTGCATCTTTTCAAAAAGAAACATTTTCATAAATCACGAACACAATTCATGTAGCAAATAAATGCAGTAATTTCACAGCCAACTAAATGCAAACAACGCAACATCCATGATGCAATTAAATCCATTTAACTTTCTTGACTCAAAGAAATAAAATGAGTGGCTTATTTACTGCATTATAAAACCGTACCCACCATGAAATCCTTACTTGTTTAGGCATTGGATTTAAAGATGCCTTTTCTCCTCTTACCTCTCTTGATTTCCTTTAAAAATAAAAACAATCCCCATTTAACAAAATTTCAGATTTGAGAACCCATAATGCACATGCACTAATATGGATCCTAGAATTCTTAAACCCATACATTTACCAAACTCTTTGAACCAAAAACCCTTTCAAAACTCTAAAAGATTAAAATCAATCTTACCTTGAATCTTCACCAAATAATGAGATTCTTGGTTCTAAAGAAAACTCTTCCTTTCCTCTTTCTTTTTCCCTTCTTTCCATTTCCTGAATTGTCCTGTTCTTTCTTTCTACAACTCTATTTTGATGAGGAGTTCTAGGAGTAGAGAAATTATGGAAAATTCCATTTTCTTCACAAAACATTTTGAGTTTAACATTTTCAAATTCTCCACCATGATCACCCCTAGTTCCAACAATAGAAATTCCCTTTTCATTTTGTAACTTTTTGCATAAAACTTTAAAGCATTTAAAAGATTCGTCTTTATGAGATAAAAACAATATCCAACAAAATCTAGTAAAGTCATCAATAATTATAAGACCACACTTCTTTCCACCAAGACTTACTGTTCTAGTTAGACCAAACAAATCTAGATGTAATAGTTCTAGAGGTCTAAACGAAGTTACAATATTCTTAGACGAAAAAAATGCTTTAACTTATTTTCCTTTTTGACAACTCTCATAAAAGATATCTTTTTTAAAACTTATCTTTGGTAAACCTCTTACCAAATCATGTCTAACTAATTTGGAAATATGTTTAAAGTTAACATGACCTAGCTTTTTGTGCCAAATCAGTTTTTCATCATCTTTTGATATAAGACATGAAATATTTTGACTTTTCAAATCCTCTAAGTTAATTTTATAGAGATTGTTTCGTCTCTTAGCAGAAAAGAATATGGACCCGACCTTGTTTTTAACTAAAAAGGAATTTTGATTAAAGGATACTTCAAAACCAGAATAACATAATTGACTTATACTGATTAGATTATGCTTTAAGCCATCAACTAACAAAACATTATCAATAGACGAAAAGGAAAGTTTACCAATTTTGCCAATCCCAATTATCTTGCCCTGCTGGTTATCTCCAAAAGTTACTGATCCTCCTTGCCTATGTTGGAGGTCTAGGAACATAGACCTTTTTCTCGTCATATGTCACGAGCAGATAATGTCTAAGTACCATTGATGGTGGTTGCTTCTTCCAAGTAAGGAGATCTACAGTATATATCATATCCTTCTTAGGCACTCATATTTTCTTGGGTCCTTTGGGGTTAGTATTATAATTATTCTTCGAATAATAATAAGAATACTGTTTCTTTTTTTTTTCTATTAGGAACAAAATTCCTATTATGAAGAACATTACTATTATGAATAGTATTTCTATCATAAAAGCCTAAACCACTTTTATCTTCTGGACGTCTATAACTACCAATCATATCATTCATCCTTTTTGTACTTTCCGTAAATTTCGATAAATCTGTTGAAAGAATATTAATCCTTTGTTTTAGTTGATTAATCTCCTCATATCTATCTGCAGTAACTTTTTTTTTCATATCATCTACTTGTTTCTCAAGGTAGACTTTTTCTTCTTCTAAGAATTTTGTGTTCTTAGAATTTTCAACAATTTTTTTAACAATCTATATTGTTTTAGAATAGCATATGAATCTTCTAATAATTCTAAATAGGCATGCTGAAGATCATTAAAGTCAGAGATTACCTCATCATTGCTTTCCCCTTCAGCTACCAAGCATATATTTTCTTGTTCGGATGTTTCCAAGTCAGATTCAGATTCAGACGAATCCAGATCTTCCTATGTTGCCATCATGATCTTTTTGTTTTCTTGACTCTTCTTCTTTTTTTTCTTTTAAGCAAGGGATATTCAGATTTGTAATATCCTGGTTTATTACACTCATAGCAGATGATAGAGCTTTTCTCATTCTTCGAATCATCTTTAGAATTCTTTTTGAAAGAGAAGCCTTTATTTCCCTTTGTTTTCTTTTTTTCACATCTTTCTAATTTTTCTTGAAATGAAGGATAGCTCATCTTCATCTTCACTTGAATTTTAACCAGATTCACTGGCATCATCATTTTTGATTTCTTTGATCTTTAATACTTTTGAAGATGTACTTCTATTTTTCTGCATCTTCTGATTCTTCTGACCAGTCTTCAATGCAATAGATTTATCCCTTCTCAGTTTATCTTCTGCATCAAGCTCTACTTCATGGATTTTCAATAAACCAAGCAATTCGTCTAGCTTTAACTTTCTTAAATCTTTGGCCTCTTGTATTACTGTTACTTTGAGTCTCCATCTTTTTGGAAGACTTCTGAGGATCTTTTTGATATGATCTTGACTATCATAGATTCTCCCTAAAGCTTTAAGTCCATTAATAATTGTTTGGAATCATTCAAACATTTGATCAATAGACTCGTCATCTTTCATCTTGAATAGCTCATACTGATGAATAAGAATACCAATCTTGGATTCTTTCACCTGGCTTGTGCCTTCATGTGCAATGGCTAATGTGTCCCACATTTCCTTTGCGGATTCGCATCCATGAACCTTATCATATTCACTTCTGCTTAGAGCATAACTTAAAAAGAACTTGGCCTTTGAGTTTAATTGAAGCGAGCTTTTTGATCAACTGACCATTGGTCACAAGAGATGCCTTGCCCTTCGTAGTCTGTTGGGATATATGAACCACTTTCAATGATATCCCAAAGATCAATGTGTATGGATTCTATGAAGAGCTGCATCCTGTCCTTCCAATAATGATAATCTTCACCATTGAATACAGGGGGTCTTGAGACGAAGGCACCTTCAGCTATAAAAACATATGATTCAGTCATGGATCTTTGTCCTCACTTTGTAACAGTGTTTCTTGGAAACTTGCACTCTGATACCAACTGAAGTAAATCACTTGTTAATATATAAATCACGTATAATATGTAAAATACACAAAAGGGGGGTTGAATTGTGTTAACTCGTCTAAGATAGTAATCTTTAAAATCTTCTTGATTTTTTTGAAAAATTCAGACGATTATAAAACAACGCACTTAATTCATTTGAGCAATGCAACAACAGAAATAGTATATATTCTTCTAGCAACAAGAGATTAAAGAGATAAGGGTTAGAGAATATGACACCGTGATTTATACTGGTTCACCCTTAACCTTTGGGCTATGTCCAGTCTTCAAAATTTATCTGAGATTTCACTATCTCCTTCAACTTTACAAGTATTATTTCTACACTTCCAGAGCCTCTTTAGGTCTCTTTCACAATGTATTCTTTATCTGCTATCTTAACCTCTTCAGGCTTTTGCCTTCCTTACACTCAAAAAGATATTGTTTGAGCTTTCACACTCACATTACAAGTGTTCTTGATCTCTTTCTTTCGTCTATTCACTCAAGATATTTTTATAGTATACTCACTTGAGCACAGAATTATTTTTTGTAAAGTTTAAGTAAAAGTAAAGTAAAAAGTAAAAAGTAAAAAGTATTTATGTCTATGACTACAACTGATATTTATAGTCTAAATCTCCAACGGTCTTCTTGAGAAAACAACTTGTAGAATCTTCTAAGATCTGTTATTAGTTGAGTCCTGTAACCAACTCCAACTAACTAACTGACATTGTAGATTATTCTTCAATTATATCGTCTTGATTTGATTTATATTCTTCGTCTAGTGTCTTCACTTCGTCTGGTGACTTCGCTTCATCACTTCGTCTTATTCAGCTTTAACTTGAATATCGTCTTGATTTTATGATTTATGCCATTTATATTTATCTGTGCACTTAATAAAATCATCAAAATAGTTCACATACTTTTTTTATTATTATTATTTGACTTTCATCAAAATTAGTAAAAGAAATGAAGTCTTCTCGACTTAACAGGGGTATCCTTGCCAAAGAAGGTGTTTCTAATTGACACTAAGATAAATTCAAATAGCTTGCTTTTAATGGATTTAAGTTACTCTAAGGTATAATAGTTGAGGCTTCCTCCACTGCTCAGGAGCTGTATTCTTTTATCTTCTTAGGATTAACACATTGATTGATTGATTTTAAGTTTCAATATACAATTACTCGTAAGTGTATAGTGTAGTTATTGCTACCATTATCATGTTATCTAGTCTACAAATTAAGTATTGGTTTTAATAAAGAAAATCACACTAAAATAGATAAAATAAAGAAGGAAACAATAATGAGCAGAGAATAAAGAAAATCACTTAGAAAATATTCAATATCACGAATTAATGTCTAGCTTTCCTCGAAACTATGGCTTTGTGAAAGACTTAGTGTTCTTGTTTCCATTATTTAATCAATCAACCTTAGCTCTTTGCTTCATTAGAGAGTAATCATAATGGAGGGCATGTGTATGGCTTTTTAGGACTTCCCTCTCTTTCAGCTGCTGAATATGAGATCTAGGATTTGTGTAAACTACATGTTGAATAAATTCCAATTCATTTTTTATTTCATTGACAAGATGATGTGTATTACCAACATTGGCTTTATATAACAACTTCATCTCATGCTTGAATATATGCATTTTCCTTGCATAGACATACTGCTTGGTGCCTCTAACATTGAATTTCAGTGCTTTCTAAGTTCTTTCTTCAAAACTAGCTAGCTTCAAATTGAATTTGTTAAATCTGAATGGAAATTTAGAGTTTGCTGTTACAAGTTTGGTTAAAATGAGGGTGTGGTTAGATAGGATGTTGTTTGATGAAAAAATAGTTAGGGAATACATTCATCCATGATAGATTGGAAACACTTATGTCTAGCTTTTTCTTAATTAGTTGATCACCATTTATTTTGTTGTTTTATAAGTAAAAACATCCACCCAAGGGCAAAACAGTAAGAAGAGCTTCTTCTACACAATTGCCAATTTCTATGCAAGGATTACATATTGATCTTAGTCCTTCTACTTCTTCTACTTTTAAGATAGAGTTGAAATCCCCTGAAATCATCCAAGGTAAGTTGGTTAAAGCTATTAAGTCCTTTACCCAATTACATAGGAAGTTCTTCTGGTATGCATTGTTATGTGCATATATAAACGTTATGCAAACCTATTGATTAAGTTACTTCATTTTAACCTAAAAATGCACCATTTGATCTATAATTTCATAAGAGTTAATAAATAAAATGTTAGAATCATATATTACAATGATTCGTCCATTTGGATGATAGGTGTGATTGGAGATGTCTGCTAGTTGGTACGAAGATAAGTCAATAGTTTGTAGCACTCCTTTCTTATTCTAGTTTCCAAAATTCCAGCAATGGCTACTTTATTTTGCAAAATAGAATCCTTGATCATCAACTTTTTACTAGCGGCATTAGCCCCTCTCACATTCCATGTAAGGATATTTATGTCTCCCTAAGGAGGGCTTCTTTTTTCTACTTGATTTTTTTCTAACAAAAGTCTTAAAATCTTGGTCTTTATGAATATATTGTTGAGCTTGCTTTTCAAGTGTTTCTTAGTTGTTCTTTTCCAATTTATTGCTATGCCTTATGTAGCTAGAACTTCTGTTAAGGTGTCTTCGTGTTTTCCTTTTGCTAATTACTCATTTCCAATAATTCTTGGTGTTCTCCTATTTTAAACACCCTCCCTGTTGGTCTCTCTATATATTTCTTACCTAATTGTGGCCTCCAATCATATATAACCCTTAATTGATCCTCCACCAATTTTAAGTCCTTAATCAATCAAATGCAAGGTAATGGTTTCAAGCAGGTTAGATAAGGAAGTAACTAAAATGCAAATCCTAACATAGTTAATACGTTTAATTTCTGTTATGGATTGATCCAATGTTATTGTCCTATATAACTTACATGATGACTAAGCCCCTCAGTAGTCTAATTTTCAAATGCAACTTCATACAGGCATATCCATATGGAATATTGTTATGTTTAAGATCTTCTAATTTGAGTCCAGACCTCTATGCGTCCAATAACAAGGGTTTATTTTGCACATGCAAGGGTCTAGGTTGCAACACTAACTTGACTTCTCCTGAACATCTTCATTGTTCACTAACACATCCACTAATCCATGTGGTTTCAAGTTATTGAAGGCCCATTACTTCATAAATAGAAAAGCAATCCTTCTATCAATGAAAAATTAAAAAAGTGTAGTTTTCTACTTGTCTACACTAGCCTTTAACAATTCCATTGGTGGAGAGACTATTCTATTCTTATAAGTTTCACTAGGAGGATAAGATGTTAATTTTTGTTCTGGTTTAGCATCATCTACAACTTGTGTACATATGCTTCGAATAGGGGGATAATAAGGCTTGTAGTAGATAGGTTAGTTAAGGATGAAACAAAATTCCTAGCTGAGTTATTGGAATAATTTGAGGTTAGGTGCAAGAAGTGTAAGTCTATAGGTACAAGCTATAAATTATTGGTAAAAAGCTGGACAAACAGGGTTAAAAGGGTAGGGGAGGTTTTGGGAAAAAAAAAGTGAGTTGAATACAACCACTTATGAGGTAGGTGTGTTCTGTAAAGGTGGTATGATGAGTGATATGCGGGGATCGAGTGAGTTTTAGGATGTATGAGACGTGAGGTTTTTGGTCAATGAGTATTGATAGAGTTATGAATAATAAGGCAATATGCAGTATGTATGGGTGGATGGCAGAATATGGTAAGGAAGAAGGTGAGTCAGAGGTTTTAGAAGCTCGGGGATAAGATTGAACGAGGAAGTAAACAGTGAGGTGAACATTAGGCTTCCAATATCTTAAAACATGTTTTGTCTGGTCATTATCTTGCCTTAAATTTTACTTAACTTATTGGGGCTTCTTTTGCTATGACAAGATGGTCTAAAGTTTGCTTTGGACTTAAGCCAACCTAACTGATTTGCCTTTGTATGTTATTAAACTACATTTCTTATTAATTCATTTTCAACTTTAAATTTTTTTGTAATTCATAAATTTCTAAAAGAAATTAAAATTCCAATAAAAAACATTTAAAAGTTTAAAAGCTATCATATGAATTAGTAATTATCATCACACCACTTATACGACAATTAAGTAAATTGTTAAAGGTAATCTTGAAATTTTTACCTTTCGTAATAAAGGCCACCATACATCATATGCAAAAAGCTCTCTGCATTGTACTAAACACCGAATCATTTCATTTATGTACTTGTTATTTACAACAGAAGAAAAAAATTATTAATTATACAGTGTCAATGGCTATACAAGCTCAAAATTGTAAGGATTTGGATTGAAAAATATTGTTCATTATTGAGGCTTAAACAATATAAAAGGCCATACTTTAAATTTTTAATAGACCTATATGATTTTTAATTTATACAGCTCTTAATTAAAATATTTCATTTATTATATTGTAGAAGGCATTAGCTAAACTCCCTCCCTAAGAAAATAGAAAAGGATTCAATGTGTATCATAACATTTTAATAATGGCACTAATGAGATCCTAGAAATTTCATATGTAGCTTATTTGCAATGGCACATCAAATTAAATAAAGTAACCAAGCTAAACAACAAAATAGGTATCCTATATCTTCCAATGGATAAATACTAGATTTTGCAAATATTTTCTCAAAGTTCTCAATCCTTTCGACCTATAACATTAAGGTTAAAAAGTTTTCATAATTTTATATAAGAATTATATTCATTACCCAAGAAAAAGTGGATATTTGATGGATGGGAGGTGAGGGTGGGCTAGGATTGGTTATCATACCAATTAGCAAAGTGAGTACCTGACACAAATAGAAAAAAAATTGAAATATTATAGTTAAAAATTTTGAAATATTATAGTTCTAGTACAAAGCATAAAAGCGTAAATGGTTGACAAATGAAATCTGATGAATAATGACAAATTAATTAATTATAAATAGATCCGGATAAAACCTATTAATGTATGGTATTGAAGGCCTTTGCTTCCTGGATGTGTGTGATCCCATATAGTCTAATAAGCTTTTTGACCATCTCTTCTAGGGGAGGAAGTCTTCTTATTGAGGGATACTTGTTTGCCTCTTCATCTAACCTACCAGCTATGCCAAAATTGGAATTTTCCTTTTTTAATAGATGTAGTAAATTATACCAACAAATGTAGTATATTATACCAGCAGTCATATCTCACATTTTAATCTCTTTTGATCTTATTTACTTCATCGTGTTACAGATGTATTAATTCTCTTAATGAGAGTTGGTACCCTCCTTTCAACAACAATAACAATAACATTCCATACAAATCCCATTAAGATGCAAGGTCTGGGGAGGTACAATAGTATGCAACCTTACCTTTAACTAATAGAGATGTTGTTTCGAATAGCCCCACAAAAAAAAAAGGTTTTCAAAATTATTTTAAGAAAACAAAAGCCAAAATTATAAACAAATAATTGTACTAAAAAAGAATCAATAGAATAAAATAAGAATAAGTAAATCCAAAATTAAAATAAATAAATAACTATTATATAAATAAATGTAAATACTAATAAATAATAAATACTAACACTATTACTAATAAAATATTAATAAATAATAAAATAAAGATTAAAAATATTTAAAATACTATATAAAATTACCAAGGGAAGTATCATAGGTAAAGATGTTTAGGCTAAATAAAGACACAATAATGAAAGGAAAGGTTCAAAAAACTTATGGGTAAAGAGTAACCTCTTTATGTAGGATCTTTTACTCATATCCTACTTTGCCAAAGGTTCCTATTAAGGGTCAAGTCTTTGGTAAGCTCTAGATTAGTCATATCCTTCTTGATCACCTCACTTTAGTTCTTTTTAAATCTTCCTCTTTTTCTCTTACAGTTCTTATGTACAATCTTCTTACATCTTCTCACTAGGGCATTAGGATGTCTTCTTTTAACTTGTCCAAACCACCTAATTCTTGTCTCCCTTAATTTACCATCAATGTTAGCCACCCTCTTGACCTTATCTCTTCTTGTAAGGTTATACATTTAATAGAGTATCCTCATCTCTACTATTGTAAACTTATAACTATATACTTGTTTGATGGGCCAACAATCTCGCCTATAGAGTAAGGCTAAAATAAATTGTTAAATAGTAGAATTTACCTTTTAGCTTGAGTGATATCTTCTTGTCATATAAGACTCCTAATGCACCCCTCCATTTATGTCACCCTAATTTGATACGGTAAACTTTGTCTTTATTTATCTCATCATTGATTTTGATGATGGATCCAAGGTACTTAAAACATTATTTTTTTGGAATAACTCATAAACTAATCTTTTTCACCACTTTAAATGCCACCCTATGTCCCAAAAAGTTATTCTCTAAATACTTATTCTTATTCCTTCTCAACTAAAATCCCTTCAACTCTAACGTACCCCTTAAAAGTTCTAAGTTGACATTGACACCTTTTATTTCATCAACTAAAACAATCATCAATAAACAACATACACTAAGACACATCCACTTGGATTTTTGTGGCGAGCTTATCATCAAACAGGAAGGGGCTTAACCAGGATCCTTAGTATAGCCTGATATCGATAGAGAAATGCTTGTACCTCCTCCTATCATCCTTACCCTAGTCTTAACACCTTTATACACATTCCTAATAACTTATATATACATTATAGAAACTCCATTGACTCCTAAACACCTCTATATGAATTCCCTAGGTACATTATCATAAGCCTTCTTTAAGTCAATGAAATCCATGTGTTGGTCCTATTGCCTTTCCTTGTAATATTCCATTAATCATAAAAGGAAGTGTATAGCTTTTGTTGTAGACCTTCTTGGTATGAAACTAATTTGGTTATCTGAAATAGGTTCACCTTTTCTCAGTCCTTTCTAAATAACCCTCTCTTATACCTTCATAGTGTGACTAAGTGACTTAATGCATCTAAAACTATTATAGCTTTGTATGTCCTATTAGTTCTTATATAAAGGAATTAGTGTACTAAGTCTCCACTCATCTGAAATTTTGGTGGACTTGAAGATTGCTTTTAAAAAGCTTGGCTAACTAAGTGAGACACTTTTCTCCTAGGCTCTTCCACACCTTTATGGGTAGCTCATCAGGTCCTACTTCCCTTTCTCTCTTCATCTCCCTCAAAACGCCTTTAATTTATTCTCTTGCGATCTATTAGCAATAAGTGAAGTTCTGATATTTCTCAAATGTGTTAAGATCACCTAATGATCTGTTGACATCTTCGCCTAAGTTAAAAAGGTTATAAATTATCTCTGCCATCTTCTTTTGATGTTTCATCCTTTATACAATAGATTTCATCCAAGTCTCTCGATTTTCATTCGTTAACTCTCACTAATTTAAATATATCCCTTTCTTCATATTACTTTCCAATCATAGATATAATTTCTCGTAAGCTTTACTTTTGGCTTCTAAGATTATTTTCATTACCTTTTTGTTTCCATTTTGTAGTCATCATTGAATTCATAATTTTATACAAGTTACCAATGAAAATAAACTTCCTCTATTTTAAATTCTCTTGAATTAATTTGAATCCAATTTCTTAGAATTATCCTATAAGATCATATTAAAAATATTCTTCTAGTAACATTCTGAATTAGCAAACCTTAAATCTTAATCTTAAAGAACTAGAAAAAAAAGTCTTCATGCTATATACAATAAGGCTCATTTAACTTTTAGGGACTCGCACAATATAAATTAAGATTTATAACTTACATTAATCGCTTGTTATGATCATTTTTCTCGTATGATAAGAGTCATGTGCTATGTTATTAACTCTTTTTTATTCAGAACGTATTGATAGGTACAATTCATACTATGTTTTCCTAGGTGTTTTAGTGTGTTTTTAGATTTTTATCAGATGATTATTGTATATATAGGCTTAGAATTGTGCTATTATGAGTGTTTGTGTGGTTTAGAGCTTTATATCAACCCTAATTTTATGATTCATAAGGTGATGATGTGTTTGTTACTATTGGAAATCAGATAATTGAAGAACAAAGAAGGTAGAAGCTATATGAAGGGTGTCACAATCGTGCATAAGGAGCACGATTGTGTTAAGAAATTCCTAGGAGCACAATCTTTATTCCTATATTATCATTGTGACAGGGACTTCCTACGGCGAGTTTTTCATTTGTTTTAGTGTTTCAGGGTATTTTTGGAACCGATTAAAATGGGAAAACCCTAGTTACACCCCCTATGACCCAATATGTTATTTAAAGATATCAAACACATCGAAAAAATGAGCAGTCATGTAATAATACCACCACCATAGAGCACATGCCTGAATATCTAAAGTACATTCATGAACATAGCCTATGAAAATAGTATGTTAGAGTAATCACATTTACTTATTATGACGTCATACATAATATAAATAGTCAAAAGATCAACTTTTGCCATTTCATTCACAAACATAATTTACATTGTAGCATTACACTACATAATCCATAGATTTGCAGTATCACAAACATCTGAGAGTTTTACTACTCTTTTACAAGATGTTCTACATGACATGAAAAACTAAACAAAAAGTATTATATCTAAACTCTGTAGTATCAGCTAACCAGACCTTTGAGCCATTATTATTTCCAAAAACGTAAGTACTAGACTTCTACTAGTTTGCCTTAGAAGCTAGGTCTCCCTTATAACATCTCATTACCGATGTTGAGGCTAGAATACAATATAAGAGAGATTACTGAGAAATTAGAAAATGTATTACGTGCTCATGCATAATAAGGCATATATATACACGTTAATATTAAATTTTTGCACATTAAAATAATCGTATATGCATTCATTGACATATTCTAGGTATAATTGTTTATAAATGTGATTATATTGAGAATTGTGGTTTTTATATGTTAAAAACTGATTTGGAGAGTGTATTTAATGATTTGGATTTTTGGTGAATTTTAGGAAAATTTCTGAAAATGTTGGGTATTTTTAGACCAGGAAAAATGTTAAGTGGCAGGACAATTGATAATTAGCGGTAGAAATTAATGTCAAATGAAAGTGGAAATTTTTATATATGACTTTGGGATTTAATGACTTATTTCAATAAAATTTGGACAATTGGAGTTGATTGGACTAGTTAATGAAAGTGTCTAATCCAAACCAATAGAGATAGGACGTGTGGTAAGTGACATGTGTTACTTGTCGAACCATGTCCTTATCCCACGATGGTCTTAATTAATTGAAAGACCATTAAATGGTCTTGTTCCTTGCTTTCTCTTCTTCTTTTTGTAACTTACTTTTCTATCTCTTCTTCTTTTTGTAACTTACTTTTCTATCTCTTCTCTTAATTTTTCTTCATCTTCCACGACACATATTCACCACCTTCTACGTGAGCCTTGCTTTCACCCTTCCTTACTACCATCATTTCATTCTCTCTTTCATTCTTTCCATTAAAGACCCAACCTTCAACCTTTGAAGGATGATGTACGTGGGTTGTGTGAAAAGTTAGGGTTAAGTGTGTCTTGAAGAGTTTGAAGATTTTTGGAGGATTAATCAAGTAAGTTATGCTTTAATCTTTATGGGTAATGTTAAATCTAACTAAATTGATGAGTAATTTAAGATTGATAATTTGATTATGGAATTTTATGTGTGTGATACGTGGGAGGATTAATGATAAAGACATCATGTTCTAAATTGTAGGGTGTTAATGTTATTAATGAATTGTTTGGGAGATAAGTCAATTATGATAATGAGATTATGAAAATGGTGTATAAAGAAGTGCAGAAAAATTGATTAGTGAATGGTTGGTTTTATGCTCTATTTTTCCTTATATTAATGTAGATTGTTTTGATTACTTAGAGATAAAGAATAGGTGTAAGGTGACGTCTAGACATAAGAAAGAATGATAAAAATGAAGAGAATGCAGAAGATGAGAATGAAGAAAAATGAAAGAAGAAATGTAGAAAAATGTGAAGGAGATGCGTGAATGATTTTTCTGTTTTGATGTTTGTGTTTTAATCTTGGGTTTTGATTTTTTTATGATTATGCTGAGTTAAATGGAAGTCAAAAATGGGGTTGATATAAGTTAGAGATGTTGGTTTAAGAGAAATAAAAGAAGAAGAATAGAAGAAGAGTTGCATTTCGGAAGGAAAAAGGAAATGCACGATCGTGACTACGAAGCCCTACAAAAGGGGGGACTGTTTTGAACACCTTTCCTTTGATTGACCATAACTTCTTCTCCTAACCTCCAAATGACACAGGATTTGAACCAACAGACTTGAAACACATTGTTATACATCTTCACCAAAAATTATAACTATGTGAAATCATTTGGAGGAGATTGATTGATGAATCTAGGACGAAATTGATGAGGAGTTCTGGAATTTCATAACTGGAGTATTTTTACTGAACATACTTTGGTATTTTAGACATAAATAGCCCTGTAGTTATAAAATTGGAATTATTATTGATTTCTAGTAAACTAGAGAAATAGGGCTACAAATGTTCTGTAGAAATCGAATTTTAATTCTGTCTTTAAGAATTTCAATTTCTGGATTGAAGTTGAGTATAGGGCATTGTTATAGTTTAAGAATAGTCTGAATTATTTGGAGTGCAACTTTTGGAATACTGAACCAAATTGAATGATCTTAGTATCAACAGAAACTTAAGAGATAGGAGAACAAATTTATAGAAGAAAGTGTTCTCAAATTACTCCATTTTCTTAGTCTTAAAGAACATAAAAAGTTGACCCGAAAGTATGTTTTAGGAAAAATCTGAATTGGCCAAATGATTTATGAATTTTGATTTTAATGGTTTTAGTGAGGTGCAAACTTATGTACCAATTATACTTAGGTGAGTTTTGATATATGATGGATGATGTAATGAGAATTGGGGAAAAATACCTGGCAATGTCATTGGACATGCATTGTGCATATTTCATAACATATATGTGCATTAGTAGACACTTATACAATTGTGAAAAATTGTGATATGTGTATGTATTACACGGTATAGAGGAACAATTGGAACGTCAACATCTAGACGTTGCTAGGACTTCAAGGCAATAGCATCGGGAGCAAATGATGAGTAACCTAGATGGTCTCACTCAATTAATTATTTTTTTGAATATGTTTTGAATTATCTTATGAATGTGTGATTGATTGTTTGACTCCGGACGTTGAAGGTTTGAGGTTTTGATTCATGAATGTGAATTGGATGAAATAAATGTTACTTAATAATTTTGTTGAATGCTAAACCAGGGTCCAATGATAACTGTGTTCTGAATGTGAATATAAAATCATGTGATTGATTGAGAATATGAAAATGTGAAGCATTCCATTACATAAATGCATGAAAGATAAAAGTAGTTGTGACCGTAGTTGTCAGTATAAAGAGCTTAAAGCCCATGATCAGAGCCTTAGGCTTAGTTGTGAATATACTCGGTATCTACTAAGAGATATGTGACATTTTCTGATACAACTCGATATCCACAAGGGATATGGGCTAGTAAAAAGGCACTTAGTCACAACAACAACAATAATAAGTGAAAGTGAGTCTCACGAGCATTGCATATACATTTTAATACGTATATTTGATTGATTAAAAATATATTGGTATCTTGTATTTGAATGAGAATGTGATATATGATGCTCCATGCAAAATGCAAAGATATGAACTATATGTTACGTGTGTTGACGTGTTACATGAATTGAGTAAACCATCGATGATGGTTACCCCAATGAGTTTGTAAAACTCACAGAAATTGCATCATTGATTTTTCAAGACCGAGAGAGGACATTAGCTACCGAGAGAGCCTACAAGAAGCATAATCCTTGTACTTTTATAAAGAAGAAATGGCTCAAAGGTCGGTTAGCTGGGACTGAAGGGTTTAGTTAGACATTTTGTATAATTCCCCTTTCATGTACCATATTTTATATTAGGCTTGATAATTTATATACTCAGATGATATTCAAAACTTTCAATGTACATGTATGGATGTTGAAATCTACATTGTAAATTCAGTTTTTATGAAATGAAAAGAGAAATTTGGTTTTAAAATATGGTGTCTTTCTTTATGATGTCTTATAAGAGAATAAAGAATGATGATGCCATGATTAAGTGAGTGTTATGAGTTCTCTGACGCGTCATTATTATAGGGTATGTACTAGAATGTCCTCAAAGTGTTCCAGTACATACTCTATGGTAGTGGGGTGCTACATCCCTCATACCTGAAAATCAACGTTTGCAACTTTGATGAGTTTGTGAGCGTAGTGAGTGAACCATCCTTGAACTGCTCACTTAATCATAATACGAATATCATAAATATATTTCCATATTCACGGTATACCTCATCTCGACAATACATCATGAATTTTACACATTTCATATACTCATTTTAGAATAAGTTGATCATTTATCTCAATCATTCATATCAATACAATTTAGTAATTCATTACAATCTTTCACACAATACATGTAAAGATATCTATATTTGCAAAATGCATATGCACATATGACTCCACTTTCTTTGTTATAACCAAGCGTCATTTTTTTTACTGTCCAATATCATGGATACTGGGCTCATTTCATTTACTGTCCTGTACTTATTGTGGATATCAGGCTCATTATTAACTGAGTTTGTGGCTCTTTGTGCACATTTCTAAGCTTTAAGCTCTTTTTCTCACTGGTCACTCCAATCATAACTCCTTTATCTGTTCATGCATAACAATGTGATGAAATACATCATTCATAAATATGCTATCAATCATTTTTATTCATTATGCACAATCATTTTGACATATTCATCATATGTCAGTCTGGTATTCAACATTTAGTTGAGTACATATATTTTTTCAGATTCACATACAATTAGGAAATACTCCCAATACATTCCCAAATATTGAACTCCTCGGACCATCAATGTTTGGAATTATCAAAACCATTTCTGTAATAGTTCAATAATTGAAATCTAAACAGAAACAAATCAATCATAGTGAGGAAACATCTAGGTTAACTCATTGTAAGCTTTAGATAAGCTATTGCCTTGAAAGACAAGCAATGTTTGAATGTTGACATTTGACTTGAGTGTCTAAAAGCATGCAATACACACATATTTTATACTAAGTTGGTCAATCAAATAAATATTCAATCATGACCATTTATATATGTCATGTTCAATGCATGCTCAATTGACTTCCCTGGGTATGTATCCTTAAATCACAAGTCTTGAACATTCAAACATTATAACTTGGATATAACTAGATTGCAATTAGGTTTATACCTAAAGTAAACTTGATTATTCTAATTTCATCAATCATACATTCACCAATCCTTTTTCAGCATTATATAATCATATAATATCCCAATTCTCATTCGATAATGTCTAATTCACATTTCTCATATTCTTTAGATCACATTTACATTCATAAGAACACCTTTATTCCTTTAACAACTCATAAATTCCAAATTTTAGATACGTTGATATCAATAATCCATTCCTAAGTTATAACATCCATTAATAACCTAAATATATCAAACACTTTAATAAACTAATCTAACATCAAACTAGGTTCATTTTAAGCCCCGATCAAGTCTAAATGCACCAAAGTAAAGTAATTTATCCTTAGTCAGTTCAATAATCACTCAAAAGAGAAAATATCACTTCCAATGCATTTCCCATGATCGAGGATGCCTTCTCATGATCGTGGGATAAGTTATATGAAAATTTATCATCCATTTCCTTTAAAAAATTTCCAGATTTTAACCCTTACATACTACATCCAACACATCTTCTTAATAGTTCATCAATTTTACCTCAATTCCTCATCATTTTCACCTCAATTACAACTCAAAATCATCTATTCAATAAATTCATAAACTATTGTTCATCATGTACACAAAAATAGAACATGATAGTCAAACACCATTTTCACTATCAATCCACCCCTAAATAATAATCATAAATGCTTTTATTAAAATAAGCCATGAAGAAGATTATTTTACTTACTTGGTTAGCTTAAAAGCTCCTCAAATTATCAAGTAACCTAGCTCTCCAAGCTTACATGATCATCAACATTTTAAGGTGGAATAGGTTGAGTTTTCATCAAGAAGAAAAAGATAAGAAAATATTTGGAGTGACAAAGTGAAGGATGCAAGAAAAACTCAATTGTGAGTGGGGGTTGTGAATGTCGTGAATGAGAGAAGAAGAAGAAGAAGAGAACATGTAGAAAAAAAGTATAAATGACAGATGGTCTTTCATGTATGTATATCGTGAGATAGGTGTGTGGCAAGTGTTGTGACACTTGTCATATAAAGACACTTGCCACATGTCTTCTATTTATGATACCAAATTTCACTTAATATTTAGTCCATTTGTCTCTCAATCTCTAAGCCATTTGTCACCCAATTATCACTCAATCCTAATGCCATGTGTCACTTATTTCTATTGCCAGGTGTTAAGTTGTCTGGCCATTTGGCATTTTTCCTAGTCAAAAAGTACATATTAATTCCTAAATCTCTCAATTGTATCAATAAATTCTAAATTATCAATTATAATCCATGAACCTAAATTTAAGACATAAATAATACACAATTCACATCATGTTCATGTAAAAGCTTTCATACCCCAAAACATATCAATTGAGTGCACATACAATATTTTTGCAATGTTTTCTATATCAACATTCATATGTGTATATGCTCATGTTATGCATGTGAATGTACTGCACCTCATAAATCTCATATGATAAAATTCATATGACTCAATAGTTTAAAGCTCTAGCACTCACTAATGTTTTGGAAACCAGATGTTACAAGTCAACATAAAAGAGTGGATTAAATGTGGGAGATCAAGAAGGACGTCCAAGAAATTTAACTTTCCAAATTAAGTCATTAATAGAGTTTTTCTTCTTTTCCTTTTTCATGTGTAATCTGAATTATAAGATGTTAAACATGTTTATAAAGCTCTAAATTTCATATTAAGATTTATTCTTGATTTATTTTATGACTTTGATCATTGTTGGTTTTAATGCATATGATGATGTTTGTGATAATTGTGTATGCTTATACTTGGCAATAAATTAGAAGTGAGTCAGATGTAATCAAAGTTAGATTGTACAATGAGAGTTGGAAGTTTAATAAGACTAAAATTATTGACTTAATAATATTTCAAAGAGAGATCCTGTTTGAGAAATTAATTTTCCAAATGATAATTTCAGATTTAATTGAATAAGTTAGGGAAAATTTTGTGAATCGAGAGGTTGCAAATTTGGAATTTTCTAATTCAATTAGGGATAATAGACTAAACCTTGAGAGAGGGTTGTAAAATCCCAGGGTTAGAACCTTAGGTTTTTGTAAATGAGAAATGACAAATGAGAGATTAGGAAAAAAATCTATTTCATACTCATACATAATATTAGCATACGCACACGTGAATTTTGATTGCTTTGCACACATTTCAATGACTGTACGTGTACTCATTTGATATTTTCTAGGTATAATTGATATTTAATGTGATTATAATGTGAATTGTGGATTATGTGTCTTAAAAATTAAGTTGGTGTATATAATTATTGATTTAGAATTTTTGATGAAATTTGAGAATTTATGATAATTTTGAGTACTATGTTACTATAAAAAATGCTAAGTGGCAGGACAATTAATAAATGGTAGTAGAAATAAATATCAAATGGTATTTGAAATTATTGAAAAGTGGCATTAGGATTTAATGACAAGTGTCACTGAAAATTGGGAGACAATTGGAGTAAAAATTGGAGACAAATGGACTATTTAATAAATAGGACCTATTAGAAACCTTAAGAAGGTGACATGTGGCAAGTCACAAGTTTCACTTGCCTTGCCACACCTTCACCCATGATATTTTTGATTTGAATGGTCATTTCTATTGTCTTTCATCTCTTTGATGAAGTGCTCTAATATTCTTTATCTTGTTCATTTGTCTTCATCCATGATCCTCATTTCTCACTCCATCAATGTTGAACCTTTCTCTAACCCTTTACTTACTACTCTTATTTTTGGTTGTCTTCATCATTATCACTATAAGACCTAACCCTACCACCTTTGAATGGTGATGAACGAATGGTGCTTGGGAAGCTAGGTTTTCATTGTGAATGAAAAAGTTTTGAGCAAATCAAGTAAGTGGCATATTATTCTTTATGGTTTACTTGATAGACATGGTTTTGATGATAGTTTAAGAGGTGAAATGATCATGACAGTATAGTTAAATGTATTGGCAACATGGATGAAGAATGGGTACATTTTTGTCATATTTTCATATATATGATGAATAATAGACTATGAAGTGTAATAGGGATGATTTTTGAGATAGAAATGATCCCTAACATGATGTAGAAAAAGTGAATAAATTTTTGATAGACAAATGGATGTTTCATGTTCTATTTTCAATGTATATTAATGTGCATTTCTTTAAGCATTATAGAGATGAGTTAGAATACTTTTTAAGTTAAATAAAAGGCTAAAGTAGTTTCTTGAAATGAGGAGAAATAAAATGATAAGTTAGGGATAAAATGAAGGTGTTAATGAAGTAGAAAATGTGTAGAAAGTTGGTGATGAATGTATATATATGTGTGTTCTATTTTTTATGTTACGATCAATTATGGATTTTTATTTGTGTGTGGATAATATTGAGCTGAAATGGAGTTAAGAATTATAGGGAAATGATAAGTAATTAAGCTAGAAATGATAGACTAAGCAAAGAGATGAACTAGGATGAAAATGATGATGAACTGTGTTAGAATATGTCAGATGGAGTGTTTTTACTAAATATACTTCTTATTTTAGCCATATCTTCATCTGTAAATATCCAAATGGGATGACTTTTTAATTAATATTAAAATAGAGACAAATGGCTGCAATTTTGATGAAGAAATCAAATTTGAATTCTATCCTTAAGGATTTTGAAATTTGGCTTGATGATGAGTACTAATTATTGTTGCAGTTTAAGGACAATATTTAGTATCTTGGGTATAACTCTAGGAATAATGAACCAAATTGTATGAAATTTTGGTTCATTAGAAACTTATGATATAGAGAAAAAATTGTTTAAAAGAAGGTGTTATCTAAATACCTCATTTTCTAGGACATAATGGTCATACAAAATTAACCCAAAAATCTATCTTGACTGAAAAAAATGGGAGATTAGTTTCTTTCACAAGTATGGTAGGGACACTAATCGGTGTGCAATAGGATATGATTTTATAGGTAATTGGCTTTTTTTCTTCCATAATTGTTGATTATTGTTTTAGTTTAGGACTCATTTTGTATGATTTCATTTCATTTGATTTCCATTGTTGTTCTTTTATGGTTGATGCTAATTTAGGGTAAGAATTGACTTTTTTTTTAATGTAAGATGGAAGATGGAGAAACTTGGAGGTTGAACTAGAGATCAAAGAGGAGAAGAAAAGAGGAGTGCATCTGTGACCAATTCTCACGACTATAGAAATGATGCTAATTTAGGATAAGAATTGATTATTTTTTTATGTAGGATGGATGATGGAGCAACTTAGAGGTTGAACTAGAGATTAAAGAGGAGAAGAAAAGAGCAGTGCATCTATGACCAATTCCCATGGTCGTGGGAATTATAATCCTAGACCTTATGTGGGGCCTCATTAAACTTAGGATTTTTGGACTATAAAAGGATAATTAAGCCTCCATCTTTGGGAGAGAGGACACCCTTCTGTAGAACCACTATCCTAGAGTGAAGAACACATGTTTAGAGCTTTGAGGAAGGATTAAAGTAAAGGATCATCATCATGATTGGGGAAAATAGCTCATCAACACCAAAATTCCAAATTTTGAAAAAGAAGAGAAGGAGTCTTTATATTTAATTTTCTGTCACTTTGATCTCTTATATTCTTTGTAAAATGGTCTATTTGAATTTTGATAATGTTATGGAGACTATGTTAGGCTGATTTAGTTTTAAGGATTGCTTTTGAACTATTTTCTTAGAACTTTTATTTTATTAAATTGAATGAGGTTGTCTTTGATGATTGTTGAATTATTATTATCTTACAACAAATCGAGAGATGAAATTTGTGTAGGATTGTACAATGAGAGTTGGCAACCTATAGACTTATAATTATCATGTTAATTGAATAGTTAGAAGAGAGATCTCAGCTAGTCAATTGATCACCCATAGGATAGCGTAATAACTAGTTGAATCGGTAGAGTCATTGGGTACTTTGAGAGCTTGTCCAATTGATTCCCCGTTAACTCAATTAGGGACAAGTATTTACACTTTGAGAGAGGGTAATTATTACATTTAGAGATCTAGGGTGAGACGCAATTCAATTAATAAAATATGAGGGAGACAAAATAGGGAAAAAAAGTAATCTCTAGTCTTTAGATTCTTAAATTCCAATTTTCACAAGTTTGGTATTGTTTATTGTTTTGTGTTAGTCTTCTATTGTTAATTTAATTTTACAGATTATTTTCATTGAACAATTTCATTTCTTAAACAAAGTTTCATCTAAATTAAGCGATGTCTAGGTATCAATCCCTGTGGGATCGATATCTGCTCTTTTTAACTACAAGTCACAACCCATTTAGTTGCAGTTGTTGAGCGTAAAACAAGTAAATAGATTTTACTGTTAACAAGTTTTTGGCATCGTTGCTGGGGATTGATTGTTTAACATCTTGCTTAATTTAGGTCACTTTGCTTTAAGAGTTTTTTATACTTTTCCTTGTGTAATTGCAGGTGCATGTACACAAGGAACACATGGAGATTAATATAATTTGGTAACAACGAACCATCTGATATCACAAGACACATTAAGACATCCTAGAATGAGGAATGAGACATATAAAGAGCTAGATGCTGAGAAGAAATAAAAAGAACAATGATGGAAGAGAGTTATTATAGGGAGCAAGGAACTTTTGTAAATTACAATGAGGCATAGTATGGTTGGGGAAGTACTAATCTTTATTGAAACACGAATACTCTGGGATTCCAATAAGATTGAATTGGAACGATGGAGAGTAAGTTAAACAAGTTTATGGAGATGTTTGGTTCCAAACTAACAAATATGGAAGAGAACCAGAAGAGAATGTTTTCCAGCCAGAAGTAAAGTCAAAAGAGATTGGAAAACAAATTCGATCAAGTTTTGGAAAATCATGTTGCTTCGATTCACAACCTGGAGATTCAAGTAAGACGTCTTTCCCATGAATTTTGTAAGATAACTCTAGAAGACTCTCTGAGCATTATAGAATTATATCAACGAGAGCATTATAAGGCTATCACACTTAGAAATTGGGAAGAACAAAAAGAACTAGTGGAAGACCATGTTGAACCTTATCTTATAGAAGACCAAGAAATCAAGAAAGAGGATGAAGAAAAGAAGGGAAACCTCTTATACTATCTGCCAGATCTTAGTACACCATGCTTGAATATCGAAAAATCTTGGGTACATGTCCATGCAAAAATCCCTATCCTTTGGATTGATGATGATGAAGAGACATTCAACATGAATGATGTATATAATCAATATGTTTGAATCTTTTGACGAACAAACGAACAAAGAATAGATGACAATAGACATCCAGTTTGAAGAAGTTATGAAAGTCTAGCAGAAGAAGCAGAGGGGACGAAGGTGATTAAGGAAGAAATAGAGCAACTCACCTTCGTACATGACAAATGTTGGATTCAGTGGAAGATTGAGGGAGTTTCGTTATTCCCTATTTTATTGACAGTTTTTTAATAAAAAAGACATTGATGAAATTAATTGGTTTTTTCAACTTTATCAATATTGTCCTTATGTTCATTTTGCAATTTATAACTTACTTACAGGTTACAAAACTAATGTTTAACGAAAAAAGTGGAAGCAGGTCGCTTATAATTGATTTTGGTTGAGCTTCCAAGGATAGGGAGTCGAGCTACTTACGTTAAAAGAAGCGCTGCATGGGAGGCAACCAATGGATGTTTATTTTCTTTTGACTTTCTCTGTTTATTTGTTCGTTTGATCGAGTTAATTATGATTATGTTCGAATGGAGTTGGATTGTTGTTTACTTTGAATTCGTTTGAATTTCAACTTGTTTTCTTTTTAAATTTCTTGTTGATGATTTTATCTTAATGTATTTATAGGTTTTGGGATCATAAAGAATACATGTAAGGTTGGGAAAAAGTTTAGAAGTAGAAGAATCTCCAATTCCCACATTCGTGGGAATTGAAGTGATTCCCACGAGTGTAGGAAATCTCTCTAAAAACTTTTTGGAGAGAAATCCCATGATTGTGGGAATTACGGTGATTCCCACGAGCATGAAACTCCCCTTTTTTCTCTCACACATTCTTAAAATTTTCATTCCCTCTCTCTCTAACACACGAATTTCTCTCCTCCTACTTTTTAAAACTCTTCAATTTTTCTCTAGATAAAGATGTCAATTCCGGCTCGGCCTGACCCGACCTGGCTCAGCCTGTGGTCAACATGTTTGGCTCGGTCAAACCGACCTACGGGTCAGGCTACGAGTCGGGTGGGTATGGCCTGTGGAACGGTAGGTCGGGCCATGGCCCGTGAAGTACGAGCCACGGGTCGGGGGTCCATGGAAATGGTGGGTGGGCCGGTCTGACTAGCCCGACCTATGGCCCGTGGCTCGCCCATCACCTTATTAACTTATAATAATTTTTTATATATTAACTTAAATAAATTAAAAATTTGTAATTAATGTAATTCATAATTTTAACTATAACTATTAACTTATTAACTTTTCAAATAAAATTTTAATTAATTAAATTAAAATTTCTAATTAATCATACCATTACATACTTCTCAATAACTTTATTATATCATAATTAATTACTTATATACTGCTGTAATTAATTATCAATTCTATCTTATAATAATTAATAAATAACTTAAGTAAATTAAAAAATTGTAATTAATGTAATTCATAATTTTAACTA
>JAOSBN010000006.1:22846282-22892191 GCA_027563595.1 Erythroxylum suave
GAATTAATTATGATATAATAAAGTTATTGAGATGTATGTAATGGTATGGACATTTAATTAGAAATTTATTTAAAAAGTTAATAAGCTAATCATATATTCATGATTCATAAAATTATTAAAATTTTCACTTTTTTCTTTTTAATATATATATTATGTGACCACTTTAAATTGTAACAACATATATTGAATTAATTATGATATAATAAAGTTATTGAGATGTATGTAATGGTATGGACATTTAATTAAAAATTTGTTTGAAAAGTTAATAAGCTAATCATATATTTATGTTTCATAAAATTATTAAAATTTTCAACTTTTTTTTTTACTATATATATTATGTGACCACTTTAAATTATAAAACATATAATGTATTAATTATTATATAATAAAGTTATTGAGATGTATGTATTAATATGATTAATTAGGACATTTAATAAAATTAATTATGACATTTATATGAAAATTTATAAGCATAATATCATATATTCATGTTTTATAAAATTATTAAGATTTTTACGTTTTTTTAGTTTTAATATATATATTATGTGACAACTTTAAATTATAACAACATAATGAATTAATTATGATATAATAAAGTTATTGAGATGGATGTAATGGAATGACTAATTAGGAAATTTAATTTAATTAATTGGGACATTTATATGAAAAGTTATAAGCATATTCTCATATATTCATGTTTCATAAAATTAATAAAATTTTCACTTTTTTCTTTTTAGTATTTGTATTATGTGACAACTTTAAATTATAACAACGTATAATGAATTAATTATGATATAATAAAGTTATTGAGATGTATGTAATTGTATGATTAATTAGGATATTTAATTCAGTTAATTAGAAATTTATATGAAAAGTTAATAAGTTAACAGGTTGAAAGATATTGTCAAAATTATGAATTACATTAATTACAAATTTTTTAACTTACTTAAATTATTTATTAATTATTTTAATAAATAATTAAAATATTTTTTTTGTGGTGGGTGGGCCACGGGCTACGGGTCACGGACCCATCCACTATTTCCGTAGCCACGGCCCTGTTCACTATTTCGCTGGCCACGGGCTGGCTGGTGGCCAGTCCACCCCCAGCCCGTGGCCCGACCTGCTAGTCCACGGGCCATACATACTTGACCCGTGGCTTGACCGGGCTGGGCCCAAATTGACATCTCTAGATGGATGTCATGGACTGATGAAAATCCAAGAAGAAGGTTTTATGGCTGTTGACTCTTTTCGATAATTTCGGTACATTTTTATGTTGTTTTAGCTAAATATGTTCATATATTTCATGAACGAAATATTGCTTTTTCTTTGATGATAGAGAGAAAATGTTTGTGGATTTTATGAATGGAATGATCAAAGATTTTGTCCATGACCACAACATATTATTTTAGAGCTGAAAAACAAAAAGAAGATGCTATATTGTCAAAATAATCTATTGAAGGCAGAAGTGACAGAGTTGAAGAATGAGTTAGTTGCTATGAGGACTAGTTATGAAACACAATCAACAAAGTGTTAGAAATGGTTTGCTTGTTTAAGCTTGTGTTTAGTATTGTTGCTTATGTTTATTAGTCTAAATACTGAAGGCAAAAAAGGCAATAGTTGTACCTTTAAAGCCTTACCTAGAAATGGTTTGATGTACTAGAACAATGTGTAATTGTTCTTCACTTAACCTCATGTTGGAAAGTACAAAGTGTTAGATGTTTTAACATTTGTTGTATTACTGATTTGATATTCTTGCCTAAACAGGTTTGATGTTTTATGTACTAGCCTAAATATGTTTGATGTACTAGGCACAAGATGTTTGATGTTTCAACATTTAGTAAGGAAAATTAGTGACAAAATAGGATGTTTAATCAATGGAGATGGAGTATTCGTTAGTTGTCAAAAGGAGTTAAAAGACGTAGCAATTGACTACTTTAAAAATTGTTATTTCTGTTTTGACCCTATTTGGTTGTTAGCTAATCAGCTAAAAAAATAGTTGATTGAATAAATTTAGCTTATTGACCTTATTGACCAGCTATTCTAGTATTTGGTAATCAGCTGATTAGGTTAGCTGAATGAATCCAATCAACTGATTTTTAAAAAGCTCAGGAGAAGTAGCGTTTTAATTCAGCTGATTTCATTTGTGTATACCCACATCCCTTCCATCCGTCTTCCTATTTTCTTCTTGTTGAAGAGAAGAGTATGTGACAGGTCTTTTTCCTTTAATTTTTGCTTGAGAATTTGGACTACTTCTGCCAGCTGCCAATATCCTTAATCTGCTTCCATCATCTGTAACACCATAACCAGGCCCTCTTCTCCCTTTAATTTGGTTCTTGGTGGTGGCCTTTGAAGATGTATAGATATTTGTTGTTCTTTGTGAAGCACCTCCAGGTGTTGGGAGAACAACTGAGACTGTTACATTTGCACTCCCACTTACATGAGTAGTACTTGAGATGTTGGTAGTACTTGAAGCAGTTGTGGCACCAGCAGATACAAACACAGTAGCAGAGGCAGAGGTAGAAGCAGATGCTTTTGCTCTTCTTTTACCTTTCATTCCCCTTTTAGTGTTGGATGCAAATTTAGAGGCACTTATTGGGTTGTTAGTGTTGGTTTCCACTATGGACATGTTTTTGGGGGTTGATGGTGATTTCGTTGTGTGTTGCTCCATATGGAAATTAGTTGGTTGGTCTAGGTTCGGAATTTGAAACTGGGTTGGAGCCTGCCATTTATAACAATGATAACAGAATAAAAAACCTAGAAGATTACCACTACTATGGGAAAGAAAAGAATCTCAGTTGTACCAATAAAGACAAAACAACTTAGAAATTATCTCTCGATCCTTCCAAGGACAGCCTCTTTTGTTGTGTCCTCCTGTATAGTAGTGGCTATATGTAATAATCATGCCCCTCCTAGAAACGTAGTCAACAATTTGCTTTTTGTTTACTTTTGTATTTTTTTGAGGCTCATCAATGCCCTTTTGCCTAAATGTTTTGAGCCTACTAGGCTTTTGTTTGAATTCTGGTGGCCTAATAGTTTCTTCATTGCTAATAAGTCAGTCCTTCATACTAGGCATAGGTTGAATTGCCTTCCCATATGATTTCACATATTCAGTCTTCCATAACCAACTAGAAGTGTACTCTTCAATATTAACCCTATTGTCTCTAATAGCATATATGACATGTGCATAAGGAATGCTAGAGAGGGTATATCTCCTATATGAACATATTTTGTTATGAAGCCTCACCACATATCTGTTCTGTCCATGATCAATCTCACACCCTCCGTCTCCATTATGATGCACTGAACAATGCTAAGCAATCATGACACTCTTCTCAATTGCTTCCCATATTCTTGACCCTAAATTACCCTTCCACTTGGTAGCCTCTTTGCTTTTTCTCACAATTCTTTTCATTATTAATTCTCTTCTAAGATGCTCAAATAACCCTAAAACTGACATTTTCCTTACATCAACCAGAGTCTTATTGAAGGCCTAACATAAGTTATTGTCAACCAACTCAATCATAGAATCTTCCCTCTGGAAAGCTCGGCACCATTGCTGAACTGATGCATAACTCTCATTATCTTCTATTGCCTTTCGGTTCTTGGCTCTGAGCTTATTCAAATTTTCTTAATATTCCCTTACTGTGAAGGATTTTGTAATTTTCCAAAAGTGCTCTTTCATCTCTTCCCCTTTATGTCATCTTCCATGCGAATTGACATAAACATATCTAGCACAAAATCTGTGCTTAGCATCTGGACACAAATCAGCAATGACTCTATCAAGTCTCTACAATGGAAAACATAACCATTTGAATAGGCATGTGGATGTCGCTCTACATATATCAAAACAATTACACTTTTAATGAAAATAAAAACAAGATTGATGTGAAACTTTTACCTTTTGTTGGTCAGTCATTATAGTCCAACCAATTTTGGAGCTCAAGTGAGTAAATCTTCTTTTAGCCTTTCAATGAACCACTTCCATGTGACTGTCGACTCAATTTCAACCATAGCCCAAGCAACAGGAAACATTTGATTGTTTTCATCTCTTTCCATAGCACATAGAAGTTCACACTTAGTTTTGGTTTTCAGCCAACATCCATCTAGACCAAGAAAATGCACGCATCCATGCATAAACCCACGTTTAATAGCTTCTAAGCATATGTACATTCTTTCAAATATAAGTGGAGATGTTGGAATTGGTTGAGACACTACCAATGTAACATTGTTTCCTAGGCTAGTTTGCCTAATCACTTCAGCATAAGACCAAAGCTTCCCAAACTCCTCTTTAATTTTGATCACAATACTGTTTATTATTTTTTCTTTGCTCTTCTCACCATACTCATAGACACTTCAACACCTAAACAATTCTTAACATAAAATTTCATATCATCATTCTTCATAAATGGCTCCCTTTTAAGCTTATCCTTCAACCAGTCAGCCAAAATGTTGGTGTTCGTCCTAGGATTTATATATACCCTATTATAGTCATGATTATTCCTAAATTTCCTAACTTGAAATGGCTGAAGCTTCCTATCAAATTCTCCATATAAATACCAAGGGCAATTCTCAGTTCTACATTTACCTTGGAAAAAGTTGGGCTTATTTTTGGTGAACATGTCAACCATTTTTGCTTTAATTGACAATAAACTCACTACACGCCTAAACTGCAAATGATTAAGAAAAATCATCCCTAATTCAATATAAGGCTAAGCTTCATTTTAATCATAAGCAGGGTATTTCTTTTTCCTCCTAGTAACATCAACTACCATAACATCTACATCACTAACAAGTTCTCTATATTAATCACTATTATAATATTCAGACAAAACTACCTCATCTTCATCATTTGCAACACCTGCATCAGCTTCATATGGTCTATTATCTTCATTCGGACTATTACCTTCATCTCCTTGCTCTAAATCCTCTTCAACATCTTCATATTGACCATTACCTTTATCTCCTTGCTCCAAATCATCTTCAACATCTTCATCCAGACAATTACTTTCATTTCCTTGCTCTAAATCCTCTCCATTGTCTTCAACCTTCATATTTGTATCATCTTCATTCTCCATATCTGCATCATTTTCATCCTCCACATTTGGCACATTGTCTACATTACCTACATTACCTCCAACTACATTATTAACATCCTCACCATTATCTTCATCTACATTACCCTCATTAACCTCATTACAATCATCTTCAATCACTTCAATAGGAGTATTCACACCATGTTCAATATAAATATTAATACCACCTGTGCCCATCATCTGATTAACCATATCTAACACATTATCATCATCTTGTACAACTTTCAAACCATTACATAATTTGAAACCAGGCATAAGATAAAATAGTTTCTTCACATTATTATACCCACTTCTTTTACATAAACCAACCAGTTCAAAATAGTTCAGTAAGTTAGGATCAAATTCAATTTCATCCACAAAGCCACCCTTATAACTTAACATTATCACCTATATTAACAAAACATCCCGCATGGTAAAACCGCAGAGTTACTTCATCAAATGTCATTATGCCAAGCCGAAAAAACCAACTCTAGGAAAACGAAAACACTTAATCAGAATGTTGAAAGGAAACACTGAAGTGAAAATTAAAAATTCAAGCCTAGCACATCACATGATGCTTAACATATTCATAATAATTCCATCAACCAACTTACTAAATTCTAATGATTTATTATGGCTTAATGTTTAAAGACAATCCTTATTCAATTCAACTGTTACATCAACTTTAAGTTACTAGTAATTAAAGTCTTTAAGATTTAAGTTACTAATAAAATAACAAAATCAGAATTTTATGTTATCATCAATGATAGTCAGAGTATTGCAAACAACAACATAAAATCAATACATCAGTTGCAATTAAACAAATATACACTCATATGACAAATACTCTTACTAGTAAAGCAAAAAGGATGTAGGAGGGCAATGAAATTAAAAGTATCAAATTAAGATTTTGTTGGACCAACTAGTTTTTGTGTGTGCTCTGATTGGTAGGAAAGATGAATTTTTCTACCAATCAGAGCACAATCTAGCAGCTACTCATCATCCAACTAACCATCTTCGGTAGAAGATGAAAACTAATGCCAATTTGCTTCTGCCCGTCTCATTCATACTATCTTCCTCAGGTTACGCTAACCTCAGACTTCTTTTTACCACTCCAACCACTTCTCTAACCTTAGACCTTGTTAAATCAAATGCTTACCTAAGTCTAATGACTAATATTTTAATTGTAGGACTTACCTTAGTTTTAAGAGATGATGCGTGAACCAAGCAAGCCAACCTTTTCAATGAAGAGTGGAGTGCGGATTGGAGGACGATGAAGATTCGTCAACCAACCAACACAACCTCTTCAGCAAAGGATAAAGCTCGAATTTGGCGAGGACAACCTTTGGTGAAGATGCGTGAACCAAGCAAAACAACCCTTACATGAAGACTCAAGTGAAATGGCCAACGGTGAAGATGCATCAGAGAGGGGAGCAATGATGAGATTTAGGGTGTTTTCTGTAAATTTTTCGTTTCTCTGTTTTTACCTTATGAAATTTATAGAATTAATGAAAATTTACAAAATTTTAAGTTAAAACTTAAAACCTTTTACTCTTTTATACGTGATATGTTTTTCAAGGGTAATAGTGCCACGTTGTTTAATATAACGACATGTGTAAACATATCCTAATTTTTATCCAAAAAAGTCTTTAATTGAGCAAACTCGTAAAATTATAACCCTTAATTGAGCTGGTTTGAAGTTAATGTCCCAAAATATTCAAACTAAAAAAGATTAAGCCTCAATTTGAGCTTTTACCTTAAAAGGGGTTATCACTAAAAACCCACCTATCTCACAGAAACTACGAATCTCTCAACATTATCTCTCTCTAGCTCTTGATTGCAACTAGAGGAAAGTGAAATAAGAAAATGGTTAAAGTTGCGACCAACAGAGAAAACTTGGATCTTGACCATGAAAGGAAACTAAATATGAACAATGAAAGCACACAAAAGACCCCCACCACAACTTCATTTTTCTCGATACATTTGAAATGATCTTTGAGTTGATGTTGTGTTTCTTTCTTGCCCATTTTGAAAAGCCAGAAGCAATATTAAGGAAAAGAAGCCAGTGGTAGAGAAGGAGAGGAAGTCGGAGAAGGGAGCAGAAATTGTCGCTCTCTTTTGAAACTTTGAAAGTGTCGATACTTTATTCATCATAGGAATAAATTAAGAGCGGTCGATAAATTATGGCTGTTAGATTTAGGACACGTTAGCAGACTACGACGATCACATTCGCCCTTATTATATAATACTTAATACCTGTTTGGTTGAGCTTTTCGAAAGTAATTAAGTACTTTTTTAACCGAAAAAGCTTTTTTTAAGAAAAATGAGTGTTTGACTGTAAAATAAAAAAGCACTTTTTAGTAGATATAACTTTTTTGACAGCTAAAATACAGCTTCTCAAGAAGCTCAAATATGGAGATTCTCAAAAAAACACTTTTTTAGGTAGATTTTTCAGATCAATTAATGAGTCTATTTTTTAGTCTCCTTTATCTTTATGGTTTACACATAATTTTCACAATACCCACAAACGCATTTTTCACATTTGTTTTGAGATTTATATAATATTATTTGAATTTTTATATGTTTTAATATTTATTTTTGATATTAGTTTTACTTATGTTATAATCCATACAAAAGATTTGGTTAGATATATTTTCATTTATGTTTCATATGGTTTAAAATTATATAATAATTAATATATTGTATTTTGCATATTGTTTAACATATTTGAAATAATATTTATATGCATAAATAATTTTTATTACAAAATAAAATATAGTTAAAATTAAAAATATTTTTATTTTTTTATTATTAAAAAGTCTATTGCATGAAGTTCTTTCAAAAAACTCTTTTTAAATAAAAACTAAATAATCAACTAACTTCTTAAAAAAACTTTTTTTTAAAATAGTTCTACTTACGAAAGCTTTTTTTAAAATAATTCTACTTACAAAAGCTATATTGACGTAACTATCGAAGCTAAACCAAACAAGCACTTTATAATCGCAATCTCTATTATCCTGCCAGTTCCAATAAAGCCCTGAAATCATCGATTGATTGAAAAACGATTACGGAAAATATGTCGTCTTTGATACTGAAAAAATCAAGCGACCCATCCTCACTTTTCTCCCCAAACCCTTGTACCGGAGCAAGCCTTATTACTCTCCTGTTCTCTTTTCTGCTTGTCGACAAAGATTCCCTCAGACGCCCAAATTCTCCAACTTCATGCCAAAAGCACAGTATTTTGGCTTCTTCCGTCTCTTCCTTTTTGCTTAATGCCATAAGAAACCAGTCTGGACCTCATATCTGTCTGTCGAAGAGCCGCTATAATTCGAATTTGAATTGGAAGGGCAAGGTTTTGGTTTCTGGTTTCGGTGTTCTGAAGAGACAGTTTGGTGGGTGTCATTCAGCGTTGCTTCCAAGATTCGTGCTTTCGTGTTCCTCAAATCAAGGTTTAGAGAATTTGAGACGCTTTCGCTCCTTTAGTGCACGGGCAGCAGCAGAATTTTCGACCTCAGATGGGCTAACCGTTGATGGAATTGTCGCTAGTAAATGGGCAATTGTAGATGAGAGCGAGAGCGATTGGAAGAGTCATGCTGCCGCAATTGCTCAGTCCGTCCAAATAGTTAAAAAGCGTTTGCAGGTATTGTCTACCGTCTATGCCACATTTTACTTTGTTTTCTGGAGCTGCTCTTTTAGTTTAAAATTAGTGTCTACGTTGATTTTTGGTGTTGAAACTCTACATGTGGTAATGCGCTAATGAAGCGTCATTTTTGTGTCTAGAAATACATCAGCCTCAAAGTCAGTTCATTCTGAGCTTGTTATGCATTTTATGGTACAATAGGCGAGGAAGTCTTTTCTTTCTGAGCGTGATAATGTCGAGGAAGTCTTTTGTTTGTTAGTGTGATAAACCTTCGATTATGAACTTAAAAGTGATGTATTTTTTTGTTATCTTTGGTAGCAGTGGAGGAAATTGATAGTTAGGTTGGAGCTGTTGTCTTCAGAGTTAAATAAGCCAGACCTATGGGATGACCCTGAACATGCTGGGAGGATAAGCCGTGAGCATGGTTCCCTAATGGGTAAAATGAAAGAGGTGAATGCATTTGAGCAAGAATTGCTTGAGCATATTGACATGATAAAGTTGGCCCGTGAAGAGGATGACATTGACATGGAATCGGTGGGCTCTTTCTTCTTGTAATAGGCGTGTTTTCGTTCTATTTCAATTTAGTGCCTTGTATCAAGTGTTTTATGGCAGCAAGGCGCACAGTATAGGTGACCCACAGCAATGTGTTTGTGGAATATACTGATTTGTTCCCACCTTGTTGAGTTGACTAAAGCATATGAACCAGATGACTGGTTTTGTAATTATAGGATGGTGTAATCAATAGCCACGCTAACTATTTGAAATAGCAATGACGATTATCTGGACTACTCTTCATTCTGTAGGAATCATTGAAGGCTTTGCTTCGGATGAGAATAAATATAAAGGAGAAAGAGCTTGAAGCTTTGTTGTCTGGGGAGCACGATACCTGCTGTTGTTACATAGAGGTAACTTTAACTTATTGTTGCAACAACCTTTTAGTACATGAAAATTTCTCTATTCTATGTTATGAATATGTAAATGTTGATATTGTTCTGCATATTAAGCAATAATGATTATGATTTTAAACATATCATAATTCAGGTCCAAGCTGGTGCTGGTGGTACTGAGAGCATGGACTGGGCAGAAATGGTAATGAAGATGTATAAGTTTTGGGCTGAAAGACGTGGTTATAGAGTAGCAGTGGTGGATCAGATGCCTGGTGAGATTGCTGGAATCAAGGTTCAGCTTCTTATCTTCTTCATATGTGTTAAATACCTTACTTTTCTCACTTTTACTAAACAAAGTTGTGCACCACATGAGTCTTTACCCTGATAAGTATATGAACTGCAATTCACTTTTTTCTGTTCATTTTGATTGCAATATGCTAAATTCAGTAGAGTCTGTGTCTATCATCGTCAAGCTAATTTATAGGGATATCAGAGTAAAATCATTAGTTTCTGGCATTGACAAGGACTGTTGGTCTTTCAGCGTGCTACAATCAAAGTATATGGTGAATATGCATATGGATATGCCAAAGCAGAAGTAGGAGTACATAGGTTGGTACGCATCTCCCCTTTTGACAGTGGAAAACGCCGCCACACTTCATTTGCAGCTGTTGCTGTAATTCCCATCCTCGGTGATGGATTTACCCATGTACAAATCAATGAATCTGATCTCCGTATTGAACGGTTCCGTGCTGGTGGAGCTGGTGGTCAGCATGTTAACACAACTGAGAGTGCTGTGAGAATTGTTCATGTCCCTACGGGAGTCACTGCCACTTGTCAAAATGAAAGGTGTGAAATTCTTGAATAATGGTCCAATTCCAAATTTCAAACATGTAATTATCTGTTATATTATTCTTGTCACTTTTATTGTAAGGACAGATCACAACATTTAAATAAGGCTTCAGCTATGGAAGTGCTGCAGTCTCGTCTAGACCAGCTTGAGATGGCTCGCCGTGAACAGATGAATGCACAGCACACACAATCACTGACCAACATAAGTTGGGGCAATCAGATCCGTACTTATGTGCTTCATGTACCCTCTGGCTGAAAATGTCAACTTTCAATTTTTCTTTCACACGTCCTTGTTAAAACTAAACTGACTGCCATTTTCAATTCTTCTGGATGCAGCCTTACCGGATGGTCAAGGATCTTCGAACCAATTATGAGGTGTATGACCCAGATTCCGTGCTAGAAGGAGAGTTGGATGGTTTCATGTTGAGCTATTTATCTGCCTCCCTGGATGAAGATGAAAAGAAAATTATCAGTGGGTTTGTAGAAGACATTAAATATTCTGCAGACTGATCGCGATTCAATCTCCCAATCCATGCTTGGTTAGTCAATCAACATTTTGCGTTAATTTCTCGCCTGAATACATTATTCTGCAGTAAATACTAAAAGTGTTCACGTATATCAAGCAGTACAGGACTATGTGGAATTCTCGAGTTAGAAAGCATGCTGACGAAGGCTGGGAAAGCATTACCTTCACAACGTAGTTGTTCAGTTGGACTACATTGTAAATTGGCTTAAAATGGCAAATTTTGGTCTCACTCTGACTGGAGCTTTCATGAAGAAACGATGCAGTAACATTGGGTGATGTGCGTAACTGAGTATCTGTACTTGAAAAGGACAGTCTTGGAACAAGGGCAAAGTCTTTTTCTTTCGCCTTCCTTAACCCTCTAGCTCTTCTTTTGCTCAATTCTTCTTTTCTTTGGGGGTGCAGACCTGAGCCATCTTGCTTGGTTTATAAGTAGGTGGGAGGTATCATGACTTGCTAATGACATAATTTTGCAGCTGCTGCATTCATGGACAGTGGCTAATGACATAATTTTGCAGCTGCTGCATTCATGGTCAGTGGAGCTAGAAACGAAAGTAAGGTTAAAGACACGTATTTCTTTTATTGTTTGACCCATTCATATTACAAACTAACGTTGATAACAAATTTGACGTCAATTCTGTGTAATATTACTATTATAAAAGTTTTTTCAAATGAGTAGCATAATAATGAATGTGAATATCTTTTTTTTATTGAATTAGGGTAATATTTTAAATTTGGATTGGTAAACAATTTGTGTATTGACATGTTGATATTTTATGTTTATATTTATATTTTCTTTAAATTTATATGGATATTATCTATGATTTTATTTCCATTTTAAAATAAAAATGAAAAATGATTTTAAAATATTTTTATTAAGAAATTATATATACATTTCTATTTTAAAGTAGAAGAAAAAACATAATTGAAAAGTCATTAATTAATTATGCAGTCACTTTCAATTCTCCTGCATATTTTCTTTAAATTTATATAGAGATTATCTATGATTTTCTTGCCATTTTAAAATAAAAATGAAAAATGATTTTAAAATATTTTTATTAAGAAATTATATATACGTTTATATTTTAAAGTAGAAGAAAAAACATCATCGAAATGTCATCAATTAATTATGCGTTCACTTTCAATTCTCCTGCACCAACCCTTTCGGAATCTGATTCTGCAACTTCTTCTCATTCTCCCCTTCCAACTTTTGATCATTATCATTTCCACGCTGAAAAACTCTTACATTTCTTTCTTCTGTCTTGCTAGCTTTAACTCCCAAGCTCTCACAACGTCCCGCATCCCACCCCACGTCACTCCCAGTTCACCATCCATCTCAGACTTCCTAACTGCATTGTCCTAGCTCATCCCTACACCTCTGCGTCCATATCCCCTACCTATGGACAACTCCCAATTCCCGCCTTTGAGCTTGAACTACTCGAAGGTTCCCTTCGAGCAACCTCATTCCACTTCTGCGATCACTCTTCCTGTTTCCATTTCGATAAACATTCCTTATGCTTCTCTAAGTCCTTTCTTAACTTTTTAGCAACAACAGCTGTATAAACCAATAAGTATGCAAATCGCTCAACTCTGATTAAGTTGAAGTCTACCAAAAGGAAGGCATTTAACAGTCCAACTTCCAGTTCTCTTTCTAACCACTTCAAAAGTGGTTGACAATCCAAATAAGTTGCTTTGTTCAAAGAAATAGGAACTCCTAAGTAAAAGGAGTATCTTTAATTTCCAAACCCGAAACTACTAAAAGAGTGTGAGACAGATGATGTGTCAACTGAAACCATTATAAAGCCTTTCTCCTTATTGATGGTAATACCAGAAAGAGCATTGAACTCATCCAGGGATTTTAACAAGCATTCCAGGGAAGTTGTATTAGCACCACAGATCAATAGTAAATCATTTGTAAGGGCTAGGCGAGTGATCCGCAGTCTCTTTCATTGCTGGTGAAACTTAAATCCCTTCATCAGACTGAAAATCCTTCGGATTACTCTAGAGGTAAAAACTCAATGCATATGGTAAATAAATAAGGAAAAATGAGATCACCTTGTCATATACCCCTTGCACCCTTGAAAAGAGACTTTCCCATTTATAAGTGTTGAAAACGTACCTTAGATGCTTACTGCTAAATAATTGGTTAATGAACTAAATCTTTAGTGATTTTTTTTATTTTATTCCTTGTTTCAAATAGTTAGTTGAGATGTGGCTGGATATCAGTAAATTATTTTATTTGATTCTTATGTTTTCAGCTCTATATAAAATATGCATTGCAGTGAATAAAGTATGAGTTTTTTAGAAAACATAAAAACTTGTGTTCTTTTTTAGCTTCTTCATTTTTCGTTGTTACCTCCTCCTCCAGTCAAAAACCAACATAATGGTATCAGAGCTTTTGTCTTGAGGGACCTGTGAGATGAGTGAAACCAAAAACACTCACCTAATTTACAACCCAGAATTATAACCATCTTCAAGCAATGGAGATTGAAATACAACTGTCTCGTAGTGCATCACCAATATTTGATGGTAAAAACTATTAAGTTTGGGCTGTTTGAATGAAAAATCATCTTGAGCTATGGATATTTGGGAAGTTGTGGAGGAAGACTATGAACTACCTCTATTACCAACAAATCCTACAATAACTTAAATCAAGATGTACAATGAAAGGAAAAATAGGAAGTCTAAAGCCAAAGTCTGCTTGTTTTCTACTGTTTCAAACATTATATTCACAAAAATTATGAATCTAAGTTCAGCAAAAGATATCTGGGATTACTTCAAAAAGGAATACCAAGGCAATGAAAGAACAAAGAACATGCAAGTGCTCAACTTGATCAGAAATTTGAAACGCTGAAGATGAAAGAGTCAGAAGCCATTAAAGAATACTTCGATAGGTTGCTCGACATAGTAAACAAGGTGAGGTTATTAGGTAAGGATTTTTCTAAGGGACGGATAGTGCAAAAAATTCTTGTAACCTTACCTAAAAAAGTATGAATCTAAAATTTCTGCATTGGAAGAAGTTAAAGATCTATCAAGCATGTTTTTGACAGAATTAGTAAATGCACTATAGGCATAAGAACAAAGGAGGATGATCAGAGAAGAAGGAACCATTGAAGGTACTCTGCTAGCAAAGGAAAAAAATTTAGGAGACAAAAACAAGAATTTTAATAAGATCAATAGCAACAACAACAACAGAATGATTCATATTCACCATGCTCACATTGCAAAAAAATAAATCACCCACAAAGAAAATGTTGGTGGAGGCCTGATATCAAATGCAGAAAATGTGGACAAATTGGGCATATGGAGAACATTTGCAAGTCATGAAATGAAGATGCAAAAGTAGCAACTGAGCAACATCAAAAGGATGAATTATTTTGACATTAAAGGTCTGCAATTACTAAGGCAAGGAGTGTTGGAAACGTGCCGTATATACTTGCTGCTAAATAATTGGTTAAATAACCAAATCTTTAGGAATTTTTCTATTTTATTCCTTGTTTAAAATATTTAGTTGAGTTGTGGCTGGATATTAGTAAATTATTTTATTTGATTTTTATGTTTTCAGCTCTATATAAAATATGTAGTGCCGTGAATAAAGTGTGAGTTTTTCAGAAAACATAAAAACCTTTGTTCTTTTTCAGCTTTTTCATTTTTCGTTGTTACCTCCTCCTCCTGTCAAAAACCAACAACAAGCACTCCATATGAAGTGGTAGTTGAACATTGTTTAACCCAAGAAATGTAAGCGGTTAGGAACCCAATAACTTTAAGAGTTAGAAGGATAAAGTCTTAATTAACCATATTAAATGCCTTATATATGTCTATTTTGATTACAGAATTGCTGCCAAAGCCCATTAGATGATTATTCCTAAGCTATTCCTAAGTAAGATTGATGTTATCACTATTGTTCCTACCTTCAATGAAAGTTGCTCAAAAATGATCGATAAAAGAAGGTAAAACATGTTTAATCATTAAAGAAAATAATTTAGAGATTATCTTGTAGAAAGTGGAACAATAAGAGATAGGCTTAAACTCTTTTAACAATTCCAAGTTAATCTCTTAAACTCTTTTAACAATTCCAAGTTAAGTGTCTTGGGAATTAAGTAAAAGTGAGTGATGTTCTAAGCAGATAGCAATTTGGCACTAAACAAGAACTCCAATATAGATTCACAAATATGGATCTCAATAGAATTCCAAGAATTTTGGAAGAAAACGTAATAAATTTAACATATCTTGAAGCTTTATTGAGGTAGGTAGAAAATTACTATCTCAATATCACTTATAAGGAAGGGCCAAAGTCTCCTCAGGCAACAAAATAAAACCTAAATGCAAAAGAGAAAAATGCCAATGAAATAAAAGACGCCACTGAAATTCTTCCTTTTGTGTCCGAAGCTCTTATGCTTTTTGTGTCAGGAACCAATCTTTATATTGACTGATGGGATATTCTGATATATAAGATAGACTCCTTAAGTTTTAAAAGGAGGTTTTCTTCATCTTGTTAACCATCTTGGCTTCTTTTCATTTGTAATCTTTCCTTTCAAAATAAGTGAAATATCAATTTAATAATTTTCAAGGGAGTAGGCATAGTTGACTGAATCTCATTAAATTATGATATTTTTTACTTGTCTATTTAATAACTATTGTCGGGTATAGTTGTAGTGAATTATTATGCTATTAAATTACATGTTCAGGAAAATTCTCTCTAGGAGGTTGGATTTTAAGTGAGACCATTTATGACCCCTTTATTCTTTCCTGAGAATTTACCTGGTGTGATTTTTCAATACAATCGTTCACACTCTATTCACCTAGGCAATAATATTCAAGGTGAATTTGTTATTATTAGTAGAAATTAACTTGAGTTGTCACAATAATTGGTGTCAGAGTCAAGATTTTTTTTAGTATGCTTTGTGGTTACAGCATAGTCTGATTTTTTACATCAGAAAAGATTTTTCTTTGGGCTATTTTCATTTCGCATTGACAACTATTGAATGGAAATTATAGCAGGGATGACATAAATTAAAGCTACGACCGCACTAACAGCTTCTACATTGTCTATTCTAGAAAGGATTGTGATGAAAAATGCAAGATTTGCGGTAAAGATTTTTGATGGCATGGGTTATTTCAGCATATGGCAAAGTGAGGTTCAAAACACTCTTTTTCAACAAGGTATTGGCATTGCTATTGAAGAAAAGAAAGTAGACGATGTTGAGGAGAAAGATTGGAAGATTATAACTCGTTTGACATGTGGTACAATTCGATCGTGTATTTCCAGATAGCAAAAGTATGCTTTCTCGAAAGAAACTTCTACCTCTAAATTGTGGAATGCATTGGAGGAAAAATTCTTAAATAAAAACAATTAGAATAAGCTTCATGCACTGAAGAGACTGTTTTGTTTCTCTTATGTTTTCGGTGTTACTATAAATGATCACATCAACAGTTTTAATCAGTTAGTTACTGATTTAATGGATTTGAATGTGACATTTTACGATGAATATCTGGCTTTGATGTTGCTGAGATCCCTTCCTGAGGAGTTTGAGTTTCTTGAAACTACTTTACTTCATGGGAAGGTTGATGTGTCTCTTAGTGAAGTTACAACTGCTTTATACAGTCATGAATTGAGAAGAAAGACAAAGGAAGAATATACAAGCGGAGCAATATAAGCTTTGGTAGTCAAAGGCCATTCGTTGAGCTAGACAGAAGGAAAGAAAGGGAGATCGTCGAGACTCAAATTGAGCAAAGATGAATGTGCCTTCTATTGGGAAAAAGGGCACTGGAAAAATGATTGTCTAAAGATAAAGAATAAAAACAAACATGATAAGGAAAAGACTGTTACAAATTCGAATGTTGCTGAATGTGAAGAAGCAAACTTAGATCTTTCATTAGTTGTTACATCCTCAATAAGCCCTTCTAGTCTATGGCTGGTCGATTCAGGCTGTAGCCATCTTATGTGTCCTAATAGGGATTGGTTCCTTGATTTTAGAGATAATAAATTTGGAGCTATCTATATAGCAAATGATAGTTCCTGCATCACAAATGGGATTGGTTCAATTTTCTTGAGGAATCACGACAGAACAATCAGGACTCTGAAAGATGCTAGTACGTGCCAAGTTTGACAAAGAATCTCATTTCTGTAGGAGTCCTAGAATCAAAGGGTTACATTGTAAATGCAACATATGGAGTAATGGAAGTCATCTCTGGTGCACTTATTATAATGAAAGGAATTCAAAAACATAATAATTTGTATTATTACAAAGGTAATGCAGTTATTGGAACAATATCAGTAGCTTCTAATGATGATCAAGAGCTAGAAGCAGCAGGCAAGTTGTGGCATATATGCTTAGGACATACAGGTTAAAAATCCTTAAAGATATTAGTAAATTAAGGATCGTTGAAAGGAGTTTGGGCATGCAAATTAGGCTTCTATGAGCATTGTGTCAAAAGGGAACAAACAAGAGTGAAATTCGACACTGTAATCTATGATGTGAAGGGTTATTTTGGATTATGTTTACTCTAATGCATGGGGACCTTTCAAAACAACTTCCTTAGGAGGAAAACCCTACTATGTGATCTTCGTTGATGTTTTTTCTTGGAGAGTATGGTTGTATATTATGAAGAATAAGGATGAATTGTTGGGAGTTTTCCTCAACTGGAAGAAGATGGAGAAAATTCAAACAAGTAGAAGGATCAAACGTCTCCATATAGATAATGGTGGGGAGTAAATGAGTGATCTATTTTTAAAAGTCTGCGATAAAGAAGGTATTGCAGAAATTTCACAGTCAGGGATACACCACAACAAAATAGGGTGACAAGAACTAGACATTACTGGAGAAAGTTCGGTGTATGCTGTCCAATGTTAGGTTGGGCAGAGAATTTTGGGTTGAGGCTGTTATATATGCGTGTCATCTTATTAATTGTCTTCCATCAATTGCTATGGGTGGAGAAAACACCTTTGGAAAAATAGTTTGAAAAACCTGTTATAGATTATGATTCTTTACATGAGTTTGGTACTGCATACTATCATGTTAAGGAGTCAAAGTTGGATTCATGTGCAAAGAAAGCAATTTCATGGGGATCACCTCTGGTGTGAAAGGATTTCATCTTTGTTGTCCAGAGTCGAAGAAAATAATTTTCAACAGAGATGTTACCTTTGATGAATCTATCATGTTAAGAAAGGTGACAAGTAAAAATGTTAAGCAGACAAATGGTACTCTAAACAGGTGGAGTTTGAAGGAAGAATTATTACCCTAGCAAATGATAAAGTAGATGCAAAAACTCTTGTGGTAGAAGAGGAGCTAGATGAAGTAGAATTTTCAACCCAAGAACCTCCATAACAACATTGAGAAAACCAAAAAGGAATATTCAAGTACCTGCTCGTTATGTTAATATAGTGGCTTATGCATCTCCAATTGAAATTGATGACAATCCTACCAATTATAGGGAAGCAATCTGAAGTTCAGAAGAAGATAAGTGGAGGATAGCCATGGATGAAGAAATACATTCTCTTAATAAGATTCAAACATGAAAGCTAGCTAGTCCTTAAAGGGAAAGAAGGCAATTGGATGCAAATGAGTATATATTGTAACATCCTACTTCCATAGAGCACATACCCGACATTCCAGAAAACATGTGAGCATATACTTCATAGAAGTGACATGTTAAAGCAGTCACATCACTTATTATGACATCATATAGAACATAAACATTTCAGGAAAAACTATGTTCCCTCATTTCATTCATGAACATAAGCATACATTGTCATTACATTTCTTTCATTTGATTCATAAACGTAAACATCCATTTTGTTATCACACTCATAACTTCTGTTTATACAATACATAACATGTCAACGTTTGCAACTCTATATAATGTGTACAATATAAAACTAGGTACTGGACCAAAATATTCTATCTAGACGCTTTAGTATCAACTGACCAGACCTTTGAGTCATTTTTAGTTCCAAAATGGACAATGCTAGGTTGCTACTAGATTGTCTTAAAGATTAGGTTGTCCTGGTACCTGAAAAATAACGATGTAATTTTGATGAGTTTGCGAACTCAGGAGTAAACTATTATCGATGCACTTATGTAAGTTATATCATGGAGGGCAGTTCTAGCAACATATTATTGCACATCAACAATCATATCATATAGAACAGTTCTAATCATCACATCACATTATCAATGATATCTAGATGTATTGCAATATTTTGATTCAAGTAGAACATATCATATATGTAAAAATGCGAATGAGAATGCAAATGTGCTTTATTTCTTCTTTCTTTTTGTTGTGATCAAATATGCTAATTCATACCCCATGTTTCAAACAATTTTTTGCTGGCCAGCTTTACAAGCATTATGGGCCTGATCACATTACGAGCTTTAAGCCTTGATTTCAAATTACGAGATTAAGCCCTATTTTCACATTACGAGCCTTAAACCTTAATTTCGAGCATTTCGCCCTGAATATCTGCATGTTGGTCATTTTGATCACAACTCCCATTAACTCATCATAAATGTCAAATGCAATGATATGAATCGTCTCACATATCATTTGTTTTTATCAATGTAACTGGTTATCCAAAATTCACATTTAATTTGTGTTAAATAAGCATTTAATAGATAATCACATAATCAACAATTGATATTCAATTTGAAAACACTTCCATTTATAGTTCTAAAATATCAAACTCATTGGACCGACAATGTCCAAAATTATAGCAATCATATAAGTAACAATTCAATAATTGAAATTTAACTAAAAACAAATTAATCATAGTGAGAAACATCTATGTTAACTCACACAGCACTCCAACGAGCTATTGCCTCAACGTCTCGACAATATCTAGGTATTGACAATCACTCTAAGAGCCTATTAGAGATGCATATGAACATTGTTCACTGATAAGAAATAGCGAGAATATGTATGCAATCCTTAAGTGCAATGTTTAGATCCTGTTCTTCCTAATGTTCTTTTATGAACAAGTTATCTTCTTTTAATCATAACTCTCTCAACAAAAATCCAAGTACCATGATTCTTTTACTTCCTGAAAATAGACTTCCATTAGTCTTAATATATCTACAAATTACATGAACAACATCTCCCTTTAGAATACAATCTCCATACAAATTTTGTCCTGTCTTCTGATAAGAAATAGGTTAGCAACTAATGCTCAAATAACAATAAATCATTATCAAGGCATCCTTTAGCTAAGTTGTTTCATAGAAGCATTAATAAGACATCAATAATCATTTTTCATGTTTTATACTTTGACTAATTCGGGTTTTAAAGCCCTAAAAAATTAGGAAACAATACAAGGTTCGTGCACAAGGTCTGTTATGGGCAATATTAGGGAAACAAGCATAACACAAGCTCTAGTCACTATTTTATCAAGCCACTTTCACGACCTATATCTACAAATTTGTTCTTTAATTTCTTCAAATTCATGCTTTAAAGATATGTAAAACAGATTGAAAGAGGAAGATGGAATTGAAACTAGAATTTCGACTTACTTTGGTAACTTCTTTCCTTCTCCTCTTCTCTTCCCCCTTTTCTTTCCTTCTCTCTCTGGTTTTTGTTTGTCTCCTTATTCTAGCCTTATGGCAGACCTTCACTCTCCCTTATGTTGCCTTTTGTCTATATTTTCTTTAGAAAATTCAAAGAAGGTCAGACTAATTCATGTGTTGCTGTTTCATTGGTCTATGCGTCACCATTCTATTAGTCCATATGTTATTATTCTATTGGTCCATGTGTTACTAACTTTAGGCTCGACATTTCACTCATTTAAGCCTCTATAACTAACTACTTGTAAGGCTACACATGTTACCAATTGTAAGGTTACATATGTCACCATTTGTAAAGCTACACATGTCACCATGCTAAAGCTCCATATGTCACAAGCCTAAAGTGCCATTTGTCACAAATTTAAAGGGCCACTTATCACAAATATAAAGTACCACTTTTTATAAATATAAAGTACCACTTGTCTCCAATTTTACCATTTAGGAATTTAACTAAACCAATTTACACATTGACTCCTCATATTTCCGATTTTTAACAATTAACTCCAAATTACTAACTTAAATCCATCAATTTCTAATTTATCAAAATCATATCCAAGCATCCCGGAATATGTCAATTGATTGATACAATATGCATGCATTTAATCTTTTAAACCTCCAACCCTAAACAATTTAGGAGATAGGATATTATATATTCAAAGAAAGAAGGATCTCCTGACAACAATAATGTTCGCTACAAAGCAAGACTAGTGGCCAAAGGCTATGCTCAGACAAAAGGAATTGATTATAAAAAAGCTTTTTCTCCAGTTTTAAAATATTCCTCCATTCGATTTTGCTAGCTTTGGTAGCACATTTTGATATCGAACTAGTTCAATTGGATATAAAAATTGTGCTTTTACATGGAGACTTAGAGGAGAAAATCTATATGACTCAAATCGAAGGTTTTAAAGTTTCCAAAAAAGAGAATATGGTGTGCAAGCTTGAAAAATTATCGTACGGATTGAAACAATCTCTGAGGCAGTGGTACAAACAATTTGACAAGTTTATGATAGCGTAAAAGTACATAAGAAGCAGATACGATCACTGTGTGTATTTTCGTAAGCTACAAGATGGATCCTACATCTATCTTCTCCTATACGTTGATGATATGCTAATAGCTTCAAAGAATCAAAGATAAATTGAGAGATTAAATATTCAATTGAATCAGGATTTTAAATTGAAAGATCTGGTTGAAGCCAAGAAAATTTTTAGCATGGAGATAAATAGAACAAAAAGTTGGGGAGACTGTATTTGATTCAAAACCAATATTTAAAAAAGGTACTATAATGTTTTGTTATGAATGAAAAGTCAAAATCTATTAGTATAAACCTATTAGGATTTTAAATTCCGTTCGCTCCTCGTATAAAGCTTAATGCATCCTTATCTTTATAGAAAGATGTAGAACAAGAGTATATGACTAAAGTATCGTATGCAAATGTGTTTGATAGCTTGATGTATGTTGTGATGTGTACAAGGCCTGACATTTTAGAAGCAATAGGAATCGTGAGCAGGTATATGCATAATCTAGGCAAGGAGCATTAGCAAGTTGTGAAATAGATTCTGCAGTACATTTTAAATACAGTAGATATTGGAATAATATTTGGATGAGAAAGGTAGTCACTGCTTAGTTTGATATTGTGATTCCGACTATGCTAGTAGTCTAGATAAACATTGATCAACTACTAACTATGTGTTTACTCTTGCGAAGACACCAATCAATTGGAGGTCTACCTTACAGTCAACAGTTGCTTTGTCGACTACAGAGACAAAGTATATGGCGGCCACAGAGACTATAAAGAAGGCAATTTGGCTTCAATGGTTGCTTGATGAATTGAGGATTAGATAGAAACATGTCAAAGTATATTGTGATAGTCAGAGTGTTATTCATTTAGTAAAGAATCAAGTTTATCAGGCAAGGACAAAGCAGATCGACGTTCGCTTTCATTTTGTACGAGAGATTATGGAAGATAGTGGAATAATACTTCAGAAAATCCTAACCTCTGAAAATCTTACAAACATGATGACAAAAGCGGCGACTACAGTCAAGTTCAAACACTGATTGGATTTAATTAACATTTTGAGAATTTGATAGCAATTGGCGACATTGATGATGATAGTTTCATTTGCGATAGGATTTTAAGAAAAAAAAAAGATTGGGAAATATGTCAAGGCGGAGAATTGTTGACTTATGACATATTTTGATATCCCATATTAGAAAATTGTGAAGATGAGAGAGACTCCTTAAGTTTTGAAAGGAGGTTTTCTTCATCTTAGCTTCTTTACATTTGGAATCCTTCGCTTCGAAATAAATGAAATATCAATTTAATAGTGTCCGAGGAAGTAGACATAATTAGCTGAATCTCGTTAAATTTTGGCATTCTTTATTTGTCTATTTAATAGCTATTGTCAGGTATAGTTGTAGTTAATTAATGTGTTATTAAATTACATGTCTAAGAAAATTCTGTCTAAGAGATTGGGTTTTAAGTGGGATCGTCTGTGACCTTCAGTCTTTTCTGAAAATTTACCTGGTATGATTTTCAGTACAATCGTTTACACTTTATTCACTTAGACAATAGTACTCAAAGTAAATTTGTTATTATTAGTAGAAATTAACCTAAGTTTTTCACAACACTTTATAGTTAAGTTATGTTCCTTCCTTTTTGGGTTTCTCTCCACGGAGGACTTGCTCTTTTGATTTAGTTTTATATTGTTTTCTCAAAGTTGGCTCCGATCGGTGGTCATCATGAAGCTTTTTTCTTCTCTCTTTTGGCCATTCTTGCGTAGGTTAACTAGATTATTGCTAAGTAGCCCATTATAGGTATTCCACAGGTTTGTGATCCTAATTTCAAGTTATCTGATGCTTGGAACGGCATTTTGACAGTTTTTCCTCTTCATTGTTACTTGTCCAGTTCCACTTTAGTATCGCTTCGATTATCGAATAGAAGTAACGAAGTCACAACCCATAAGCGCAGACTGCATACTTTGGGACCACACTTGAGTGGATGTTGTAAATACAGTAAGTTGAATTGAAATCCGACTAATACAAGTTAAGAGCATAAGGAGTCGGATCAGAATTTTGCTTTCGCAGTACTAAGTTCCAAGGGCAGTTAAATATATGCGGTTCATCATATCTGTAAGATACGAATTGGTTTTTGTAACCACAGATGATGTGAAAGTTAGGAAGAGCATATGAAATCGTTACCGTTGTTTGGTCAAATTCAACATGGATTGAGATCATCCTAAAATAGAAGTGTAATAAAGTTAAAGGTAAGTTTTCATCAACACTTTCTGGTCAACTTCATAAAGTTTTAACGTTTTGGCATCTCTTACGTGGAGATTAATGCTTCATTTTCCAAACTAGAGAATGCAAACTGAAGTACAAACGAAAAATTTTATTCAGATTGTCGTGTCAGTTGTCTATACTCTCCTAAGCATCACCCTCCTGCTGTTGTCTTGAATGTGAGATTCTCGACACTCATTTATGGCCTTGACTTTGCTGAAGGTATTTGAATAACATTTATTGGTGATGCATGCTGTTGGTAGAATTGATCACAAGATGCATAGGTTATGTTGTGGGCCATATGGGTCACTGGATTTTTCAACCCAACTTCAGGTGCTGCGGCTGCAACTTGCTGCTGATAAAACTGTCCTCCCACTCCATTTACGTGTCCATAGCCATTTGAATCCTGATAATGGACGGGGTTTATTGAGATCTTTGAATCTTCCTCAGGGAGTTGAAACGTTCCACCCCACGGGTCTGACTGTGGCAGGTGATAACTTCCGTCACAATGCGGACAAATTAACAACTGATTTTGGTGATGATTCCAAACTTCATCTTTGGCAACTCCCTGACTGCAAGTTGATAGGCTGTACCTTTGACAAGAAGCAGGATCAAGCTGAGAGTGTATTTCCCAAACGAAGTCTGGATTTGTATGAACCAAGCGTTGATAAGAAAGAGCTGAGCTTAGTTGTGTGGATGAGGCATCAGCTACCAGTTCTCCAGCTTGACAACTTGCTAAAGCATCTCCGTAATAGTCTATGGTTTGGTTCCATGCTCCGGAATTGTCATATACATTGTTGCTAATTTGGCTATCTGAGGGCGAAAAATCAATAACTGTGTTATATAGACGACATGCTTTTACTATAATCTGGAATATTAAACTGGAAATATGGCTTGAGGAGCAACATGAGCACCTGATGTCGGTGAATTCATTTGATTAAAAGACTGAAGAAACAGAGAATGATAAGACTGACTTGGCCCACCTAGTCCCAAAGGTGCAGTAATAGTTGGGCAAGCTAACTGCATTCCTCGGTTCAAGTTCATCACATTCAGCATACGTGCATTATTGTTGAATGTTGAATCTGTCACTCCTCTTTCATTTGGAAAGTTTGGCGACCGTGACATACTTGGGAAAGGTTTTTTGCTGAGCTCCATTAACCGACCATCACATTGCAGAAGCTTCTCATAGTGTTTTTCAAGAGTTCCTGGTGAAAACACCAGACAGTGCCTTCTGAGAATGGAACATTAGATCAGATTAAGCTTCTTTTGTAATTTCCATCCGAATATGCGGTAGGATATGACATCCAAACCTGCAATGACAAGCTTCCCCACCAGTAAAGTCTGACGTTGAACTCCAAATGGTATGCTTTCTTGGCTGTGGATCAACCTCCATGAAAAAGTTAGGTCGCTCATTTAACTGCATCAACTCAATGCAACAAATTAACGGATGGAACATGTAACTAAATTCAAAGCCAGAACTATAAGCTCGCAAAAACGCAAGGAATAAGGAGAAACAGAAGAAACCTCAATTTGCAGAGTAGCTGACTCATTCTCCTCAATTTTAGCTTGAATGGCTATTATATTACTCCATTGAACTTCAATCTTTCTCTTTAGCCTCCCAACCAGAATCTCCCACACCAACTTCCTCTTAGAATAATAACACTTAGCCACTATGTCACCTTCGTTTCGTGACACTCTCTACAAAAGGAAAATAATTAAAAGAATTCACTACAAATGAAACCATTGTATTACAAATGACAAGCTTGTGACCGTACCTCCCATGATCCAATCCTGAGAAGTAACGCACTAAAATTAGAAGCCTTCAGTTTCCCAGAATCGTCATGCTTGGGATGGCACAATAACTTACGATCGGTGTGAAATTCGTTCTCATGCAAGTTCTTCTCCATAAATTCATATAAAGAGGGTGTAAGGTTGAGTTTCAAACCGAGTGGTCGCAAGCTCAAAATTTTATTTGCCAAGTTGGTCTGAATCATCATAAGACATAAGTATTTGTGTTAAAAGTTAAAATAAATGTATTGCGTATTGCGACAAAAGAACGTGGAATATCATACAACGACAATTATACGTGTAAGCACACGGAAGATGTAAAACCTGTTCATCGTCCTGATTTTGAGTTTGCAGATTTTCTGTAATCTTGTCGTTTGCAATACCAGAGACATAATCGTAAGAGTCGCCATCAACTGGACCACCGCCACCAGGAACGCTACCAGCATCAACCCATGTTAAATCATGATACATGAGCGGGCACAAATTGCGGTCGTCTTGATAGAAGAGTGGAGTCAAATTGTTGCACAGGAGATTTGATGCTGTTTCGGAGATGCACATAATGCAGAGACCTGATCCCGAGAAAGCAGGAACAGAGAGACAGGTGGGAGAGAAACAGGATAATGAGAAAGGAAGAAATATATAGATAGGTATTTATAAAGAGCAGAGTAGCTGTAGGAAGAGTGTTGGAGGTGAGCAGGGAATTAACTACTGAAACTTGTACGTGTTAAGGAGTCTTGTATTTATATGAGACGGAGAGAGCATACCATAAACTGCCGCTGCCTTTTCTTGTTTTGTCGATAATATTTATTTACCAAAAATTATTTTGTAAATTAATATGTTTTTCCAAATTTATTTTCCTCTCTTATGAAAATATACAGTATCACTAATAATAAATAGAGTCGAAGATTCTAGTTTTGTTTCAATATAGAAGTCCTAACGGTTTTAGTTGAAGCGAGTTAAAAAGAGAGAAAATCTAGGGTGTGCAGAGAATCGGGAATCCACGAGTCTTTATCAGGACATCACCGTATGCGCTTTGTATGTTTCACATACATATGATCCTTGATGGACGTGTACGTTTGGGTCTAAAAGTTCGGCACAATCTTAACGCAAGGTAACAGATTAATTTTTCATATAATTTTGTTAAAAAATTTTATAATTTCACTGTTTTTTTGAGAATCCCTTGTAATTTAAACATGTTTATTTTATAATGAATTTTTGTTTTTTGTTAAATATTATTATTGAGATGACAAATATTGACAATATGATAAGACTTACTTTGTAAATAAAATAAGGTTTAATCGAAAAAATTCAAATATTATGTCAAATACCATATCTCCATCCAGCCGTCTATCAATTTTCACTCGACATTTATACTCTTCACCCCCGTCTTCAACTTTTCTTTCTTTTCAACATTCACGATTGTGAAGGTGACAGTGTGCAATGGGCCAAAGGATATAATGATCGGGAGTGAAATTTTATGCTATTACTAAGAACATTCTGGTGAGCCTTAGGCTAGGAGAGAGTAGCACACTCGAAATTGTCTGCAAATCACATTGTAACTTGACATATTCGAGTTACATAATAATAATATTCAGTGACAATACTGTCAATTACTGAGAGTTTCTATCACTGGTATCAGAGCAAAAATCTTGACGATGGCTAGCAAGAAGGGTGATAATCGGATGGATGGAATTAAGAAGGAAATCGAGAACTTACGTGGAGATTTTTAGAAGAGTTTTGAGCTACTGAGAGAGGAACGGAGACTGGAGAAAGAAGAAGTGCAAAAGAAATTGGGAGAGATCTCAGCTAGAAATGAAGGAGTTACGTGAAATAATGATGATGTTTGTGAGTCACAGAGAAGCCGGCAAGAGTGGTGAGACATCAGGCAATCATCGAAAGGAGGAAGAGGCGCGAGTGGACAAAAGGAAGGGACCAATGGAGCCAGGTGGGAGTCAGGGGCCAACGTCAGGGGTCGAACCAGGGAATGAGAGCCGGCGACACTCCTCGGACATTAGGTGGTGGACTGACCATCCACCAGGGTATGGATGGAATAACCCGACCCACCCGAAACCATTCTGGGGGTGGGTACGCCAGGTAGGGGGTCGATGTGGGCCACCAGTGGGAGGAGAACGTGAACCTGAACTACCGAGAGAAGAATGGAGAGGCTACACAGAAGAACCACCACGTGGGCTTGTTCGACAAGGAGAACACCGAAGGGACTATCGAACTCGGAAGGTGGAGATGCCAGTATTTGATGGAGAAGACCTGGATAGGTAGATTTATAGGGTGGAGTGTTTTTCTCAGTGGGAAGGTTCCATGAAAGGGAGAAAATGGAGTTAGTGTCCCTCAGTATGGAGAAGAAGGCTTTGGCATGGTTTCGATGGGTGTAGGGTCGAAGACCAATTAGAGATTGGGAGGAATGTAAAGAATTGCTTGTTAAAAAATTTAGACCTATCCAAGAAGGAACCCCATGTCAACGTCTTTTGGCCATCAAACAGATAGACACAGTAGATGAATATATTTGTAGATTTGAGGAATTAACTGCTCCATTACCAGGGTGGCCTAATGAAGTGCTGGAGAGTTCATTTTTAAATGGGTTGTCGAAGGCGGGTGGAACTCTTAATTGCTAATCTTAGAAGTTTGGGACGAATGATGTCGTTAGCATAACAGATCGAGGAGAAGAATAAAATACTAAAACGTGATAAGGGAAATAGGGCCATGGGGGGTAATAAAATAACTGGCTATGGTGGATACAAAACATGGGATACAGTCGGAGACAAGGAGAAAAGTGGGTTTAAAACAGGGAGGGCCATTGCCACCGACATAGGAGGTGGAAAATTTAAACGCTTAACATTTAGTGAGCTATAAGAGAAGAAGAGACGGGGGCTATGTTTTAAATGCGATGAGAAATATACATAAGGCCATCGGTATAAAATGATAGATTTGAAGGTGATCACGGTCTTAGATGAAGAAATAGAAGTTAAGACATTAGAGATTGTAGAAGAGGAAGAGCAGCAAGAAGTGGAACTGCAGAATGTAGAACTTTCAGCAGGGTCGGCAGCTGGTTTAACTCTACCCAAGACAATGAAGGTAGTAGGAGAATTGGAAGGGGAGACTGTGGTGATCCTTATTGACAGTGGAGCCACCCATAACTTTGTTTCGAAAGAGTTAGCATTGAAATGGAGCTCCAAATGGGACCCCACTGTCAAGTATATGATAGTAGAGGGGAATGGAGAAAAGGTAGCAGAAAATGGGGTCTATAGGAAACTAAATTTAAAAATACAAGAGTTAGAAATTTATGAGGATTTTTTGCCAATAAAGTTAGGCAGCATAGATGTTGTTCTGGGAATAAAATGGTTGAGAACACTAGGAGATGTCCTGAATAATTGGTATACACTGACTATGAAAATAAGAGTGGGAGGGAAAGAAATTATTATAAAAGGGGATCCAATCTTGTCAAAATCTATGGTGAGTGCAAAATCCCTTTGTAAGGATCTCAAAGAAGGGGATTTAATGTATTTGTTACAAATGGAAGTACAGGAGGAAGAACCGAAACTGATTATTAGGGTGGAAGACCCTGAAATCCGAAGTGTGTTGGAAGAATATGAAGGTGTTTCAAATGCCACAGACATTGCCACCAAAAAGGGGAAGAGAGCGCCACATCCACTTAGTTGAAGGAGAAGGACCAATAAGGGTCTGACGCTACAAGTATCCCCATTTTCAAAAGAATGAAATCGAGAGATTCGTCAAGGAGATGTTAGAGTCGGGGATCATTCAAACCAATACTTCAACTTACGCTAGTTCAGTTCTGCTAGTCAAGAAAAAAGATGGAGAGTGAAGGTTTTGCGTGGACTATCATGCTCTAAATAAGGTGACCATAAGTGACAAATTTCCAATACCCATAATAGAAGAGTTGATGGATGAATTGAATGGTGCGATTATCTTCTCCAATACCCATAATAGAAGAGTTGATGGATGAATTGAATGTTAAGGTGGCCTAAACCAGAAACTTTGAAGGAGTTGAGCGGATTTTTTGGGTTGACGGGTTATTACCGAAAATTCATAAAAGGGCACAGCCACATTGTATGGCCGTTGACACAGTTGCTCAAGAAGAACAATTTTAAGTAGACAGTGGAAGTGGAGAAAGCTTTCAATAACCTGAAACAGGCCATGACCGCCGTACCTGTTTTAGCCTTGCCCGACTTCAACCAACCTTTTATTTTGGAGACTGATGCTTCAGCTTCGGGTGTGGGAGCAATGCTGATGCAAAATAACCGACCAATTGCCTATTATAGTAAGTCATTGTCCACAGAAAGAAAGGGACAATCTGCTAATGAGAGGGAACTTATGGCTGTTGTGTTAGCTGTCTGGAAATGGAGATCTTACCTCCTAGGCTATAGGTTTGTCATTCAGACTAATTAGAAACTGTTGAAGTTTCTGCTAGAGCAGCGGGAGATTCACCCTGATTATCAGAAATGGATCACCAAACTGTTGGGTTTTGACTTCGCCATTGAATACAAACCAAGTAGGGATAACAAAGTGGCAGATGCTCTATCACGAGTACAGTACCAGGAAGAGATGCGGATTGTAATGGCATGCAAAATCATAGATATGGATGTAATCTTGCGGGAGATAGAAGCTGATAACAAGTTGAGGGAGTTGGTTGAAGCTGTCAGCTGAGATCTTGGTTTCAAGCCCCTATATATGGTGAAGCAAGGTAGACTCTAATACAAAGACAAATTGGTAATCTCTAATACTTCTGCCTTTATAACTAAAATTATTAAGGATGGTCATGAGAGTCATTTGAGAGGACATGGAGGACCGTTAAAAGCATATAAAGACATTTCTAGGGAGTTGTATTGGGAGGGCATGAAGAAAGAAATTTATAGATTTGTGGTGGCTTGCTTAACATGCCAGCAGAATAAATACCTAATATTGTCTCCAGCAGGATTATTGCAACCCCTTGCGATTCCAGATCAGGTGTGGGATTATATAACCATGGATTTTATCGAAGGGCTCCCAAAATCCCTTGGATATGCGTCTATCTTAGTGGTTATAGATAGGCTGAACAACTATGGTCACTCCTTACCCCTTAAACACCCTTACACGGCACAATTAGTGACTGAAGTGTTCATCAAGGATATTGTGAGGCTACATGGATTCCCTAGATCGATAGTCTCCAACAGAGATAAAGTTTTCAGGAGCAAGTTTTGGGGGGAACTTTTCAAGATGCATGAAACTGTCCTCAAATTCAGCTAATCCTACCACCCTCAAACCAATGGTGCTACTGAGGAGGTGAATAGGTCAGTAGAAGCCTACTTGAGATACTTTGCAGGAGATACCCATAAGCAGTGGGCGAAATGGTTGGGCTAGGCAGAATATTGCTATAATACCTCCTATCATGTGGTTCTTAAAACTACCCATTTTAAGGTATTATATGGAAGGGATCCTCCACCAATTTTTTGGGTTCACAAATGGAGTCGGTCGATGTCTTACTGTAACAAAGAGACCACTACTTAACCAAAATTAAACAGCACTTATCTAAGGCACAAAATGACATGAAAAGCAAGGCTGATCAGCATAGGTGAGCAGTAGTTTTCCAGGTTGGAGACATGGTATGGCTGAAGCTAGCTCCTTATAGACAATTGACGGTAGTAAGAAGAGTTAGTGAGAAATTAGCTCCCCGGTATTTTGGTCCATTTTGAGTGTTGAGAAGGATCGGATAAGTGGCATATGAATTGCAATTACTTGAGACAGCCCAGATTCATCCTATCTTTCATGTGTCATAGCTGAGAGCCGTTGTGGGAGAGGATAAGGATAAGATGATTCTACTTGACAGATAGACAGGAGAAGAGAAGTCAATGGTGCAACCTGAAAAAGTTTTAGCAGTAAGACCACTAGGGGGATCCAAAGGGTTGGAAGTCTTGATCAAGTGGGAAGGCTTAGCAGATTCGAAAACTACTTAGGAGAAGTTCGATAACATAGTAGAACAACTTCTAGATTTTCACCTTGAGGACAAGGTGCAACTTATGGGGAGAGCAGTGTTAGACCTCCTATTACCAAGGTTTATTCTAGAAGGGTAAAGGAAAGGGTAACCGAGTAAAGTTACCACTTTCTGTTATAGTTAGGGGCTGGTGGGTATTACGTGCATGTGGGAGGGGAGAGAATAGGAGAGTTTGTTGCATGGCTGACGTAGGAAGTTGGCTAGTATAAACAATGTAATGATTGGGAGGGAAATTTTATGCTATTACTAAGAACATTCTGGTGAGTCTTAGGCTAGGAGAGAGCAGCACTCTCAAAATTATCTGCAAATCACATTGTAACTTGACAGATTCGAGTTACATAATAATAATATTCAGTGTCAATACTCTCAATTACTGAGAGTTTCTATCACTATTGTTACGTAAACATTCTAGCTGTTATACAGCTGTAACTATAGTATAAAAAAGTGTAACCGCTCCTTCAGGAGATATGAATTAGCTAAAGTGTTTGTCTCTCTCTCTCTCTCTCCCCAAAGTTCTTTGTCTTCTCTCTTATTTCCAGACTCTTCTCTTTCTCCTTCTCTCCTTCTTTCTTCTGTTCCTCATTTTTATTAGCAACAGGCTGTTGGGTGTGGTTCGAGATAGTAGGTATGGGCAATGGAGGGTGCATGCAGTATGGTGCGACTGGAATGAAAAGGAGAGAGGGAGGACGGGTTGGAAGCGAAGAGGAGAGTGAAGAAGCATTGACTAGAGAAGGCATCAGAGGGGGCGGAATAAGATTGAAGCAAAGGACCAGTCATAAGTCGTTGGGAAGAAATTGGGTGACTTGGGCCTTAAAGGTACATTTTTTAATGGAAATTAATGAAATAGATGTTTTTGTAATATTTATATTTTTTAAATCCACATTCTTTCTGCTTCTTTTGTAGCACAAATCAAGACAGTAGAGCAGAAAGAAGCGAGAGAATTGTTCGGTGTCAAAGGTTAAAAGAAAGATTGGTAGGAGATGAAATTAAGGTTAGGGAAGGGCATTGTCGATAATATATGTAGGTGAAATTTGCGATACTGACTTGCGGCCATGTGATAACCCCTCAAGTCCTCTGTCCCATTAACTCAAGCCCTACTCTGTCCCATTCAATCCCCACCTTCTATTTATGTGGGTCCCACATAAATAGAAGGTGAGGATTGAATGAGACAGAGTAAGGCTTGGGTTAATGGGACAGAGGATCAAGTCCCACGTGATAAGCCACTTTTTGGGTTTTTGGGTGGATTAAAAATTTTCAGTGCAGATGAGAGAGACGCACAAGAAATAGTCCATATAACAAAGTAAACCCACTACTGTTTCATTCAGTCTACATTATAAAAGAAATTGTACTAACAGAAAGCTTGTAAACGTTAGAAGTTGACTTATGTCTTATTTCCGTAGGAGTTGTGGAACTGTCGTTATTTTGAAATGGCAAAGCCATCAATATTGGAAGACGCATTAACGTGAAATTGATAAAATTTAAAAACTGTTGGGATCAGATCAGACCTACTTTATTCTTGAGAATAACATGTGAGTTGTCAATACAAGGAAAGGAATAAAAAGCTTGAAATTACATTCTTACAAATGGGGTGGTTTCTGTTTACAATAGGAAAAACAATTACTTTTGCTAATACCACCTAAAAGAAGTCTAATAGTGTACAAAATTGGATTGGAACCCAGGCTGAGAGCCCAGGAAAAAAATAAGTAATTCATTAATTATCACTGTGGTCATAGCAAAAGGCTAAATCAAATATCTGGCTATATTCATCAACAAAGTGGACTTCAAGACCACCTTTCACGTTTGGTGCAAGTTCATCATAATCCCTCTTGTTCGCTGAGGGAAAAATAATGGTCTTCACTTGGCTCCTTCTTGCTGCTATAGTTTTCTCCTTCACCTGAATGTTTAACAAACACAAACTTTTTTAAGTTCTACAACTGAAAAGAATTAGAGAACCGCAAATATAAAGAAAATGACAGAAGAATAATAGGAAACCATGAAGCTTACGCGCTTTGTAGATGTAATAATAAAAAGAAAATAAAACGACAGCAAATGTAAAGAGGATAACATTACCCCGCCAATAGGAAGGATTTTCCCTGTTAGAGTAACTTCCCCCGTCATTGCTAAATCTCTGCGCACAGGCTTCTTCATGGCTAGTGAGAGCAAGGAAGTAATCATGGTGCAGCCAGCACTGGGACCATCCTTTGGAGTAGCCCCTCCGGGAACATGGAGATGCAGCTTGAAATTCGCAAAGAAGGGATTCTCCGGATCCTTTTCACTCAATATTGTTCTGGCAACAGTATGAGCTATTTGGGCACTTTCTTTCATCACTTCTCCAAGTTGACCAGTAAGATGAAGGCACCCTTTACCCTCTCCTTGCTCAATATTAGTGGTCTCTATGTACAATGTGGAACCCCCCATTGCAGTCCAAGCAAGACCCATCACAACTCCCACAGGAGTCTGTTCATAGATGCGCTCTGCATGGAAAACTGGTTTCCCAACAAAATCAGCAAGGTTTGATGTGTCAACCAACACCTTTTCAACTGCCTTAGTTACTCCACTGTCAATTTTCTCAGCTTCTTTTGCATCCTGTCAACATTTTATCAAAATAATATAATGTTCCAAAACATTTGCATACCCAAAAGATAATGATGCAGAATAGTTAAGGTCATTTCACAACTTCCCAAGCACCCTATCATGCAATCTTCTTTCTTACCCAAAAATATTTCCATTTGGTTTGAAACAAAATAGCATCTAACTCAAGAGCAATCCAAGTTCTTAGATTGAACCCTTCACAAAAATTAGAAAAGTGACATGAGACAATGAACAAGTTCCAAAAGGACAATCAATGTCTCCTTTAAACAAACGCACTCAAAATAAAGTGCCCAAGTTTCAACACCCAATTATCCAGTTCTGCAACACTACTAACACACCTTCGAATCACTGGATTGGTCAGTTGCACCCTGAATTTGGTCAGATGGTTGATCCATCGGTATGACATCAGCTTCTACATTTTTTTCGTTGCAACTATTCTCCACTGATGCTCTAGACATTTCAGCAATTTCTCCTCTTTCTTCATTTGGTTCACCAACCTGAACTTTTGAAACTGGAGATTCATTTATCACTCCTTGTCGAACAAGTTGCAGTGCTATCTGAACAATTATACAAATTAAGAATCAGTTGATGCGTAATATCTATTCACACATATTTTTCATCTATGAAATTTTACTTTCCTCAATAAGGAATTTATGCATCTTTGAACCAATGGAACAAGTAGTTCCTCCTACTTGCCACCTGGATAATCAAGTTTATGCCAATACAAGTTCTCAGCAAAGGAAAACAAACCTTTCGATAAATCTTTTCTATTTGCTTTTGTAGGTTCCTGACTCCTGCTTCCCGGCAGTAATTCTCTATAAGTGCAAGAAGAGCAGCATCAGTCACTTCAACCTGGAACATATTAGGTCATAGATGTTCCATCAGGAATAGTCATGCTAACCAAAACTCATATTACAAGCAGCAAGTAGGTGCAGTTCACAGTTATCAGCAAGCGTCCATACATGTCATTCACAGATTACAGAACAGTTAATCACTATTTAGATGCATGATTATTCCCCATAGTTAACACTATGAAGATGGAATACAATAGAAGGAGAGAGAAAGGAAGATAGACAGACCAACCAACCTGTTCAAGCTTAATGCCACATGATTCACGAGTAGCCTTCTCCAGATAATCTCTTGCAATATGCATTTTTTCATCAGTAATATAACCAGCAATTGTTACTACCTCCATTCTGTCTAATAGCGGGCCAGGTATCATGTCAATCACATTTGCTGTGCATACAAAGAGAACCTGAAAGGATGAACCTTCAGGTTGAGAGGCGAAAAAAGAATTGAAACCCAGAACAAAATAACTAAGATGTGGAAATCTCTATAGTATTCAACCTTTGATAGATCAATTGGAACATCCAGGTAGTGGTCCAGAAAATTTGCATTTTGCTCTGGATCAAGAAGCTCCAATAAAGCACTTGCAGGATCACCAGCATGTCCTCTTCCCAGCTGACATTATAAGAAGCACAATAGCTAAACTTTAATGCAAAACAAAATCTTGCATAAGAGGGATAATAACAGCAGAACCATCCTAATTTTAGACACAGAATCGGAAATTAAATAAATCATTCAGAGAAAACATTCAGAAATACAACAGAAGTTTTTTGCTTTCTTAGTAAAATAAATTGAACAAAAATAGTTACGGACGAAAATTTTTGTAGGATGGAAATTGAAAAGCCATAAAATCTTACAGAAAGCAAAATTTCCAACAAGTACCTTGTCAATCTCATCAATAAGAACAAGAGGGTTTGCAGTTCCCACATTTTTCAGGCACTGGACCATCTTTCCTGGCATTGCACCAATATAGGTTCGACGATGCCCCTAGATTTGACTTAATTAAGTGAGGAAATGCATGAATGATATTTCATATGGCTAGTTAATTCATTTTAACCCAAAAATGCCTCATTTACTATTTCATATGGCTAGTTAATTCATTTTAACCCAAAAATGCCTCATTTACCTTAATTTCAGCAACATCAGATAACCCTCCTACAGAAAATCGGAAAAACTTTCGGTTCAAAGCACGTGCAATTGAGCGACCTATGCTAGTTTTGCCAACTCCAGGTGGACCAGAAAGACAAATGATTTTTCCTGCAATGTATTTGAGGAAATAAGAAACTCTATTTTGTATTGGTTTTAATTGGCAGAGATGCTGATATGAGCGTAGTTAAGTAGATATATGAAAAGAAAAAATGAAATCAACTGATGTCTTTAATCTTCAAAACATCCAACCAACCTTGTGAGATTCCTCTGAGTTTTCCAACGGCAATAAATTCCAATATCCTTTCCTTAACATCAGTCAATCCATAATGGTCTTCATCCAGAATGTTTTGTGCTCGAACTACATCAAAATTTTCATCACTGCAGTTGAATTAAAAATAAAAGCTAAATGAAAAAATTTACACCACCAGTAATCCCAATATCAGTTATCTCAAAAACTACCATATGACAAACTATTTTCAGATACCTCTAGCAACTTTAACAATTTGATAATGCTAAAATTATGGCAACATAACTGATGAAGGACAAGTCCTATGATTGGAAATTCAAGGGCAATGAGGGAACTTCATGTAACAAGAAGAACAAGAGTAGATCAATAACAGAATACAGGGAATAAAATAACTTAACAAAAGAAGAATAAGAGAAGAAACAAGAGCTTATGGAACATGGGGGGAAAAAAAGAAAAGATATATAAAACTAGTTTAAAATTACTCCTAGAGAAGTTTAGCAATGAACAAGCAGAATAAGAAACAAACCTGTAATCTCCCCAAGGCAAAGCAGTCAACCAATCCAGATAGTTACGAGTCACATTAAATTCACTTGAACTGGCCTCTAAAAGCTGCAATTTTGTAAGTTCTTCTTCTATAACCTGCAAAACCTGAGCTGGAATCTTCTCCTTCCTTGGTTCAATCCTTTCCCTAAACTTTACTGCATCAAAGAACAGGAAAAATCGGAAATTCCACACTACAAATATAGAACTTTAATGATTTCTTTTGTCCATATCAAGGCAGGAGCAAGAAATCAAGCATGAGAATGTGGCAATTTACAACAGCAAGATTAAGGAAATTAAATAAGCAACAATCATCTTTTTTATCTACATAATCTAATTGCTAAATCCTCTTTCTGCACACTGAAATAGCCATCTCATACGTATACTTTCAATCATACAATATGACTAAAGATATGTTTTATGTGATCAACCAATGAAATTATTGGGATAGTTGTAGACTCAATTATTTGAAAGGCCATCTTGTGTTAAAATTGCTGAGCATCATATCTGATTTATATGCTAACATGGTTAGCATATTCTTCAAATCCAGTATGCTTGAACTTGCACATTTTTACCATCTTCTACAAGTTGTCACCATAGCAAACATTTGTTTGCCATTAAAAAGAAAACAAGACAAGTAAATTAAAGTAGAACTAACCAGAAAGAGCCGTCTTGTCATCTGTCTCCAGCCCTAGCTCCTGAATAACATATGTTTAACCTTTAGTTATTACAAATGTAAACTACACTTGTAGCTAGAGGACATTTCATTTCTGATTTACATTTAGTGGTAAAATAAAACCTAAATATCAAATAAGAACAAGATAAGAGAGAACCAAGTACCTTCTTTATGGCCTTAAGCTGTTCATTCAATAAATATCGACGTTGCTCTCCACTTATCTTTTCTTCAATTGCTTTGGCAATTGATTCCTAATTGAAAGAGCCAACAGTTAAATTATAGGATTTGAAACATCAACAATGCTCATTTTTCTAATAAAAGCAACAAGGATACCTGAATCTTGCTAATTTCCATTTCTTTTTTCACCAACTCCAGTGTGAGTTGCAAACGTTTATACACCTGAGTAATCAATATTGTATACCAAACAAGATACCATGAGGGCTGATCTTTGACCAGATAAAATAATCAAATTAAGAACAGCTTAAAGCATGCCAAAGATATGCTAAGTTCTTCAAATGTAAATAAAGCTATTGCTATGACCTACATCCAGCTCTTCAAGAACTTTTTGGCATTGCAGTTTGTTTGCACCAGATATTGCTGCCCCAAAATCTGCTAACCGCGGAAAATTGAAGTCTCCAATATGCTGCAGATATTAAAAGAGAGAACCCATAGCAATCAATCTTACATAACCCATTGATTTTTACAGTCAAATTATTTACCAGGGAGATGTTTACCACAAAATCTTGTTTTTAGCAAGCGAATTTCACAAATTAATGACATTAAAACATTAAAGCAAGAATTTTTTCTGACTTCAGTTTTAGTCAATTTCAACGAGAAAAGAGCACTCTGGTCCTTCCCTTCTAAATTTTTCCAATTTTGCCTCTGTCTTGGCTAAAAATTAAATTATCAAAAGATACACTTTTTGGCAATATACAACCAATATTTAGAAAGCAGCTCGAGTTGGCTTTCATGATAAGGGTGGCTAATTTAACCCATAAACTAGCAAACGGAATTAAATCATTAAACCAACAACCATTATTATGCAATTATGAATGCACAAGGAACCAAAGTAGAAGTGATAAAAAACTCTACAAGAGATTTACTAATCCAGCAAATACTAGAAATGATAAAAAAACTTTGACGGAAAACAAACCTGAGTATATGTCTGGACATGATCCCTCCAGAGGGAATTTGTTTTCAGAACATCTCTTAGTGTTGCTATGACCTCAAAAGATGTAGCTTTAATGACATCATCATCCTTATTATATGGTTTATCCTGCAAAAATAGAAAAGCAAGCAACAGATAGTGACCCTTAAATACCACATAAAGAGTCAAAATTTCAAAAACAGATATAAATTATATGCACCTTCAAATGATCAACTTTGACAGTCAGTGGATCCTCATTGACCTATAAAAACCCAGCATTCATTTCAGCTTCAAGAGTTCTGCATATATTTGCAGCAACAGAAGATTAAACAGAAATGAAATTTAGCATCCATACTCACCATCTCTGTTATTCTAAGCCGTCTGTGGCCAATAAGGACAACCTGTTCTCCTTGGATAGAAGTAATCTGGTTTATAACATTATTAATGAAATGTTGTTCAGATATCTAGACCTTTTCTAGATGCAAAAAATTTAAAAGTGACGAATTGAATAAGATAAAAAAGGCTGAAGAAAAAATTATACACCTGAGCAAGAGTTCCAACTTCATGTAGCCGATTAAACAACTCTTTTCCCTTAAATTCATATATATTTTTCTCCGAATCAGAGCCAGATACAACACTGGGATCAGTCCCTGGTTCATCTTTAAGAAGAAAAGCACCTGCATATGGGGCTTGCCTTTTTTGGCTTTCTTGCAAAGCTGCCAGTAATTTTGGGTCCTATGTTGGAAAGCATAAACCAATGTAAAGTTTGATTCAACATAAGAAATCAACAACATAAAACTAACTTATTCAGAGATATGACTAAGGTTAGAACTGAGAGTTTGATAAACTATGCACCTCAATGAATTTATTACAATAATGGCATCTGATATATGTACATTAGAGCATAAAAAGGTTATTATACCCAATATCTAGAGCATAGCATACAACTGATCAACAGAAAAAGGTCGACAGCATTTCAAAGTAAATAAAAAGAAAAATCATGTAATACCTTCACATAAATTGGCATGTAGAATCCCGGAAATAGAGGCCTATGTGGCAATGGTAGTGCCATTACCTGCAACAGAGCATATCAAAATGTTAATTCCTCGTAACTGATGAACCTACATCATCCTCAAAATTGAGCACATTACAAGATTGATAGCAAAAGGTAGAATTGAGAAAAGAATACCATTAGTACTCATAAAGCTTGCCACTACACATACCCCTTCTATCACTAATTTCACAAAGACTCCATACTTCAGTAAAAGAATTGTACAGGATGCCTTCCCAGTTCTATTGAACTTCAAGAAGTAAACCACTAAAGAAACCATCTTTTGGTATCAAATTGCAAGTTTAGATTCAATAATTAAACTAAACTAATGATTAGCTACTATCCTAACATGCCAAGACTGGTTCTAGGAGAAGCCAATTGCCAACCATAGCTGATTCCATGACGTTCACATTGAGGAAGCTAAAGAAAAGTTTAAAGGAACAAACTTTGAGGAATACATGTGGGAGTGGAAAATGACAAGAGTCTAATAACATGTCAACAAACCGAACAAGAAAAGACTTGTGTTCTCAGTCTTTTCTTCATCTGTCATTTACTTATAACCGTATTATAATTAAAAGAACCAATAATTACCAGACCGAAGCAGAAAGCAAGGGTGGTAACATAAGAAATAGAACTTTGTTGGTCCAATTCAACCCGAACCCAAAATTTACAAGAAAAGAATAAACTTAGATGAATAAATGTGGAGATTGAAAATGATAAGGAGTATAGAGTAACTTCTTAGCACCCAATTATACGTTCATCTCATTGTGATTTACTTATGCCGGGTGGAATGAGGGGAAACAAGGCAGGGAAGGAGAAAAAGAAATGAACTTTATTGCTTAAATTCAGTTGGCCTGACGCCAACCTAATAACGAAACTACATCAACAAATAAAATTTCCATGTTTCTTCTCCCGTTTCCACACTAAACACAGAAAATTCCCAAAAACAAAATCTTTGAATGCACTCACTGTTAGATAATCCTCGGGTCTAGGGTTTGTAGGAACGATTGCTGATCGACTACTGGTGTCTGCATTATCTGCCTCCGGCTCGCCGCTCTTTGCCTCCGCCTCCACCACCTCGCCGGTTCCATCATTTGAAGAGTCCGAGCAAAAGAAGGCCTTCTGATAAAAACCCGCCTCCCTGTGATTCTTCCGAGTCGATCCGGTGATCGAGCTCAGCGCTTGCAACAACAAAGTCGGGGATGATTCCGTGGAGATTCGAAGGCACGGAGAGGCCACGTGACTGTAGAGGTGGCGCGAGGCAGAGGAAAAGAGCAGCTTCAACATTTTATTGGGCAGTGGATGTTGAGGGCTTGAAGGAAGAAATCGGGAATTGGAATGTTGAAGAGTAGGGTGGTCTAGCGTTGAAACGCCATGAAAACTGGAGCTTGGTGTGAGGGAAGGTATTCCGGGGAGTTGGGTGTTTAAAATTAAGCCCTTCATAAACCCTATCGAGCTTTCTCACTATTTTTATATTTTTCAAAAATAAAAAGTAAAATCGTTGTCAATTCTTTCTACTTGTGCGGTCGACGACCGTCAATTTGACTTCAGCAATCGTAATTTTGAATACTAATTCAATTTCTGCCACTTTATTAAACACAAACATTAATACATAAGTTTTATTTTTTTATAATAGGGTCAAGCTAAGGGTTAAAAAAAAGGAAAATCAAATTTAAGAATAATGAAGCATAAAACGCTCAATTTTTTCCTTTCTATTGGCAAGGTTAGCACTCCATTTTTTTAATGTATCTCTCTTCTTTCTTTTCATTTTTTGGTTGTCTTCTCTTTCCTCATTTTCTTTCCTTTTTCTTTTCTTTTTTTAATTTTTAATTTTTAATTTTTTTGGAATAAGGAAATCAAATTCAGAAGAGAAAAAGTGTAGAGGAGAGATAAAAGTTATTACAATTGTACTTATTTCTAGCTCAATATGTAACTATATGATTCCCTCACAGTTATTCGAGCAATTATTCGCTAAACTCAATCATACCATTTCAAATAATCAACTCGCCATAAGGGCGGGTATAATTAAGAAGATAAATAATCAAAGTTATGGTTCATATTTTTGGTTTAAAGAACGAAAGGGTTTAATGTTAAGCTCAAAGGGGGCTCACTAAATATAAAATTATGGTGGCTTTTTAAGCAAAATTGGGTAAATTCTAATTGCCTTTATCATTTCAATGTTTACATAAGATTACATGATCTTAACTAGTATTCACAAACAAGTTCTAAAGTTCCTTAATCATGAAAGAAGATTCTCAACAAAGAATACTTGATTTTGGTATTTAATATTTTAAAAAGGCTCAAGGTCTTACCAAAGAAGGTTTCATTCTTCCATCACAATAAGTTAATGTCCTTTTAATCAAAATTCAAGTCAATCAGCCTAAGCATGCAAGTATATTTATTCACTCATATTATGAATTTCTAATCCCAATCAAGTTTGCTTCATGACAATGCATCTCTAACTATTAAATAGGGAAAAAAACTCAATTTTGTTTATATAAACTACTTCTCCCTCCCTTCCCCCTACTTAAATATCACTTTGTCCTTAATGTGATAGGTAAATAGAAGAGGGACCTAAGATGTAAGCAACTATCAAATAAGGACAAGATTAAAACTAAGAGAAGTTAAAAATAAAAAAAAGAAAAAGGATAGAAATACAATACTAAGGTGGGTGTGCTGGTTGTCCAAAGTGAGCATTCATATTAGTCATGAAGTTCCTAATCTCCACCACTTTAGCCTCAATGTTGTGTACCCTCTCATTCGCTTGCCTTTCAAATGCTCTAGATTGGATTACATAATCTACAAGACCCTTATCATAAAAGTGTTTTGTTCGTTCCTTGTAGATTATTGAATGCTCATAAGCCTTATACTTGAGCTCATCCAATTATGAGATTTGAAGCAAACACTCACTTCTACCATCATCTATGTTCATGTTCACCATCTTGATTGCCCACAGTACTCTGTGCTTAACCTCTAAGGGAAAATGACAAGCCTTCCCAAAAACTAGCCTATAAGGACTCATCCCTAAGACATTTATGCAAGTTGTTTGATATACCCATAGTGCATCATCTAACATTATTGACCAATCCTTCCTTAATCGACACACAATCTTTTCCAAAATCCCCTTAATTTGCTTATTACTTGTTTTCACTTGTTTAGATGTTTGTGGATGGCATAGGGTTGCCATCTTGTGGGTGATTTACATATTTCCTCATAAGATTTTCAAAAAGCTTATTGCAGAAATAACTTCCTCTATTGCTTATAATTGCTTGTGGAATCCCAAACCTACTAAAAATATTTTCCTTTACAAATTTAACAATAACATTAACATCATTAGTTCAGGTGGGTATTGCTTCTACCCATTTAGACAAGTACATCTGCAACAAGTATATATTCAAATCCAAAAGATTTAGGAAAAGGGCCTATAAAATCAATACCCCAAACATCAAATAATTCAACATTCAATTGGTTAGCTAAAGGCACTTCATTTCTTCTACTTATATTTCCAGTTCATTGGCATTATCACAATTTAAGTAGAAGAAATGAGCATCCTTGTTGGGACCCCGCCCTTACGAGACACGTGTCCGATGTCCTAAGTGACATCTAGACGCACATCCCACAAAGATGGAGTGCCCTCACCAGGACAATCCTTAAACTTGAAATTTCATCTTGATCTCTTCTGAACATTTTGCCCCTTGACTTGTACTTATAACCTAAGTCTCTACTTGCTTCTTAATCCTTGAAAAGCACCTCTTGTTGAATCCCATTGATTAGTAAATTCTGTGATTAATTCCAACTAAGTGACTGTTCAATCATACTGACTTAACCTCTTCTTTGTATCGTTTGTGGTTGGCTTATCGTCTGTGTTTACTTAGGGTCTGTGTTTGGTTTATAGACTGGGTGTGGCTATGTATGGGGTTCTATCGTTTGTAGTTGACTTTCTTCGTCTGTGTTGACCATCCCTCGTCTGTGTTCTATCGTCTGTAGTTGACTTTCTTCATCTGTGTTGACCACCTATCGTCTGTGTTCTATCGTCTATGGTCTATCATCTGTAGTTGACTTTCTTCGTCTTAAGTTGACTGTCTATCGTCTGCCTTTCCTTTGCATCTGCCTTTCATTTGCGTTTGCCTTTCATTTGCGTCTGCCTCTCATTTGCATTTGCCTTTCTATCGTTTGTTTTCCTATCGTTTGTGTTATAACGTGTCATCACAGACGATTCCTTGCGTTTGTCTTCCTTTGCGTCTGTGTTATGACGTGTCCTCACAGACGATTCCTTGCGTCTGTCTTTCCTTCCGTCTGTGTTATGATGTGTCCTCACAGACGATTCCTTGCATTTGTCTTTCCTTGCATCTATCTTTCCTTGCGGCTGTGTTATGACGTGTCCTCACAGGCGATTCCTTGCATCTGTCTTTCCTTGCGTTTATGTTTCTTGCATCTGTGTTCCTTGCGTTTATGTTTCTTGCGTCATCACAGACGATTCCTTTCGTTTGTGTTCTCCTTGAGTCTGTGTTTCTTTGTGTCTGTTTTTGACATCATCACAGACGATTCCTTTCCTCTGTGTTCCCCTTTGCGTCTATATGATGATGTCATCACAGACGATTTCTTTCGTCTGTGTTCTCCTTAGGACTGTGTTTCCTTCTTGCAATTTACCTTATTTAATGCAGACTTAAATCTTTTCAACCACCATTCATTCAATTCCAAAAACACAATACATTAGAACACAAACACCAACTGCTTCCCAAATCCTCAAACTCATTTGATCATCACATGTAACGTGAAAACTTAATAGTGATTATAATCAAGAGCAGAACATACATATTTTCATTCATCTTCAAACAAAATAATAGTTTTACAATGCTTTGCTGACATTTCAAGCCATAATACAAAATACAATTGAACTAATAAAACTTGAAATGTTGCTAAAGCCTTTAGTTCCCAAAAGTCTATCTTAAAGGTATAAAAGAAGAATAGGTAGATTGAAGTAAAGCATTGCCTCTTGACTACTCAACCTCTTGCTCTTCACCTGAATGGGACAAAATTTAGGAGGGGGTGAGCTTAAAGCTCGTGGGTGACAATTTTATAAATGAGAAACAAGCAAAACCATTTTTAAAAACTCTTTGTCATTTTACATTTGGAAACCGTAATGCTTTCTCATAGAAAAACAACAAACACTTAATCAAACAGTTTATGAGCACTTATAAATCATGCATGCATCAAACTTGTCACAATCGTAAACACATAAAGACATCAGAAATGGTTCGGGTAAGTCCAATTCATGACGCACTACACATTTCCATATAATGGTCCTGTGTAGTCTTAAACTTGAGGGGGTCTTTGGAGGAGCTCCATGCCACTAGCAAGCAGGCGGGAGAGGCCTATTCTTGGGTCAACGTGCACGTGACGGTTTTTGAGGGGCTACCACAAACCCACATAAGATGTAATTCATGAATTGAAAATAGTTTGCCGTAAATGGCATCTTGTTGGAAACTTGTTTTTCATGCACATGAGATATTTCAAAGAAACATTCTTGAAATCTGATTTCATAATATTGCATCTTTTCAAAAAGAAATATTTTCATAAATCATGGACACAATTTATGAAGCAAATAAATGCAACAATTTCACAGCCAACCAAATGCAAACAAATGCAACATCCATGATGCAATTAAAACTATTTAGCTTTCTTGAATCAAAGTAAAACACTGAGTGACTTATTTACTCTATTATAAAACCATACCCACCTTGAAATCCTTTCTTGTTTAGGTATTGGATTTAAAGATGTCTTTCCTCTTGCTCCTCTTGCCGCTCTTGATTTCCTTTAACAATGAAAATAATCCCCATTCAATAAAATTTCAGATTTGAGAACCCATAATGCACATGCACTAATATGGATCCTAAAATTCTTACACCCATACGTTTCTTAAGATTTATGAACCGAAACCTCTTTCAAAATTCCAAAAGATTTCAATCGACTTACCTTGAATCTTTACCAAATAATGAGATTCTTGGTTCTAAAAAAAGCTCTTCCTTTCCTCTTTCTTTTTCCCTTCTTGAGTAACCTCCAA
>JAOSBN010000006.1:22892630-22917975 GCA_027563595.1 Erythroxylum suave
AAGTTATTTATTAATTATTATAAGATAGAATTGACAATTAATTATAATAACATATAAGTAATTAATTATGACATAATTAATTACTTACAAATATTTAATTTACTTAAGTTATTTATTAATTATTATAAGATAGAATTGACAATTAATTATAATAACATATAAGTAATTAATTATGACATAATAAAGTTATTGAGATGTCTGTAATGATATGATTAATTAGGACAATTAATTCAATTAATTAGAAATTTATATGAAAAGTTAATAAGTAAATAGTTATAGTTAAAATTATGAATTACATTAATTACACATTTTTAATTTACTTAAGTTATTTATTAATTATTATAAGACAGAATTGACAAAGCCAAAACCATGTTTCATGAAATTAATAAAATTTTCACCTTTTTCTTTTTAATATATGTATTATGTGACAAGTATTAATTATAGCAACATATCAGTAATTAATTGTGACATGATAAAGTTATTGAGATGTATGTAATGGTATGATTAATTAGGAAATTTAATTCAATTAATTACAAATTTATATGAAAAGTTAATAAGTTAATAGTTATAGTTAAAACTATGAATTACATTAATTACAAATTTTTAATTTACTTAAGTTATTTATTAATTATTATAAGAGATAGTTGACAAAATTAAAATGATGTTTCATTTTTTTGAGAGAAAAATCATGTTTAATAAAATTAATAAAAATTTCACTTTTTTTCTTTTTAATATATGTATTCTTTGACAACTATTAATTATAGCAACATATAAGTAATTAATTATGATATAATAAAGTTATTGAGATGTATGTAATTGTATGATTAATTAAGAAATTTAATTCAATTAATTAGAAATTTATATGAAAAGTTAAAAAGTTAATAGTTATAGTTAAAATTATGAATTACATTAATTACAAAATTTTAATTTACTTAAGTTATTTATTAATTATTATAATATAGAATTGATAATTAATTATAGCAACATATAAGTAATTAATTATGAGTATGTAATGATATGATTAATTAGGACATTTAATTCAATTAACTAGAAATTTATATGAAAAGTTAATAAGTAAATAGTTATAGTTAAAATTATGAATTACATTAATTACAAAATTTTTAATTTATTTAAGTTAATATATAAAAATTATTAAATTAATAAGGTAGTGGGCTCAGCCCGCCGCCCATGATTCACCCACCATTTCACTGGCCATACCCACCTGACCCGTGGGCTGGTTTGATCGGGACAAACCCATTGACCATGGGCTGAGTCGGGCCAAAATTGACATCTCTACACAAAATTTGACATATCCTTCCATTTCATTGATACTATCAAAATTTCCTTTGCATGTGCAAACATCTATACACTTTTATTAATAACAATTCCAATCTTCTTCTCTTTAACTTTGTAAGTTCTACTCATTTTTTCTCAATTGCCTTTATGACAATCCCATACTTTTTGTTTAATCATTTGTCAGACACTTTTGAACTCATTTTGTATGTCAATCATTCGCTGTTTTAGCAAATTATTTGTTGGACCCTGTTTTCGGAGCCTAACGTTTGGAGTCATACACGAGTACATTACCTTGTAACGTCCTTTTTATGGAACCTCATTAGCCAACTTAGGCTTACCTCTATTCTCATAACATCCCAAAATTTTCATAATTTAAATACTTGAGATACGACAATCCATTCTTATGTTTATATCCTCAACCGTCACTCTAAACAAATCACTCATTTTTATCTCTTATTTTCATATCAAACTAAGTACATTTCAATCACCATTCAAGCCTAAATATGTTAGAGAAAAGTATTGGTGGGTCCACAATTTGCATATGTACATGATTTGGGACAATTAGCATAACTTTCACTATGGGTTTCGGATTATGGTCATTCAAGCATGGTTTCGAAGAATAATTCGTGTTCTACAACTTCCGTGAAGACCCCGAAGAGAGATTCTTAATATTTAGAGAGTCAAAATTTGCATATTTTTAAAACTATCCCGAGAAGGTCCGCCTAGCAGATATCAAGTCCCTTCAAACGGACATGAACTGAGCTGGGACACTAAAACACTCGAGAAGGTTCGCTTAGTGGACATAAAGTCGGCCTAGCGGACAGTTACTGGTCAAATTTCATATTTCCAACTCCTTAAGCTACCTATGACCCATCTTATGCATATCTATCGTTCCTAACTCATATTCCTCATCATTTTCACTTCCATTTCAACTTAATATCACTTACAATCAATTCATCATCCATGTTTGGTCATCATCCCAAAAACACTATCATTCAACTATATACATACATCATGAAATTCTACATATGTTCAACCCCATTTATCATCTTCATTTCATCTCTAACTTATCACACTACTTCTTCCCAATTCAAGAAACCATAGTACTTATGATACTACTTTTCCCATTTCAAGATACCACATTACTCTTATTCTATTAGATCAAAATAGAAAGGCTGTAAAATGTCCTGCATACACCTTATGCAGCGTCACTAACTTGTAACAATCATAACTTTCACGTCCGATCTTTAAAATTTACAAACTATATATCATTGGAAAGCTAAAAGAATGAACTACAACTTCCCATATGACAACCTTGTCCAAATCAGCCTAGATCAGTACAGTTTTTCTCTTGAAGTCAAAACACAGATTTCTACCTTATGAAAAACTTACCATTTGCAATGTACAACTTGGAAAGTCATGAGCATAACCATTCAACTACCAACTTTACTTCAATAAACTCCCTAATCTCTACTCATTTGACTCATCCCTTACAATTAATTCTCATCATTCACAAAAACCCTATCTTTCCTTTTCCATAATATCTCATGTTCAAAGTTCATCAACTCAATTAGATAACTTTTCTAAGTACATCAAATTTTAACTCACATCATCCATACATAATCCATATTTCATTAACAACAAAATACAAGTTTACAAAACTTTAATGGCATTTCAAGCTACATTACATTATCGATATCCAAAGTTCAAAATACAAAAGATATCAAACTTAATAATTCTCGAAATGCATCTAAAGTTTTGCTTTTACAAAATCTAACTTAGTATACAGAAACATTGCAAAAATAGAGTGATGCCTCGACTCTTGGTTATTCGATCTCATTTTCTTCACCTGAAGATGGGACGAAAAGGGGGTGAGCTTAAAAACTCGCGGGGTAACAGGTTTATAATGAGAAACAAGCAAAACCATTTAAAATGTTTATTGTCATAGAAAATTCTTATTGAATCATAAAACAAATAGTTCTTAAATTTTCAACCAAATTCACAATAAAACAAATCATGTATGCATCAATCTTGTCAACATATCATGAACACATAAACACATCATAATGGTTTGGGTAAGTCCATGAACATGACGAACGACACAATTCTACATAATGGTCCTGTGTAGTCGTAAACTTGAGGGAGTTCGTAAAAGAGCTTCGTGCCATTAGCGGGCAGGCGGGAGAAACCTTTAACTTCGTTAACGTTCATGTGACATTCTTGAATGGATTACATCAAACCCACATAACATGTAATTCATGAATTGTAAACCAATTGCCCAAATGTCATATTTTGAAAACATGTCTTTTATGAACATGAACAATTTCATATGCAATTCCATCATCATTTCACACTTCATCAACCAAATTCACAATATCAAGCATACTGCAATTTCTCAAATCACTCAAAAGCAACAAACGCTACAATTATAAAACAATGAAAAATCATTTTATTTTCTTGACTAAAAAGAAAACATAATGGCTCATTATCTAATTATAAACATGAAACCCACCTTGAATTTCCTTGCTGAAAATTTTGCTAAAAAATGCCACTACTTTTGCTCCTCTTGCCTTCTTTGATTCCCTTTTATCAAAGACAAAATTTCTATTCAATAGGGATTCAAATTGGAGAACCTATAAGACATATTCACTAAAATTGATCATAGAATTCTTAAACCCATACATTTCTTAAGCTCTTTGAACCAAAACTCTTCTAAAAATCCAAAAGATTAAACATTAACTTACGTTGAATCTTCACCAAATAGTGATTTTCTTCGCTCTAATGGAAGCTTTAAACTTTCTCTTCCTTTTTTCCTTCTTGATCACTCTCAAAATCCCTCTTGAAGGCTTAGAAAAGATGAACTCAGGCTTGTCTTCTCTCTTTCATCGAAACCTCTCTTCTTTCTTTCTTATTTTCGATATTCTCTTCTTTCTCTCCTTTTAATTTCGTTTTTCTCACTTATTAAATGCAAGACCACATTTTCATCTTCCACTTCTACCCTTAATGAGCATAAAATGTCCATTTTGCCCTTCCTTATAAGCTTATGGTCTCCAAACTTAAGTGACATGCCAAAAATGCCCTTAATTCATCTTAATGCATTAATTTCACTAACTAGTGAAATAAAATCCTACTAACATTTAAATAAATAATTAAACTCCAATAATAATTCTACCATGACCTCATAATTTATTTAAATCATGCTTAATAACTCCATTCATTCTAAGACATAAAAAACCAAATTCCTTGCTTATTCCATAACAAATCTTGCTTAATTCAACAAAAAAAATTTGGGGGCCTACATTATTCTTGGCAACCTTAACAGTCCAAAACTTCTCACCCGTTTCTTCTCTTTGCTTAAATTCTTGAATGATGTGAAGCTTTTCTCATCTATTGCTCTCCATTATTTACTCTCTTGACACAATTGAATATTTTTAGTATAAACTTCGATTAAATCTCTTCCATGCTTGGTTGTTTTGATATTCAACATTTCCCTCTTTAATTAAATCTCATCATCTTTTTTTTTTTCGGTTTCTTCCTTCCATCTCCATTTTCTTATCGGCATTTTTCATTCTAATCATCTCCAAAATATTTTGTTTTCGGTTTCTTCCTTCCATCTCCATTTTCTTATCGGCATTTTTCATTCTAATCATCTCCAAAATATTTTATCTTGCTTCTCTAATTTTTTAGTTGGCTTCTTCCACTCTTCTTTTAACTCAATCTATTCTCTTTTTATCTTCCATAGCTCCTTTTCTTAGTGTTTGTATCATCTTAAAGAAAGTGTCCCATCATTTTTTAGTAGCCTTGATCAATTTCTTGGAAAAATTAGGTGTGAAGACCAATATACATATACGTTAGTAAGAGTTGAAATGATCAGTTGAATTATGCCATATAATGGACTTTTATTGGTCTAATGACTAATTCTTCTTGTATTACATTAAATAAAGAACTGACAATTTCTAGAAATTGGTTTCTTTGTTGTAGTGAGCACTGGTAGATAAGTGAAAGATGGTTCATCGGTTTAATGACTTGTGATGTTAGACAACTAACTAAGTGTCTTACATCTACTGAGACAAACATGCAACTTCTATATTAGTGGAAAGATTTGAGAGGATATTGAAAATGAGCAGAGAGTTCATCAAAGTTTGAATTAAATTAGAGTTAGCACCACAAAGTAATAAAAGGTTATATAGATATTTGAAGATTCTCAACTTCTTGTGTTTGTTGTGATAGATGAACTTATCTTCGAGGTTTATGTTGTGGTCAGTCAGTCTAGTTAATAGCTTAATACATACAGTAAACAAGAAAGAGGGTGTGTGGATCGCTTTATTTTAAACCTTTGGGTCCTTTAATCATTGAGTAGGCTCACCTTTGATCAAAATACTAAAAGATGTAGTTGTGGCATATTGCTCAATCCATCTGACGAATTTTGAGGAAAATCCAAAAGCTTCCAATGAATGTAGAATGAATTTCCAATCGATCTAATAAAAGACTTTATGAAAATTGATCTTCATAGAACAACTTTTGATTCACCTTCTACTACGGTAGCTTTTAAACAATTCTTAAATCTTAGTATGTTATTTCTAATACCTCTCCCTTGAATAAAATTTTTTTTACTAGATTAATTATTAAGCTCATAATTGATTTCAATATAGAAGTTAGAAGCTTAGAGATCTTGCGTATAGTGTTTCAACATGAGATTGACATAAAAATCCTTCAATCAAGTTAGATTATAGATCTTTGAAATGGGACTAATATGAGCTTCTTTAGTTCCTTCAACATTCGACCACTGTTAAAGAATTATATAATAGAGGTGGTGACATTAGTTTTGATTTGGCTTCTGGATTCCTAAAAGAAGTAGGCATTTAATCTATCACGACTTAGGACCCATTAAAATGAAGACTATAAAGAGCTTTCTCAAAATCTTTGGAGTTAAAAGGTCTAAGAAGTAACTCAACATCTTCTTTTTCTTCTTCTATGATTCATTTGGAAACAAATAAGAAAAGTATTTGCTCAAATGAACAATTGTTAGTTTCAATGTCTAAAGTTCTTTAGAAATAGTCATGTGCTGCTTGTTTCTTATCTTACTATATTTTGCTCACTTAACCATCTTCCCTTTTCAAGGATGTCACATTATTGGCTTTTCTCCTTTAAGAATTAATTTGTGGAAGTAATTGGAATTGTTATCTTCCTCTTAAAGTTATTGAACTCTTAATTTGTATTTCAAAAGATACTAATAGACTTCTAAAGCTCAAATGCATTTCATCAAGGTTAACCTCTCTTATAATTGCTTAGAAGGATGCCCTAAAGATTGGTAAGGCTCATTTTGTTTTTGGCCGAGGGATGTTATAGCTTCTTTAATTACAATGCTTGTATTGCTATAATGCTTATAATATGGCCTCTTTATTTTTTTTCACCTTCTATAGCCTCTTTATTTTTTTTTGTCATACCTTTAGCAATAACTTCCTCATAACCCTCTAGTTTGGTTAAGTTATTATTAAACTTGAAAGGACTTTTCTAAAAGTCTCATATTTCAAACTATGTAAATTAAATAGGAATATGGTCTAGAGTAGGATTGTTGTTGAAAATGGCTTTACCAATAGGGAATTTTGACAATCATAAGTGGTTAACCAATGCCCTATCAAATTTTTTTATCTGACTAACCATCTCTCATTTTGTCTATTGTTCTACGTGAAGAAGTTGCCTTTCAATCTCAAGTTTGTTACTCTAATCGAATGTGTACAAGATCTAGTGTCATCATTTAAATTTCTCAAGTTTATATTGCCTTTTGATTTTAAGGAGAGCATGGTGTTGTTGAAGTCACTGAGGACTATCTTAGGGGAAACTATATTGTCATGTATCACTTTTAGCTCATTCTAAAGAGAAATTCTTTGAAAAGTCAAGTTTGTAACATAAAAAGGTTTTAAAAAATACATTAACGGTCGAATAAAAACTCAATAATCAGATGGATTGATTAATTTGAGACTTTTAAATGTATGACTTCAATTTTATCAATGTTAAAGGTAATGACTGTCTTACCATTTAAATGATGTTAATCATTTTTTATAATAGACTAATGCTTACTCAAAGATCATAATTTTTAGCATTGAAAAACTTTCAAGCTAGTCTTTAGAAAACCTATTAATATAGGATTTATTAATAAAATATAATTATATAATAAATATTGCTCTTACATTCCATGCTAAAATTAACATTAGGGGTAGTATGGGAGACGGTTAAGCCTTTTGCTTGGTTTTCTTGCCAAATCTTATCCTAACTACCATTTAGAATCCTCTTATAAGTTCATTTTATTTTTGATGCCTTTATTCCTCAAATTTGGAGCATTTACCTTTTTGAGATATCCATTGGTAGTTTGGGATGAATTACTAATATCATAAGTGTTGATTCTCATGCCCATATAATTATATCTATCATATAATGCTTTCTCAATATTTCCTCTTTGCTAGTTTGATAAAGTGATCAGCTAAGTAGCTTTTGGGTGGTTGTTATACTTTTGTGCATTGATTCTTCCTGTGTACTTGCTGAGTTTTCTATAGTTCCTTCATTAATCTGATTGTTTTCAATTTCATTGCTTACAATCTTAATATGAAGTTAAGGATAATCCTTGCAACTATGATTGGAAGGACAATTAACCAACATTTATTTTCCGTTACAGTCCTCTAATTCTATTAATTCATAATAATATATTCTTTCAAAATAATTTCTTATAAGACTCCATTTCTTTCCTTAGTTATCCAATAATGGATTCCATTGATAGGTAACAACCACATAGTCTTTAACCATCATAACATCCTTAATCTTATAAAGTTCCAAATACACTCTCATGTAACTAATTTTTTTTATGGATGTTGTTGCTTCATTTATGCATAATGGTTTATCTATAAAGCTTGTAATTTAGTTTAGTTATAATGTTGATTAATATTCTAATGGGACTATATAGTTATTGATCCAAATTGATACATGTTTCATCCTTAATTTCTCTATTTGGAAACCAGGTCTCCACTATTTTAGAAATACATGTTTATTATTGATATGTTAATGTCCATCTTCAAATATTATTTAGATGGAGGCTTTTAAGTCAAATTTAAATATAAAGAGGATGTCCTTATTGATAAGAACTTCTTATAATCCCATTTTTTTCATTTTTATTGAATCTAAGCATTCATAACAAGATAAGTTAGCCTCTTATCCATAAAAAATTCAACCAAGTAAGTTGACCATTTTGGAAGCACCAACCTTTGAGACTTCCATTAAAGTTAACAATGCTAATACATCTATAAAAGTAGGAGTGATATAACAAAGCTTATCAAAAGGTGAGGGGTCTCTAACTACTTGAAACTAAGGGGACTTAGCATTCTATGGCACAAAGCTTATGAGCAGAATCAGAAGCCTTTTAGACTTTAGCGGTAAAGTTTAGAAAATGAGAAGAGATTAAGTTTAGGATAAGAGGGATTGGAAGGGAAGGGTTGAGGGATTGGCTAAAGAGAGGATAAGAGGAGGGGTAAGTTATTGAAAGGCGGTGACATAGGGTTTGAACTAGAAGGAAGAATGGGAAAAATAAAAGATTCTTTGAAGGATCTTAGTTTGTAACAATTGAACTTAGGCAACTGAGCTTTAAAAAAATTGGTTTGAAATTAATTAATTTTTTAATAGGAAGATAATATAGGTAAGAAGATTTTCAGTTATGGACTGGAGAGGGCAAAAATAAAAGGATCTTTAGAGGGAGAAGCATAATTTAGGGACAAGAAAAAACTAAAAGATTAGGAGCTAAAGCTAGGCATAATATAACAACAATGATTAGAGGAACAAGCCATAAAAGGGGAAAAAAACCTAAATAGGAGACAAAAATAAGGCAAGAAAATTATAGCTAAGGAGCAACATAAGAATAATGACAAAAGTTAAGTAAGGGAAGCCTTACAAACAACAAGAAAGGAATGTGGTGGTTAGGAAAATGGAGAACATTAGGAAGAATCCTAAAGAGGAATATCATTATTAAAGTTTTAAGTAAAATATTTATAAAATAAACTTGAAATAAAATTAAGAAACTAAAATAAAAATGTCTTAAATAAAGTGAACCTAATATGATATGCAATTTTAGATGAAATGAAATTAATTAAATTTAAAAAGCTAAAAGGAAAGTGACATGAAAGAGATAGTCCTAACATGATGTATTTTTGGATAAAATTGTGTTTTATTGAATAAAATACTTATGATTTTGAATGAAGTGAACTTTAGATAAATAAAGCATTATTTAACTTGGATAAGTGTAAACTTTTACTTGATTGGACTAAACTAATTGGTTAACCTTTATAGAGTTGGTTTGGATAAGTGTAACCTTTATGATATAACTCCTTTTAAGCATCTGGGTTTGAATTTAGGAAAATTTGGAATTGTGGTTTTGGATAAGGGATTTGAGTTGTCAGATTATGAACTTGGGCTAAAATGTTTGTCTTAGATTTAATTTAGGCTTATCGTTGTTACTAACTCCAATATTCATTCCTAATTATTTCAATCCCCTCAATCTATGCAATACCACAATCCCACATTCAAAAACCATGAAAAACAATATTAGTCGGATTTTAATTTTAACCATTTTTAGGTTAAGAAAGAAGGATATTGGATAATTATAAACCTTTTTCTTAAGATTTTATGAAAATCAAGACATTCTATAAACTAACATAACATCTAGTTTTTTTAATAACTTTCTAGAGAATAGTGTTCCTAATTTATCTAAGATGAAGGGAAAAAATAAAACACTTATTGCATGCCATTAAAAAATAAGCCAAATTTAAATAAACAAAGTATCTTTTATCTCCACCTTCATTTTTCTTCTTTCTCTAATTTGCTTTAGACTTGAAAAGAAAAACAATATAGGATTGTGTTGTTAGGGTCTACCACTAGTGCTTTAGGCTCATGCTTTAAAACAATATTGGCTTTTTTAATATACAAAGTAGAAAAATAGGATTAAACATAGCAAGACTAAATAAATGTGACATTATTCTTAACATGGTTCATTATGAACAAAACACTCAAAAATAAATTAATAATTATAAAAAGAAATTAGTATGGTAATGAAACTCCAAAAAACACAATTAAAACTTATAATGAAGACTTGCAATTAGTAAGAATAAGATAGAAAATAGCAAAATAAGCAACTAGCAAAAATAAAGAAATAAACAAGAATAAAAGAAGATATTGATGAGAAACTATTCAATAACAAAATTCTAACCTTATAATCAATGAACATTATACTAAGACATAACAAGGTCATATTATAAACATTGTAAAATAATAGTCTGTGCCGTAAGGCCATCGATTCACATAAGAAAATTAGTGACCAATCATAGCATATTAAACTAAGAAATGAATGCTATCTCAAGATTATAAGGCACAATTGAATAAATGAAAAGAAAAGGACATAATAGTATGCATGACTTGTCTAAATAAATCATATAACAACCTAAAGAATATAAAATGAAGAAAAAAACAAAAAACAAAATGTTAAGTCAACAAAAAAGACAAATATATATAATAGATTAAAAAGAGAAGCTCACCCAAGCTTTAAGAAGGAACATATATGTGTCTATGTGTCTTTCTTTGTAGGCCTCTCATAACCAATTATTCTTAAGCAAAACCTGTTAATGTCAATAAGGCTTTATTTAAGTAAAATAACAAAAAAGAACATAGGGCTTGTTTGATTTTATTTTGGTTTTTGGTTTCTTATTTTAGTTTTCAATTTAGTAAAAAAAACTTATTTGTTTGAATTTTTAATTTTGATTTTTTTGCAGTTTTCATAGAAAAATCATAACAATTTGTTTTTTTGAAAGTTTAATTCCAATGTCCTCTCAGTATAATGTTGGTTTGGGAGACTATTTATTTACTTTTAAATACAGAATAAAAGAGAACAAAATAATTCACTAGAGTTGCTTAATCGCATATAAACTATTTATCATTTATTCTCTTTCCAAAATAACTCGCAATTGCACTGCCTGTCTCTTAAGGGATGGTCGAGACCCTGAGTCTGCAAGGGATTATAATTGCTTAGTATTAGGGCCTGGCATAACTAACAACCATTATAATCATAAAATATATTGGTTAGAGTAGCAAGGTACAAATTTGAGCATCATAGCAGAGTAACTGATGAAACAACTAGCAGAAAAGTCTGAAATCATAGATGAGTCTTCTACCACACAGAATAGACTAGTTTATAGGAATACCAAAGTATGATTGGTGGCTTATCACAAAAGATAATACATGAAGATAAGATCTCCACATAAAAGCGATCAGAGTATACACTATATACTTTTATGACTTTACCATCAGTGGGTGAATAGATCACTCAAGCAATGACTTCCTCTATCTAATGCCTTTAAGCACATCTCAAAATCTCATATAAGGCTAATACCTGTGGGAAGAATAGCCAAACATAAGACCAGAGATATCCCTAAACTTGCAAGCAGAACACAAATACTAACTTGAAAGGCCACTTTGGTGACTACATTCTCATTAGTACTTAAACAGATCCACAAAAATAAGGGATACATCTATATGTTATCTTCACATTCTATATGGGCATATAATATGTGACAATGTACCAATAATAAATGCAAAATCCATATTCACATTCTCATTATCACATACTAGTGCTGAAAACATCATCAATTAACTTTATTACAAGAAAAAAACTCAATTGGAGTGGTAATCATGCAATATCAAACTATAAATTCTCCACATGAGATACCAAAATCACATGTACCTCTTTCATTTTAATTCCAAAGCATGAAATCTCACTCAAATTTGGCTTTAATAACCATTATGTGATTTTTTTTGAAGTTAAACCTCATTTATTCCAATGTAATAAATCCATAAAAAATTAAAAACTCACTTTATGAGTTCACGGGACCCCAAAACTGACCCAAAATTTCTCAAGGGACCATTCAGCAAATTCTGAAATTTTTGAGTTCTTTTTGTCTTGTAATGTGTTGACGTTAGTAAGTAATGTAGCATTGACATCAGCAACATGTCTGCAGTGTGCCAACATTGTGCATGGGTGGATGACGAGTGCGTCAAGCCCATATTCTGCACTCATTACCTTTTAGGTGCTGGTAGTCCACACTTCTTATGCACAGACTCACGCATTGTCTCTGACGCGTGTACGCACACGTTTGACACTTGACACGCCCCTCTTTTGTCATTTGTCTGGCTTGTGTGCTGCCTTTTGGTGGTTGGAATTGTTGGGCATTCATATGTTAGAAACGCCTAACGGTTTCTCTCATCTCTCATTGTAGTTATAAAAAAATGGAAATTTCCTGGGACTTCTAGGCGCCTTTTTCAATCCCCAAAACTCATTTTCAATCCGTTTTCAATGTCAATCATATATGCCATACATAAACCGCCTTTGGGTGGTTGGAACTATTAGGCACGCATGTGCCACACATGCCTGATGACTTCTCTCTCACTGCATTTGTCAAAAAAAGGCAATTTCCTGGGACTTCTAGGTGGCTTTTTAGGCCCTTAAAACTCATTTTCAATCCATTTTTCAATGCCAAGCATGTTTGACATTAATACATGTAACAATAATCAATTTGAAATGTAAAAATGGATTGGTTTCTCTGAGGTCTTTATAGATAAAACTCCATTTTCAATCACACAATCATGTAACTGCTCTGATATGACGTAACATTTTCTTAATGAACCAATTAGCTATTTGTTTATTGCTCCATGTATAACTATAACCTTTATACTTTAAATTAGTAATCCCTAATTGACTGATACAAGCTTTAAAATCCTTAGAATAATTTCTTTTATTGCAGTTGCCCTTAACTTTTGGTCTAAATAAGGTAAAGTTAAAGTTCCTACAAATTAACCAGGGATTATTAAATCTTCCATACATAACTTTCAAAATGCTCCATAAATTATTTCTTTGAAAGGTAAGATTGTAGCCATACACAAAAGAAGAAAAATTTTGACATTTCTCAGGTGAAAAAAATAATCTCATATTTATAATATGCTCATTAGTTTTAACTCCTCCATTTTAACAAATCAAAATTATAATAGATAATAATTCTTCTATAGGCATGATGAGAGTGATTTAAGACAGATTTCCAATGAGATCCTAATCTTTCCAGTTTATTCAAAATTTCTAGCTTTATCTTTGTTTCCAACAAACCTAAGACTAAAGGCTTTTTATTCATGACAAAATCCCACAAAGCATTGAGCTTTTTTAGGCAATTCAAGCCTCTTACAGTCTAAGGGATAATAGTCATACTATTTGAGTTTAACGTTAGAGCCTATTTTCCTACTTCTCCTAGATTTTCTCCTTATAACAATTTGAAATAGCACATCATTGTTCATACCACTCTCTGGAATGGTGTCTTGAGTTCAATCCATAGGAGTTACATCTATACTCTTCACATTTTGCTTCAAGTTTACTCATAGGGTTACCGTATTACTTACAGAAACTTCCTCCATATTGCTTTTAGAAGGAATAACATTTGTATTAAGTATATGTTTAAGAGTACCATCCATTAGAATAAAAGGGAAAAAAATCTCCATTCGTATCTCCACTCAAAATTTTAAGATTTACCAACATTATCCTTAGTTCCTTCCAATCCTATAAGCTTATTTTAATCTTCCTTAGTAAAATTCTTACCCTTAGGTCTCCATATCTTCCTTTGAGCTTTGAGAGGGGGTTTCCATTGTAGGAAATCATGACATTTTATTCAAATAGATTGCTTTCTACTCCCAGCCTCTTTATAGATATCACAGTAGGCAAATCCTTTGAGAGATCAACACTCATATAAATACGAGCCTAGCTAATTCTTTGTCTTTTAACATTATTTTCATCCATACATAGAAGCTTCCTAATAAAGCATACCGATAATCTTAGAAATTGAGTTGTCTAATACTCTAATGAAACATTATGAAAATTAATCCATAAAGGAATGTTATGAACCTTGACACTATCCAAGTTTATTTTAGGCTACTTGGATTAAGGAAATAACGGATGTTGAGAAACATGTTTGGGGTCCTCTTCATCAACTTTGAGTGCTACTACTTACGAAGAGAATAAGATTGTCGTTAGAAAAGAACACCTCAGTAGGCCCCCTACTTTTTAACTAATTTTGCGCCCATATTTGAATGACAAGAAAATGTGAACTAAATAAATAATTTATTCCCTTTTACTACTGAGCTTAGACCTCTGGTTATTTCTTCTTTACAATCTTCCATCCTTGTAAGATAGTTATTGAAGCAAAAGGGAAGTCTCTCTTATGAGAAGAGAGGATGTTTAATGTCAAGATAGGGGAATGGATAGAAAATAGGGGATTATTAAAGCTGGCCTTTCTTAGAGAGAAAGCCATCAACTAGAGATCATTAACTAAAGCTTTATCTAGTTTTTCCCCCAAATTCTATTCACTTAGTTTCTTGTTACTCCAAGTAAAATAATTCATATTATACATAGAATAGTGACTTAGATGTGATTCACTATCTCTAAAGTCTTCATTATACCTTCTCATACTTACATTTCCCTCAACTTTAAACAGGTGAATAAGATTGTCAAAGTCAATAATTACCATCTAAAGATCTCTTATAGAAACTCCACGTGACATTTAGTAGAGACTTCATATCAATTTAAAAGTAACAAATACAGTATTTTGATCTAAGTTATATAAGTTTTAAAAATAGTTAATTAAAATTTTAAAAGATTAGACACTAAATTAAAAATTTTAAAATATTAGTCACTTTTTAATCTATTATTTTAAACATTTTAAAATAAAATTTGAAATATATAAATAACTTCTTCAAAAAGAACTTTAAACAATATTGGAAATGCTACTCTTTTACCCTAAAAAATAGTATTAAGGTACTTTAGTTCTATAACTTACAAATTTCCTTTAGCTTTAATTGTTTCAAAATTTTCCATTTATAAAATTAGAGTTATTTATATTATTTATAAAAGGGTGAAAAAAAGAAGGATGACAAGTAAAAAAATGAAGACGTAATTCTTGTTTGTAAGTCAAATACTAACCAATATTTTAAAAATTGGACTAGACATCGAATCAGCCAAAGGAAAGCTTTAAGGTTTAAAGGTTCAACTGAAAGAAGTAAAAAGTATAAGAATAAGTAAAAGTAAAATATTTTGTTGAAATAACAAGAACACATCAATGTCTATTATTGTATAATGAAATAATGATGAATCAAATCTAATAATTCAAACTAAATACGATTCTAACATAAAATTCAAAATAACAATTAAATCAAAATTGTATTTATGAAGGAGGTTATGTCTCATCATCGTCAAAGTTTCAAATTCTCCAGTGCTATCTAAAGACCCATAAACCACACTTTCATCTAAAGTATCATCATTAACTTCTTTTACTACATTCAAACGAATTTATGAATTAGTTATGTATGAAATTATTACCAACTATAAATTTGCAATACATTATACTTTTAAGTTAAATATGATCAAAATAAGATACAAATTGACCATTAGTAGATGTTCTTAATTCATTCATTGTGGTAAATGCATTTTCTTCATAAATCACCTTTTCAAGTTCATTATAATCAAAATTAGGTGATGGTTTTTCTTCTTCGATCCAAAAAATCAATTTAGAGAAATTATAAAATCAATAATAATTTTATAAGTATACTTGGTGGTGTTGTTGTTGTATAAAATCAATAATAAAAATAAAATTAATGAAAAATAAAAATAAACCAATAAAACATTTGTTCTTCATTCTTAGAATATAAGTAACTCAGCAAGTAATTGAGTCTTTGATGCTCCAAATGATTTGTTTTCTTTATATGAATATGTTAAAATAATGCTCTAATTACATTTACTACCTAATGCAAAAGTTGTTTATCTAAGTAATTTAATAACAAATTTTTTCAATGTTGGAGCCCTTTTATCGAATAATCTCCGCCACTCATTTGTATTTTAAATTACTAGTTATAAGGAATAAAACATAAATTATTAATAAGTAAATGATGAACTAAAAGTATAAAAAAATGCCAGTAGCATTTTTTTCATCATAAGTTCTCTCTTTGTTGATGATTTAGCAAAACTCCTTAAACCTTTACGATAAAATTTAATTTCACTTTTCGTCTATGATTGCTCTTCAATAAAAATACCTTTTGCATTCAATTACAACAAAGAGACCGCCTATAATATCATTTGTACATGTGTCTCCATTATATAAACAATAAGTATTGAAACAATAAACTAATAGGTGGATCTTTTGAGTAAGATGCTTATCCCATCCTCGGTTAAGAATATCTATATAAGACTTGTATATTTCTCCTTCCTTTTAAAAAGACTAATAATTATTTTACAAGCTCTATATATACCATCATATATATACCCTAAAGAGGACTTCTCTTTTGAGTCAATAATCCTCAACGACCTTATTAGCGAAACCACAATTTTAATAATGATCAAGTAGGTATACCAAAATTTATTATTTATAATAATAACATAAACTTCTTTTTTCTTTCACACCCTTTGATAACTTTTATAACTTGAAAATGATTACTTGTCACTAAATTTTGAAGTGGGTTTTTATGTTTATAAACACTTTTCAAAGTAATAAATGTAATTGCAAACTTAGTCGTAGCAGGACGCATGATCTCAACCCAATTCTCTTGCTTTCTTAACCAAGAAAAAAATGATTGTACACAAAAATTATGATCTTAGATGCATATGAAGCAAGACTAGAAATATGGTCTATACTACCAATATTTTTAAAAATAAGATTTATACAATGAGCATTGCATGGAGACGAATAAATATAATCATACTTTGATTATAACAAATATCTAGCTAATAAATAATTAATTGTATTATCTATAACAAAATGTATAACATTCTTTGGTCTAACCCATTCAATAATTTTATAAAATAATTCAAATAAAGCGTAAGCACTTTTTACCATATTAGAAGCATTAACAAAATTGATAAAAGTTGTTATAATATTAAAATAAACTAAGAAATTAATCAAGGTTCTTTGCCTTTGATCAGTCCACCCATCTGCCATAATAATGCATCCTGTTAATTCCTAATACTTATATATATCCACAATCAACTAACATTCCTTTTTAAATCTTGAAACAAAGGAACATGAAACTTATAATAAGAAGATACTTTAAATCTTAGACCTATCGTTGTTTTGACATCTATTACTTCTTAAGAATATGGTGAACTTAAAGCATTTAAAGGAATACATGAATGATAGAACCATCTAATCTATACTTGTTTACATCGCAAAACAACATTCTTATCAACCAAAACAATTTTAAAACTAAATTGACAACTAGAAGTAGTTCTTGGAGGAAAATACGAATCTATGTCAATAATAGCTTTCCTTTTTTCCTTTATCTAATACTTGTGGTGCTTCATCATCTCCAAAAGATATATTATAAGCCTTTTTAGTTTCTTTTTTCTTTATTGCTGCAAATAATTTTTGGTCATCTCACATACGTCAAATGGTACTCTTTTACAAGAAGCAATATTACTCTTAACACCAATAAGATGTTCTTTCATTCTATAAATTCCTCCCCCTTCAAATACTCTACTACAAAACATACAGTTATATAGGATATTCCCATCAAATGGTTGAGAAGAAGAAAAATAATTTCATGCTAATCAGACCTACCAAGAGTAGAGGATGCCAAGTTCATCGAATCTTTTTATGATGATTCCATATTATCCATTATAATTTTAACCTAGAAATATGAGGAAATTTTTTTATTAGTTTTGTACAAAAATATGTCACAACAGTAACTAAAACAAAAATAAGTCACAAAATAATGAACCAAAGAAGAACAATAACTTGAAAAGATAAAAGATAAAAGATTGAAAATAAAAATACCCCTTAAGTTTGTCTTCTTGATTCTTACATCTTTTAAGTCTATTTAATAATATGATATTTGACTTCAATCACCACAACCAACAAAAAAAATAACAATAAAAAATAGAGTTATGATCTTGACACAAGGAATCCAATTATATGTGGAAGAAAAACAGAAAAAAGGTTGAAAAAGAATTGAAAACATTAAAGAAAATCAATTCAAATAGGAAACATAAATTGATATCTTTTCCAAGGTTAAATAAATAAAAAGAGTCAATAAAAAAGTTGAAATATGTTTAAACATACTTCTTTGAAGCTTAAAAATTACTTCATAACACTCTCTTAATTATTCTAAACAAAATTACTTATCTATACAAAATTATTAATTAATAACTTTTTCAATGTCCTTCTTTAAACATACTTCTTTAAAGTTTAAGCATCATTTTTTTTATCATACTCTTAAATTATCCTAAACAAAATTACTTATTTAGACTAAATTACTAATTAATAACTTTTTCAATGTTCTTCTTTAAGCATATTTCTTTAAAGTTTAAACATAATTTTCCAACACACTTTTAAATTATCATGAACAAAAGTACTTATCTATACCAAATTTACTAATTAATAACTTTTCTAGTGTCCTTTTTTAAACATACTTCTTTAAAGTTTAAACATCACTCTTTAACATACTCTTAAATTATCCTAAACAAAATACTTATCTATACTAAATTACAAATTAATAACTTTTTAATGTCCTTCTTTAAATATACATCTATAAATTTTAAATATCACTCCTTAACACATTCCTAGATTATCCAAAACAAAATTACTTATTTATACGAAATTACTAATTAATAAATTTTTTAGTATCCTTTAAATATAATTCTTTAAAGCCTAAACATCACTCGTTAATACACTATTAATTATCCTAAACAAAATTACATATTTGTGCTAAGTTACTAATTAATAACTTTTTTATTGTCCTTCTTTAAATATACTTCATTAAATTTTAAACATCACTCATTAACATATTCTTACAATATCCTAAATAAAATTACTTATCTATACTTAATTCCTAATTAATAACATTTTTAGTGTCCTTTAAGCATACTTCTTTAAAGTTTAAACATCACTTTTTTTAACATACTCTTAAATTATCCTAAACAAAATTGTACATCAATACTAAATTACTAAGTAATAACTTTTTTAGTGTCCTTTATATATACTCCTTTAAAGTTTAGACATCGCTTCACACATTCTTAAATATTGAAAACAAAATTACTTATCTATACTAAATTACTAATTAATAACTTTTTAATGTCCTTTAAATATACTTCTTTAAAGTTTAAACATCACTTCATAACAAACTTTTAAATTATCTTAAACAAAATTTATCTATACTAAATTATTATTTCATAACTTTTTAATGTCTTTCTTTAAATATACTTATTTAAAGTTTAAATAAGTTTATGTTTTGTTTGATCAACAAATACTAATATTTTTAATGTCACAAAATAATTGAAAATTATATCTTCTTATTTTAAAATTTTGCAATTTATTTCAAATATGATCTCAAGGAAATAAATGCTATTTACGTGTTATAATGAATGCAATAGGAAAATACCATAAACAATCCAAAAGGATAAGAACTAACAAAGTTGACAAGACAAGAAAAACATAGTGTATTTTAAACTATTTTTGTTTTTATAAATCAGGCCAACTTGTGCTTAATCTAATTGGACTGACCAATCTATTTCGATTTTAAAATCATCGATTATACTAGTTCATTTCAAATCTCCACCCTTCAATGTCCGTCCTAGTCCCACAATAACTCTAAATCCAACCCAATAAGTAGCAGACGGTTTAGGTTCAACTAGAAATCTTTTATCGTTCAAATTTTCAATAAATGGAATAGGAAGGTCAGATTGAGGGAGTATTTCTTTTGATGATGGCCAAAGAATTCTGATGCTTCTCTTCTTGGTGATCATACATGAAAATAAAATAAATGTCCTCCTTTCCTTGCTTGCTTTCTTTTCTAAATTAAAAAAAAAAGAATATATCATCCTCAATATTAATTATAATTATAATTATTTTGTTAATTTACCCCCTTATCTAAATCATTTCTTTTTCTTCGGATCTCTCCCTCTCTCTCTTCTAGTCCCAAACCCTTAAAAATCATGACCGGTTGTTTAAAAGTAATATCCAACCTACTCAAACATTTCATTGATTCACCCTCTTCCGTTTATCATTTTGCCTCAATAATTGAGCCACATTTCCTCTTCCTCTCATTTCTCTTTCAATTTCCACCCTCTATTTCCTAAGTCTTGAAGGTATAAATGCATGTGATTAGGAATCTAGAGTTTTTGAGCCTAGTCCTTATGATTTGGGCAGCATTCCTATTAGTCTTTTTTAATGCTCCAATATAAGTGACGTGACGGCTAGGGTAGAAAAAGAATACATAATTTACCTTTAAGAGAAAATCAGTCAAATTATTACTTAACTGACTGATTTATTATTTACAGCCATGAAAAACAAAAATTGCAGTAAAAATAAGGCTGATTCATGCTTAATCTAGTAGAACTAGCCAACCACTCTAGTTTGATTTTAAAATCATCGGTACTAAGTGCTAAGACGTACTTGTATAACCGACAACTTTAGATGATAGAGAAATGTGCGTATAATAATAACGGCGGTAATAATGGGAATAGGAAGACAGGCTTTGTGAGCATTGCCGCCCGGGATGAGGAGTCGCCGCTTTATTGATCCTCTCGCGCTCCTCCACCTGTCTAGTCTAACAGACATATATATGAAGATTCCACAATTACCTTCCCTTTTCTTGCCCACCACCCACCACCAAAGGTAAGGTAAGGTAAGGATTTCCTTTCTCAAATCCAGCAGGTTATTTTCTATTTATAAATTGGGATTTCTTATTCTTGTAATCCTATTTCCATCTACTTTGATTTGTTAGTTCGGTTGGAACTTCTATTCTATGAGCTCTTATTTGCCATCGATTCCGCAACTTTTGTGCTTCTGAGACTCTTTTCATCTTTGTAAGTCGCTTTGTTTTGGATCTAAACTATATGTATATGATTTTGTTCAGAAATTAAAGCTCTCAACTATTTCTTTGTCGTTGCATATCTTGTTCCTTCATTTCCTCACGCTGCAGAAGTAGACAAGTGTTTGTTTAGTGAAAACTGATTTCAATCCAAGCTTTATTTTTCGATTCACTGTAAATTGGCGACTGTCTTCATATCATGTGCGTATTGAGTGGTTTCAGCTAGTTATATATTTGGCCTGAATCTTTTGTGCAAGTAAATATTATGATGTTCTGTTGGATCACTAGTTTCTGGGCGCCAATTGATTTCACATAGTTATGCTTAGTCCATCGTACTGCTACATATAATTCCCTGTTTGTTGGATACGTCTTTTGTTGCTAAGTCTTCTTTTTCAACTTGCAGCTTCCAAGGCTTCTACTCCCACATAATTTATTACTATGGACGGTTTTGGATTTAGTGAGGCACGCAGTGCCATCAGAAAGAAGAGAAGTAATACGTCTCGTCGTCCTCGGAATGACTCTCAGCTGCCTTCCGATTATTATGATATTTCGTCCTTATCATCTACACCTCCTTCAGACACTGTAAGCAAAATTTCATGATACCAGAATTGTGAAATGATTCAATATTTCATTGAAATTTGTTAATTCATTTCATGTGGTTCTTCAGCTGATAACATCGGCAATTTTTGATGTTCCCAGAATATTGTGAAGCATGAAGAAGGGTTGTTTGGGGAGTCTGATGAAGCTTCCAATAATGGTTCTTTTCGGGGCAGTAATGACCAGAGACACAGCAGACAAGACTCTAGAAGGTGCAGTGAAGGTGTTCTTGCCCCAGCTAACTGGAAAACCTCCGGTGGTTCAGTGTATTCCGGAGTTTTCCCAGATGGCGTTGGATGTGAGAATAAAGTGAAGAAGGTTACACTTAAAGTTGGCGGCATCACACGAACAACTACCATTAATCCAAAGTCTACATCAGATGGTGCATCTGCTGCTGGTTCATCTTCCACCAGATCTTCTCAATATCCAGATCTGCAATCGAAGGTCATTGAGGTACTTCCAATCCAAATCTGTTGAAACTGGGATCTCTTTTTCTGCTTAAAATTGAACTGACAGATCCATTTTATCAGTTAAGACTAACATATTTGCACAGGTTTTTACCATTGGTACATATTATTTAGTATTTCTTATTATTGGTTCCTTTTCTACCAAATCTTCTCAGAAATATATTGGTGGCAGATATTTAATGACATAATTCCAGTTGAAACTGGGTGAGCTTGGTATCTGTTTTTCTGTGTTAAAAATTTGAACTATTTTATCAATGGTGTCTGCTATTAAGGTTATGGCAAGTGGATACACTTTAAATGAGATGTAGTGTTAAACAACCTTCATCATTATTGGGCAACCAATCTTACTATTATCAGAGAACCTATGAATTTTTTGTGGACGTGATCAAAATTTACTTTTAATTGTGGATGTGATCAAATCAAAATTTACTTTTAATTGTGGTTGTGTTTCCTTTTTTTGCCCACTTGTATTTACTCTGCTGCAACTTCACATCTGGTACTTGTGTTGGTTGTTTTTGTTTATTGAAGGACAATCTGGATGACTATCGTTCCTTTACATCAGACAGAGAAAGTGATTTGCGAGGCGTACCATGGAAGAGCTTCTCTAAAAGCGGTTTAAGTCTTGGGAAGACAGATGGTTTGAGGGATAAAACATCTGATGAAGTTGTCCGCAAAAGCAAACGTGTACGGAAGAAGCGGCCATTACATGGGATGCTGGATGATGATGAGGTTGAGGATGATGATGAAATTCGCTACCTTGAAAAAGTTAGAACATCTAAAATGTCTGCTGATTATGGTGAAGCATGTGAAGAGGAGGAGGGAGGAAGCCAGAAGCAATGCAAAATATCAAGGGTATTAAAAAGAAACGTCGATGGTCTGTATAACGTAGACTGTCGGGATCATGGCTCGTCAAAGTATAGCAAGGAAAGCAAGAAATCTAGAACTGCAAAATTATACGAGGATACTGATTATGTGGAAGAGGAAGAACTGGCATCAGATGGTGAGCCTACGTCTAAAAGAAAGAGAACAAGAAAAGAGTTTGTAGATTTACTTGGGGACTCTAAACAGGAAATAAAAATCACTACCCGTCAACGAGCACTTCAAACTGGTAAAGATGTTTCTAGTTATGGCATTGAGTTCCCTAATGGGTTACCCCCAGCTCCTCCTAAAAGTGAGTAATTGTTTCTATCTTGGTTTCAGATCCTTCTCTTGATAGTTGATTGCACTTCAGCTGCATGTGACTTTTTGACTATATGGTGACAGAACAAAAAGAGGAACTTTCTGAAGTGGAGCAGCAGCTGAAGAGAGCCGAAGCTCTCCAAAGACGCAGGATGCAAGTGGAGAAGGCCGCTCGAGAATCTGAGGTTTGCAATTGCTACAGTCCTATAAATTTTATCACTCATTTTCTTGAACAATGAGGCTTGGGAGTTCATGTGTTAACTTTGACCTGAAAACCCCAGGCTGAGGCAATCAGAAAAATACTAGGACAAGATTCCAGTAGGAAGAAAAGGGAAGATAAGATGAAAAAACGACAAGAAGAGTTGGCACAGGTATGTATCTAACTGTAAACATCTTGTGAATTTCATGATTTTACTTCTAAATCCATTTGTACATGCACTGGCATAGAGAAATGCATATATCCATACATGAATACGTTAGGACGCTAGTTCCGACTGATTTTATTTCTCTGCAGGAGAAGGCTGCAAGTGCTATGATACTTAGCTCGGATCATGTAAGATGGGTAATGGGACCTTCAGGAACAGTTGTGACATTCCCTAATGACATGGGGTTACCTAATATATTGAAATCCAAGCCTTGCAGGTAGCGATTATCTTTCAAATACTCTTAAGAACAGATAAATGAGATACCAAGACTAACTTTCAAGGACCCATTATACTTGATATCGTTATCTTTGCATTATTTGTTTATAACCCGAGTATAATTGTACCTATTTATATATAGTTTTAGTTTACCATACTTCCAGCCTGATGATATATATTCTTATGTTGATCTCTCAGTTACCCTCCTCCTCGAGAGAAATGTGCTGGTCCCTCGTGCAACAATCCATACAAGTACAGGGATTCAAAATCCAAACTTCCACTTTGTAGCCTCCGATGCTACAAGGCAATACATGAGAAGAGGCAGCCTCTGACTGCTTGTTAGCCGCTTGAATGATCCAGATAATCTGGCGATCATGCGTAGCAGTATGGATTCAGTGATGAGGGTGTGGATGTTGGTTTGTATTGCAGGTTCTTAGGATTACAGTCTTGAAGCATTAGGAAAAGGAGCTGGCTTAGTTGCCTGTTGTGGCATATAAAAATGCATTAGACACCCTTGATTGTCACTCTACCGTCTGAAATATATTTCCCGTACTCAACAACGTTCTACTTTCACTAAAATAATAAAAGAAAGAGAAGAGCTTGGGAAGCATTTAGAAAATTTTGTAGAATTTTTTTTTTGAGAAAGTACAAAAACAGTATTTGAGGAAGGCCCTTCGATATAAAGGAGATACGAGAACTATACGTTCTTATCATTGGTATACCAACACAAGAAGGGAAATACAAGCTAGTAGATCAAAAGCACGAGAGACAAGTGGACATTTCTCATCTTCTTGAACAGAAGAAAAATGTTCTTGGTGCTGTAGCCTTGCATCAGTGGCGGAGCTAGGAATATCCTGGAGTCAGGGCTGATTGGACTGGTGGCGAAGATTTTCGACAAATTTAAAATTAATTCAAAAAATAATTTCACAAAGTAAATTCATAAATGAAGTTAACTAAAATATTCAAATTATAATGTCTTTACACATTTTTAGAGACATCAGAGTTAATTGATGATAATTATTTTCGGCAAGTCGCTACGGTTTGAAATCGCTGTAAAACATTACAAGAAAATGCCAGAATAGTGGCGGAATTTTTTTGACGGAAAAAATACCGCCGCTATTCACCGACGGAATTGAAATTTCCGTCGGCAAAATAGCCACATTTGTGACGGAAAGAGCCAACCGTCGGTATAGAAATTTGGAATCAATATTTGCGACGGAATATAGCGACGCCACGAAATAA
>JAOSBN010000006.1:22918075-22969742 GCA_027563595.1 Erythroxylum suave
CAAATTAAATGTAACGTTTTATCATTAAATATAATGAAAATATAAATTAAAAAAATTAATAATAACCATTATCGACGAAGAAGTTAATTTCCGTCGGTATGTTTATGTTGTTAACGTATTTACCGACGGAGAACAAAATATCCGTTGGTAATAATGAAGACTATTTACCGACGGTACGTGTATTTCCGTCGGTAATGTTGCAGACAAAACGTTTTCTCGGTCGCTAATTTACAGACGGAATTTGTTTGGCCGGTCGGTAAACTTTACCGACGAAAGGCCTTGTTCCGTCGCTAAAGTTAGCGACGCTCGCTAAATTTCCGTCGGTAAAGTTAGCTAAGTCCGTATCACCTATGTTTTCGCAGTGTCGGTATATTCCGTCGGTAACCTTATTACCGATGGAATATTTGATTATTCCGTCGATATTTTCCGTCGCTAAACTGCAATTTTCTTGTAGTGAAATAGTCTCATGAGTTTTGTAAATAACAATAACAATAATAATGTTTTAATAACAATTTCATTGAATGCAAGATTTATTTTTAATAAAACATTAATTTGTGTTAGCGGTAACCTTCTATATAAATGTGGAAACATTATATATATATATATATATATGCAAACCCACCAAATGAGCAATAAAGCTCTCAGGGGCCAAACCCCTGGTGCTTTTGAATGTTATATAGCACCAGGGGTTTGGCCAGGGCGTAGAGGCTTGTCCCTATGTGACTCCGCGCCTGCCTTGCATGTTGGTAGGCCAGAGGAGGTTCTCACTACTGGAATGGCGATTTCATTCTATTATTCAGGTGCCTCCCTTTGTCCTTTTGGATTTTCCGTTGGTGGATGCCATCTTACCTATTTCATTATGTTAAGGTGGAGCTGTAGGCTAAGATGAGAGGGTGGATACAGTAAGACCTTAGAGGAAGCTCTTCCCAACAAGTGAGAGTATCTTCAAATTTTACTTATGATATTTACAAAAGATTCTTGAATTCTGTTTGAGCATTTAATCTTATGCATGTATCTCCGACACACGAAGAGTAGGCAGACACATTTATGGGTGGGATCATAGATGTAGAGAACACTAGATATATGATGTTAATGATTTTGCATCCCGTTAGATCAAATTTTGTAAAAAGTTGCAATTCGTTAAATTTTGTTATTGACTTTTGTTGATTTGATAATTTTAAGATACGTGACATTATATATATAACTACGTCACATGGGTACTATGTGTCAAATAGATTAATTTATTGATTTATCATATTTACATATTATATAAATAATATTATTTATATATTTATTAAATATAAATAATAACATATTTAATAAGTAATATTAATTTAATTTATCAAAATTTGAACTCATATTTATTATTTTTAATAATATATTTATTAGTTTAAAATGATAATAATTCTTCTTTTTTAAAAAAATTTATTTATTATGAATAATATTAATAAATAATATAATCAATTTGACATATGAGCATAACCTTCTTTGTCAAAAAAATAAAATTTGTATGTTTCTTAAAATGATAAAGAAATCGTGCTAGTACAAAGTATGGAAATTTTCAAACTCCACCTTTGATAAGTTAACCAGGCAATGGCATATTAGGAAGAAACTGAATAGAGCCCTAGTCAACCAAGAGTGGCTTCTTCAATAGTCGACACTTTTGCATTCTTTGGACCCCTTATGTGCTCTGATCAAAGCAGGATTGAAATACATGGACTTCAACCAAGGAAGGCATCTAACGTCCCTTTTAAGTTATTCAATTTCCTATGTGATAAAGAAAGTTTCGAGGAGCCAGTTACCAATGTCTGGAGTGCAATACAAGGGGCCGTAAATCATTCTAATTGATGGAAAAGAATTTAAGGGGAGCATTGAAAGGCTTGCATTGTACTAACACCCTATTAACTCTACAAATAGCCAGGGGGAGACTTTTGAAAGCCCAAGATGAGCTATACAATGACCTCACGACCCAGGATTAAAAATCCAAGGAGTCAACCTCTAACAATCTCACAATTGACGGTATTGACCAGGACATGAAGGGGAGTCTAACCAAGCCTGTTACCACACAGGAAGTCAAGAAAATTTTATTCAGCTTATCTCCTAATAAATCTCCTGCACAGGCTTAATTTTTTTTATTAAACATGGAGTATTACCAAGCATCTTCTCACTGAGTTGGTGCACAAATTTTTCTTCTTATCCAAAACACTTAGGGAGCTAAACAAGGCATTCATTTGGCTTATCCCTATGATAAAGAACCCCAAATCTTTGTCAAACTACAGACCAATTTCTTGCTGTACCACTAACTATAAGGTAATCTCTAACATCATAACCTCTAGACTCAAGACTTACTTATCAAAAGATCATTAGCCCTCTACAAAGTGTTTTTATCTAAGATAGATCTATTGAAGACAATATATTACTTGTGCAGGAGTTAATAAAACACTATGACAATAAAAATCCTATAAGGAAACTATGACAGTAAAAATCCTATAAGTAGTTGTGCCATAAAGGTAGATTTTTACTAAGCCTTTGACACCATCAAGTGGAATTCATATTGGAAAGCCTAAATAACTTTGTATACCCTCCCTCTTTTATTGGTTGGATCATGACTTGCTTATTTTCTTCCTGATTTAGTATCCTCTTGAACGAGATCCCACTAAACTGTTTAGGAGTACTAGAGGTACCAAACAAGGGGATCCTTTATCCCCTTACCTCTTTACACTAGCAATGGAGGTCCTCAACAGAATGTTTGAGCACTACACAGATAGAGACGGTAGTTTTAGGTTCCATTTTAAATTTGAGAGGATAAGAGTACACTACCTATCTTTTGCGGATGATGTTTTGGTATTCTACGATGTTGATCCCAATTCCTTGTAGCTAATGATGAAAATTCTAAGCAAGTTCTCTTAATTGTTTGGAGGATATTTAATGACAAAGACGGACTTACGTCTAAATGGATTAACCAATCTATATCAAAGATTCAAATTTTTGGAGGCTAAAACCAAATAGAGACCAATCATGGACCTTCTCCCAGATATTAAAGTTAAGATCCCAAATTTATCCACATATCCAAATAGTGGTGGGTAATGGAAAAAATTTCTGGCTTTGGTTTTGATAATTGGGCATCCATTAACCCCTTTTACATAAGGCAAGAACTTTACTCTCTCAAGTCTAGATTCCTTGAGGATACTAGAGTTGATGCTATCATTAGGGATCATGAATGCTACACTGGGTTCAGGAGTGTCTCTATTCTTATGAACTCTCTTCCTCACTATAACCTTGATCAACTATATATGGATTCACTGGTGTGGATGGAGGGCAAACATAAGGTATACTCTAATAAGTCCTGCTGGGAAATCTATAAGGCTCATCACCCTTAAGTGAGCATATGGAAAATTTCTCTTATGCCTAAGGCTTCTTTTATGAGCTGTTTTATGATAAAAAATAGGTTAAGGACTAAAGAGATGTGTTTTGGGATAGTTAACTACCTATGTTTGTTATGTTATAGAATCCTTGAGAGTAAGGATCACCTATACTTCCTCTGCAAATATACTGAAGAAGTCTAGTCTAGAATTCTATAACTATTTGCACAATTGAATATTCTTGCAAACTGGAATCTATTACTAAACATGGATTGTGGATGAAGTCAAAACCCCAAAAGTAGGATGGGGCATTACTTAAAATTTCCTTTAGATGTACAATCTATAAAATTTGGTAGGAATGCAATCAAAGACTACATATTAGCGATAGCTACACTCCATTAAAAATCAACACACTCACGTATAAGATAATCATTTGGATTAGAGAGATTATCCTATCAAATGGCTCACTTTTGGATTTGAGCCCTAATTATTGTGAAAATTAGAAATATAAGCAAACCGTATTGTTATTGAATAATGTCTTAGTGGGGAAGTTTGCCTTAGATCATATCTTTTATAACCCTAATTGGCATAATCTAATCGAAGAAATACTAATTAGTCGAGGAAAACAGAAATCAATAGCTATCCAAGGAGAGTTTACCTGTTGATAACCGATTAAGCATTTCCTCAAAGTCCCTAGAACCTTCTACATATTGACATCATCAATTTAACCTAGAGGAATCTTAAATAGGGCATGATTAAGCGTCTATAGAAGTTGAGATAACTGGTAATAACTCCTGGAAACTCCTAAACTTGTCTTAAAGGCGAGTCAAAGAGCCACAAAGGAAGAGGTCTCCTATCTTCTTAAATTAAGATTTTGGCCTTTGTTACATGGCTATGGCCATCAAGCTCCATTTGTTAGTGGAGTTGGACAAATGACTTTCATAAGGAATTGGTTTTAGTTATGTTATTATTCAAGCTGGTCGTATTATAAGATAGTCTTGGGGTTATTTTGTCTAGACAAAATGATTTTTGTATACTCCCTATTTTTACTTTTATAATGAATTATTTATTTTCCGAAAAAAGGTTAATAAGTCAATATGAAGTTTTGGACAATGCAATAAAGAAAGAAAAAGAAAAATAATTGTTCAAGAATCTACCAAGAGGAAAAAGATGAAATTAATCAAATGGACATAGTGTTGGCCATTCATCATCATATAAGAATAAAAAATCAGAAGAAAAATCAAGTCGAAGAGAGAACTTTGATCAATCTACTTCAATTTTCTTATGCTTATCCTCTTATGCCTTTATTACTAATGGCGTACGTTCTATAAGTGACATTTGCTCAAGTTTATCATAATCATCCGAACCTTCAAATATCTAAGTCGCCTTTTCTTATCACAATAACCACCTCCTCCACTAAACTACTACATAAAATTTCAACTTGCTATGCTCCACCTACAAAACATAGTTGGGGGTAATAGGTTCCAATTAACATCTTTAACAATAAGGGCAAACAAAATGGTAAAAGTAGGCACCCATGTAGAAATTTCATCAGAGATAGAAAGCTCACTAGATTAAAAATTAATAAAAAAACAGTAACTGGAGCCCTAAGTAAATTAATGAGTAAAAATAGTTAAAAAATATCCCTTATAATGAATGAAGATAACCCCTTTCACATTTTTGCAAAAATGTGATTACCAATTGTAAAGAGATGTTACAAAAGTAAATTATAAGGTCTTAATAATGTTTTGATTCATATCTTCTCTCTAATTTTACCATCTGTGTGCATGCCTCCTTTGGCCCTTATGCTAATGATCTGCCTTAGTTGTAATGTCTTATACATCTTGTTTCTTTTTCTCCCTGTATGTTTAGCCTTTCTGTCTTGCTTCAGTTAGTCAAATCCTCTAGTTTTTCTTCTTGACTTTTGTACATTTTTCCTTTCCGCCTTATGTTCTTGCTCATCTCTACTACCTTTTGGTATCCTTGTGTTGCTTTCTATAACTCTAGCATTTCATTTATATCTAAGAACTAGCTCTGGAGCTATTCTATTCTTTGGCTTTAAAACAACCTAGAAATCTGTATTCTTCAAAGGACTAAGCTCCCATTAAGAAAAAATGGAAGTAGTCCTCAGGGATCTATGCAACCAAGTTACACTATTCTCCTCGAGTAGCTTCTTTGGAGGGGAAGAACATTATAGCTGCAGATGCGAATATTTTCATACAAGGAGTGCACAGTGGGGAAATACTCTCATGTTTGTTTTGGGAAACCATCAATACATGAGAAAAGTTACACTAGAAGAATATTAGATTGCCACAGGTGCTCTTAAGTGATGACACTTGCTCTTGTTTAGGTTCTCAAGATTAGAACTAGCTCAAAGGACATTGGAGAATGGTCTTTGGCATTTCAATTCCTAGCCTATTCTGCTTCAATCTTGGAAACCAAGAATTAAACTATCAGATCTTAGGTAAAAATATATCTCCATTTGGATGAACATGCACAAGATTCTATTGGAGTACTGGACCATGGATGGATTGAGCCATCTAGCTAGTTATGTTGGCAAAACACTATGCTTTATGAGCTTAAAGATAAAATGAGGAGGATCAACTATGCTTGAGTATGTGTATTTACCGATTACAAGAAGTAGCTACTTAAAACTATCCCTTTACTGAGATTGGATGAAGCTAACAACTTCTTCAAATAATAAGTAACGGTTTCTTAAAATTGGAGACTAACACAAACCATCCAAAAATAGGTATAAAAAATAACTAGTAAACATTTTCTAACTAGTGAATGTATTGATGGAAACACCAATGAGGTTATATCTGAGGTAAAGCACTAGAACTAATATATAAGCAACATAATCAAAAGATGAAACAAAATGTAGCTAAACAAAAGATGGAAGACAATGAAACTTGAATATATGTGGACAATTTGAAGCAAATCAATGAAACATAAAAAGGAACCATAAGTATAGATGAAGTACCACTACAACCTCAAGTGTTAGCCCCTATAGAGGAAATAATAAGATACCTTACGAACATTAACATATCAAATGATAATCCTAAAGCCCTTATAAGCAAGTTAACAAAAGAAGCATTTGGGGAATAGGAAACAATTCCTCAAGGAGTCAAGAACTATCAAATGAAATCTCCAGATGTAAAAAATGATATAGCCAAAGTGTGTTCTTAGCTGGAGGGCAGCTTCCATGACAAAGAAAGGATCCAAGAGGAAGACGAAAACCACCAATTCCAAGATCAGATGAATAGTTTAACTTAGAATCCTAAAGGGCTTAATAACCCCAATAAGCAACATATGATGCTAAATTTTGTAAGAGAACTTAGAACATTCATCTTTGATCTCAAAGAAATAAAGATAAAGGAAAATAATTGCTTTTTTAAGAAACATTGGCTTGTAATTTCTAATCAGTCTTGTCATTATAATAGGAGAATAATATTCTCATATGATCCTTATGTAGTAGAAATTACTCCACTAGTGTTAAAGGAACAACTGATTCATATTTAAAAAAAAAAGAGAATTTGTCTCAAAAAGTTTCAATTGACCTTTATATACGCCTTAACTACACATTTCAAAAATTTTTCTGTAGAGAAAAATAAAGGAAATAGGGGAAACTATGGTTGAGCCTTGGTTGTTAATGGTAGACTTCAATTGCATGATGAATACTTCAGAAGTTTGAGGGAGCTTCAATATACGGAACCATATAAATGAATTACTAGAATGCAATAGTGTTGTCCAAGTAATGGACCTTAAAATGGAAGGACTCTTTTATAATTGGAATAAAAAGAAAGAAGGTAGATATTTCATGAGGAAGAAGCTCGATAGAGCATTGGTGAATGGTTATTGGTTAGAAGCTTTCCCTAAAAGTAAGCTATTTTCAACAACCATTTCCTTTCATGCCACACTCCTATATTGGTTCAAAATATGTTTGAAGTGTAGATTAGAAGCTTTCCTTTCCATTTTAATAACTATTTTCTTGAAGTAGAAGGTTTCAAAGAGGCTTTAATTAGGGATATTCAAACATGTTCCAAAGGAAGCAGTTTATTTAGATGTATGAGAAAGCTAAAATCTATAAAGGATTAATTGAAGAAATTAGTTGTAAAAGAATCTTCACACTCAGAAAACAATATAAGAGGCCAAGAACAAGCTATAATTGATTCAAAAGGCTCTTTATGGGATTAGAGCAAAGAATTACAAGAAAAGGAGAAACTGGAAATAATGCACTGCAATATTATGGCTAAGAACAACATATCTTTAATCGAAATAAAGTTCCGAAGCATTATGGTTAAAAAATAAAGACAAGAATATACAATTCTTCTATAGATCAATCCAGGCAGGAAGAAACAATAATAACATATATTTTTTGAAAATTGAATGGAAGAATTCTAGCTTCAAAAGAGGACCTACATCATGAAGTTCACAATTTTTTGCTAAATATATTCACTCTAACATAAAGACTTCATCCTCAGTTGCTATATTTAAATCTTTCATTGAGATTCAAGTACTTACTTAGCCTTTGCTCGTTTTAGTGAAACCTATTGAAGCAATAGAGGCAGAAAAGAACTTATTTTCTCTAAATCCCAATCAAGCTCTAGGTTAAGAAGACTTCAATGCAAATTTCTTTCAAAAGACATGGAATTATACCAAAATAATGTTGATTAATGTTGTGATGGAGTTCTTTAGGAATGGAAAAAACATATGTCTTATACCTAAGGTACAATCTCCAATCTCCAAACTCCTTGAATGACTATCGCCTAATATCCTCATAATCTAGAGCTTCTTCGAAATTTATTCAACGAAAAACATCATGTAAGAATTATGCAATTAAAGTGGACTTCAATAAAGCTTATGATTCCTTGAACTGTAATTTCATGATTAATACTTTATAAGTTTTTGGTTTTCCTAACCAATTAATATGGTGCATTTCTCAACGCTTCACCACTGTTTTATATGGAATCCTTGTTAATGGAGAACCAACCAAGTTGCCGAAGGGTGCAATGGGTCTAAGATAAGCGGATCCCTAATCCCCCTACCTGGTCACACTTGTAATGGAGGTATTGGTGAGGTTAATCAAGAGCATGATCAATAAGGATCTCAACTTCATGTTTCACTCTAAGTGCAAAGTGATGAGAATTTCAAATCTCTCATTTGCTGATGATTTAATCTTCTCTCCAAAGTTGGTTCTAGCTCTCTATGAGCATTTTAATGAAATCTCTTAAAACTTTTAAACCTTATTTGGATAAGTCATTAAGAAATAGGAAAGCCTTCTCATTGTATTTGCCATTGTAGGGGAAATTACATGATTGTTAGCTTGTTTAATAGTGGTGAAGTTATCAAATCCTTCTGTCTACTATCTAGGGATTCCAATATATATTAGAAGACCCTCATTCACTAACTTCAAATAACTTGTAAAGAATATAAAATTATGAACATCTATCTGAAATTTTCAGTGCCTTTCCATAGCAGGTAGAATTTAACCCATAAAAGTTGTGCTTAACAATCTACATGTATATTGTTGTTCTCATATCGAGTTTCCACAGAACATTTCAAAGACCATTGGTCAAATGCCAAGAATTTCAATCCATAAAACGTTAACTTCATATGGAAATGCACTTGCAAACTATGGAAAACTGCTTTCAATGCATCTGACCACTAATAAAAAGGACCAAATCAAATGTAGGAAAAGTAGAAATGGTGTATTTGCCAATCAATCATGTAGAGATTTACTAAAGAGTGTGAGCAACAAAGCTCACACAAGTTAGTTTGGCATATCGTAAAGCGTCACATATGTTATGGCTATCAATCAAAAGGAAACTAAGCACACGAGCAAGGATGAAGAAATTCCTTAGAATCTTAAAAACTTGTATGCTATACGACAAAGATGAGGAAACGGTAAATCATTTGTTTTATAAATGTCATTAAACCTCCAAAATATGGACACAAATAAAGAGACTATGTAATTTCTTAATTATTTCTTTAATTTGGCAAAATCTAATTAAATGGTGTAGTAGTAATCACAATAAAATCGAAAGGTTCATCAAACGTAAGTGTTATAATAATGAACTCTATAGGAGAGTAGATAATAACTCGTTAGTAACATTTAAAGTATAATTGGGAAATAGATTTTAAATGGAGAAATCCACAGTTCCCAAGTTAGGTAGCAATGCTAGTAATGCAAATATGAAAGGGTATTATGTAATTAAGGTGGATTAACACAAGCAAGAGAGTAGACAATTAATAAAGGAAGAGATCATTGATTTTATCAATAAAAATACTTTAATCATGGAAAGTTGAAACATAGGCAAGATAGGATATATTTGGTTTAAAGCAAATACTTGCAAGAGCACGATGTTAAGTGAAGATGGATCAAACTCTTTTATGGAGAAGAGAAGAAACTTTGAAGTGGATAAGCTGACATCCCTAAATTGATTGAGCAAATCCTTGACCAGAAGAAGGACATGCAACAACCAAAATTGATCAATATAAGCGCATGCATGAAGGTCCATCTAAACTTAATGTACAGTACTATAACATGGGCATTAGAACCAAATAACTAAGTTGTCGTGGGTCGTAAAGAGTTAAAAATGTTAGGTAAATGTTTTACTTATACTGTGATGAAACAAATGGACTATTTTGTAAGAACAAATTTGGTCATATTTTAGTTTCTAAAAAGAAATTGATTCATGGGGATTTAAGGTTATTAGTCATGATCTAGATTAAAGGTAGACTTGCAAAAGAAAATTTTTCTGAAGATTGACTAGACTAATTATTCAAACTATGTCACAATTCATTATTAATAAATTATATTTAAATCTTTATCCTTTTTTTTTTCATAATTCAGTTACATTGCATATTGTTTTAATTATTAATCTTGAGATTTAATTTCAAAATTGTTCCTTATTTAAAACTTTTTACCATAAGTTATCTTCTTCAATATTTTGAATGATGTAAATGATTATTTTTGTTGTTTTTGAAAGAATCGATAAAATAAATTTTGCTAAATTTGACAGTTGTATACAATATTCAATTGAATATACATTTGAAAAGTGGTGAATTTATTAGATGAAAGATTGAGAGAATTTGAATGGTTCTAGAATCATAAAGATCTTTTCTAAAGAAAAAAATTAATGTTTTTAAAAACTAGATCGAAAGTCAAACCAGTATGATAAGATGTTTAAGATTTAAATGGTTTGACCAATATCTAATTGTCATAAAAGTAGCTAAAGATAAATCAAAGAATTTAAATGAAAAACGATATTATTAAATACAAACTAATTGATTTATAAGAACTTATTAATTTATAAAATTGACTGATTTTTAACAGCAAGAGTTATTAAAGTAGATCAAACCAAAAAGTTAAATATTGAATCGAAAAGTTGGACGGTTTCAGATTTTTATGATTGAATTGGTTGAACCAGTTGAGTTTTTTAATCATTGCAAAGAGTTTAAAAAACTGTCTTTCTGTCATTAATAATAGATATCAAAATGTAGGATTATTTGGATTTTTAATTATTGTACCAATCCCAATTTCATTATTATGAATTTATTACTTTTTAGAAATACAATAAGCGTTAGCATTGAGCAATGTAAACTCTTTAAATGTTTTTAAAATTACCAATTATTTGACAAATGGCTAGTTGAAAAATAGGTGGTGTCTTCTATTTTTTCATGCTTAATGCTTTCAATTCATATGATGACATTTTCAAAAATTAATTGTTTAAAATTTACAAGTTTTCCTTATTTTACCATGCGCTTTAGCGTCTTGCCAATCTTTGTTATAATAAGGAAAAACCGTATACACTCCTATTTAGTTGTGAATATCTAGAAACTTTTCTAGATCTCTTCTCTTGAATTTCAATTATGAAACCTAGACACTTCTCTAGGTCTCCTAACTTAGTTATAGATATGTAGATTTTTCTCTAAACATCTTCTCTCAACTTTCAATTCCGACATGCAGACACTTCTTTATCTCTCGCAATTTAGTGGTATATCCCTAAATATTTCTTAAAGGGTCATCTCCCAAAATTTAATTTCATCACCTAGACAGTTCTTTTGGTCTCCTTATTTAGTGGTAAATATCCAGATATTTCACTAGGTAATTTCTTTTGAATTTCAATTCCTATACCTAAACACTTCTTTAGGTCACCCAATTTATTTATAAATGCCTACATATTTTTTTACGTACCTTCTCTCGAATTTTAATTCAAGCACCTAAATACTTTTCTAGGTCTCTTATTGTGGTAAATTCTTATTTACTTTTTTAGGTCACTTTTCTTAATACTTTTCTAGGTCTCTTATTGTGGTAAATTCTTATTTACTTTTTTAGGTTACTTTTCTTAAATTTCAGCTTTGATACCTGGACATATCTTTAAGTCTTTTATCCTAGTATTCAATCTAAACTCTAGGTATCTCTCTAAGGTAGTATCTTTAAACATATAGATACTTCTTTAGGTTCACACTTCAATTAAAAACCTGAATTTTTCTTTCAATTCATATTTAAGTATCTATATACTTCTCTATGATTCTCGTTTCAATTCAAAATATTGAATATATCTTTTAATTTCTAATGTTCCCTTTTGATGTTTTAAATCTTTAAATTCATTTAAACTTTTGAACAATTTATTTCTAGTTCATTTTTTTCATTTCCAATTTATTTCTCCATTGTGTGTTGTGGAAGAACTTAGGATCAAGTTTCTTTAAGCACTATTCTTTTGAAATATGAAAATACATATGGTTTTCATGCTTTTACAAAATAGGATGAACAAAAAGGACGACTATTGATACTTAATTATGCTCATTTATCCATCAATTTATTTTATTCTTATCTTTTCTGTAATTATATCCCACTAAATTCAATTTAAATAAACTTATATTTGATTGCATCCAATTAATTTCAATATGTGTCAGGTTGGATTATAATATATTCAAATCATATCGACACCACATTTGGTTTAATTTCAATTTTATTATATACAATTTTAGGCATTTAAGTCTAAAATCTTTGTAAAATTTTAATTTACGAATAATTATCCATAATAAACTTTATTTAGTTTCTAAAAGTTATTAATTAGAGTTTTTATACATTTGTTTATTTTTATTTTTGGTTTATTAGGGTTACGTAGATATATTCATTGATTTTGAAAGAAATGGGGTAAACGTTAAAAAAAAGGAAACTGAAAAGGGTAATTCGATAATTTAATACTTTGATGTTTTATAGTGTTTTAATTAAAAGGTAAATATTTTGGGAAGTTAATGAATGAAAGAAAAAAACGTAGGAATTTATGGAACATCAGATTGAGGGGAGAAATCAAAGCTCTTAAATGACCAAGGGCATTTTGATATTTTCTTATTTATAAGAAAACCCCAAAATATATCCTTGATACTTTCTTTTTTTGACATATTACAATATTTAGTCCAAAAGAATTGATTGTTACATCTATCTTTGAGGAAGGAAAGTTCTTATACAATATAGGCCCAATATAGTTACCAAGTAACCAAAACTGAAATTCAAGCAAGTGACTAACTAACTAATAACCTAGAAGTCAAACATTTTGTAACATCCCAATATTCCATGTTAGGGGCTAGGACACCAGAATAGTGTACATGAGAGTATACTGAGAAATTAGAAGTGCATTTCATGCAACATATGACATATTTAAATACGTGAATGGTGTTGATATTCATGAAATAATTATACATGCATTCAATGACATTTTCTAGGTATAATTGATTTATAAATGCGATTAAAATGTGAATTGTGGATTATTTGTGTTAAAATTTTATTTGGAGAATATTATGATTATTTTGAAATTTTTGGTGAATTTTAAGGAAAAATATATAAATGTAAGATAAATGAGAATTGTGGATTTTATTGTCTTGAAAAATACATTGGAGTGTATTAAAATTGATTTAGTAATTGTGGTGATATTTCGGGTCTTTTGGAAATTGAGAGTATTTTTGACAAAAAAATGTAAAAAAATAAAAGACCAATAGGAATGTGACAAATGGTTTACATGCATGAGTAAAAGTGTCATTGAAATATCACTCCACGTAGTTACCTTATTTGTTTGGAGAAAATTCTACACTTTCAGTTGTTCTCCACCGAAAGTTGTTCAACACCAAATAGAAATAATTCTCTCTATCATCGAAACATTTGTTCAGTTTTGTGTAATTGGCAGCTCAGATAGTATTGAATTTCATGTTGTATCTTGTTTTTCATTCACTGAGAGCTCACCTTCACTGTTGGATAGGTTACCGAAATCAAGTGAGTTCTCAAATTTTCTAGTTCTGTACATGAATTCTGATGATGCTTTTATTGATTTTAAATGGATATACACATAATATGTGTAAGTAGAAAGATTTCGGGTATTACAGTGATTGATGATTTTAAGGTAAAACTTGAGTAGAAAATGAAAAAAATTTTGTGCACTAGTGTGCAGAAACTGGAATAGCCGTGTATGACATTCTATTTTTGGTGATGTGATTAATTGAGGTTAACTGAAGTAATAGCAAAAAATGTAGTGTAGAACCGTATGGCTATAGATTCTGTCAAGAATCGTTGGAAACAAAATTGCACTAGAGAGAGGAAGAAGAAGGTGATGGTTTGGGTGTATGATTTTGGTTTTTGAAGTTTAAATATGAACTAGAACAACTTTGACTCTTTTGACTATAACTTTTTTATCCAACCTCCAAATGACTTAAAACTTGAACCAATAGATTCATAACACATTGTTACTTATCTCCACCAAAACTTATAGCCATCTAAATTAAATTGGAAGCGATTGATTGATGAGTTTAGGATGAAAATGTTGAGGTGTGCTGGAATATTTTCATCGAACATGATTCAGTATTTGCTATTATCTTGATCTATAGATTTTTAAATGAGTTGATTCTTAATTCAGATTAAACTAGAGACATATTTCTACAACTTTCTTGGAGAAGTAGAATTTTAATTATGTCTTTAAGAATTTCAAAATCTAGCCTAATATTGAGTCTTGGCTGAGGCTATAACACTATCCGAGGCAGAAATCATGTCCTATTGTTATTGAATAAACTGTATTGACGTAGGTAGAATCAGAAAAACGTGTCTTCACAAAGTTGTAGCTTATTCTCTTATCTTTCAATTTGTATAAATTTTGTAATTTTTGGTTATTGGAATTGAGAGATATGAGTTGTATAACTTGTCAGCATGATCATGCACTAGCTAAATTTCAAATGTACTTAGTCTATAGTATTTTGAGCATAACTCATACAATAATGAACCAAATTCAATGATCTTGGAGTCATTAGAAACTTAAGACACAAGGAAACAATTGTCTAGAAGAAAGTGTTATAGAAATACAGCATTTTCCTGATGATAATAATCATGCAAAGTGGACCTGAAAGTGTTTTTAGATAAATCTGGACTAATCAATTGAGTATTGATATATGAATGAATATTGTGACTAGAATAATAATAAGGAACTGGAATTGTCATGAACATGAATTGTACATATTTCATATACATAGACATGCATAACTGGATACTTATACCATTGTGCATAATTGTGATATGTGTAAATGTGTTTTGCATGATATAGAGGAACATTTAGAGTGCCATCATCCAGACATTGCCAGGACTTCAAGGCAATAGTTTTCTGAAGCGATTAGTGAGTAACCTAGATGGTCTCACTTAATCTTTGTTTGCTATAGATTCTACACTGAATGTGGAATGAACTGTTTGTATTGATTCCGGATATGAAGATCTGAAGATTTTGATTTACGAATGTGATATTGAAGTATTCCTTGAATGTGAATTTAGTGAAATATGTGTTACTTAACATGTTTGTTGAATACCGAACTAAGGCCCGATGATATTTGTATATGGGACTAAAAATGTGATTGAATGGAATGAGATTGAAAAATGGGAATGATTGAAAATATAATTGATTGAATATGAATGAGATGCATTTCATATATTAATGCATGATCAAATAATGATAGTTGTGACATGAGAAGCACCGAAAATGAGCTTAAAGCTTCAAAATGTAGTATAGAGCCAAAGGCTCGATGTATACAATGAGCTCTATATCCGCAGTGGGTAAGGGATAGTATTAATGAACACGGTATCCACAGTGGATACGGGACATTTTAGGCACTTAGTCAAAACAACGTAATAATTGAAAGTGGGTCACATGAATATTGCGTATACGTTTATTAAGTGTAATTGACTAATTGAATTGTAATGTGAATTTGTACTTATATGAGATTGGGATATGTGCATTATATGATATGTGGTGCAAATTGTTAAATGGAAAGTTATGAATTAAGTGCTTATATGATTTGATATGTGGTATGGATTAGGTGAACTATCGAGGATGGTTACATCATTGAGATCACAAAACTCACCAAAATTACAACGTTGATATTTCAGGTTCGAGATAGGACACTAGGGACAGACAGACTCAATGAGAAGACTAATTCTTGTACTTTTATCAAGAAATCGCTCAAAGGTCGGTCAAATGAGACTGATGGATTAGTTAGTATTTAGCAGTGTGTTATGTATAGTGATTTGACATTGTATATATTCGGATGGTTTTGTAAAGCTACAATGTAAGTTTGGTTTTTATGAAATGAAATGAGGAATGCAGTTAGTTTTAAAATTTGGTGACTTTTTAGTATAATAGTTGATGCCATGATTAATTTGGAAATGTGTTTGCTCCAACATGCCATTATTATATATTAGATACTAGAATGTCCACAGGGTATTCCAGTATGTAATTTATGGTAGTAGGGTGTTACACATTTGTTGCTAGAGGGATATTTCATTTCTCTATTAAGTAACTAGAGGATTGACCATTTTAAGGCTAAGGTAGAGCTACAGCTGGTATTATTCTCATTCACTTTTATCTACTCTCTCATCCATTGACACAAATTAGGCATCATTTAGTTATCTATTCTCTACCTTCCTTGTAATAATCTAGCATTTCTTTCATTCCAAGTGGAGTACATAGAGCTACCATAGGTAATGATGCATAAGGCTTTATCTCCTTCTGATATGCTCCCATCCTTTTCTATTTTGTTAAGTATGTTAGTATAGTTTAGACTTGTTATAGATAAGTAGTAGAGCTTGTGTATCAGGTTCCAAACTTTTATGGAGAATTCATGATTGAAGAAAATATGTTGGAGTGATTCTTGATTTGATCCTTCTTTCAAAGGCAACAAAGTTTAAAGGTATTAAGAAACTTAAGATTATCTAAGGTTCCTAAACATTGATTGTACATAAGCCATAAGAGAAAGGGGATTTTTGGAAATAGTTTCTTACACCATACAATCCCAAGCCATTCCATCCTATACATATGAGTGGTTAGTAGTATTCTAAAAGTGGCATTGATATAGATACTTGAGGGGTTTCAATCGGATATCAGCATCATTCTTACTTTGATAAGAGGATTGATTAGAAATTGTATTAGTAAATAAAGAAGAACTGTTGCCCCAGTTGTTTCCATCAATTAGTGTTTTGACTTCAGTAGATTTAAGGAACATGCTTTTTAAGTGTTAGGAATAAGTTGTTCTTATGAAATGGCCTTGTTTTGCTCCATTTATCAAACTATAATGAAGCCTTCTCACCATTCGCTATTCTACAATTGCTCATCTCTATTGGTTCCCCAACTTTGGACAGTTGATTCATGAACTAGGAATATGAGTTTTTCTTACAAATTTCCAGAAAACTTTTCCCTTTTAGGAAGTAGATATGAATATATTGAATCCAAAGGCCCTTATTGTTAGACAATAGTCTCTATATTTTACTAGTTATGATGGATTTATTTACAACTGCCTTTGAGATTATTCCTAATCCTCTATTTCTCTTAGGCTTGTATAATTTAGATTACTTTACTTAAGCAAAGCAATTTTTTTTATTCCCCAAACAAAAGGAAGCCTCTTAGTATTCTTTCAACATCTTTGATCATTTCTTTAGAGAGGAAATTTGCAATGAACAGTAAGTGTGAAGGGAATTAAGAATTGAGTCTATAAGTTGCACTATAATAGTAAAGGATAATGATTACACTAGCTATGCGCCCCTTTCTAATATTCTCTAAGAGAGGGATATACAATTTTTTAGATCCTTTAAGGGTAACTTTAGCTTCATTTGATTCAACAAGTCAATCCTCTTATCCACTTTTATACTTTTTTTCCTCTAAAGAAAAATGGGTGAAGTTATATGAATAAACCACCCTCTCACAATGCACCTATTTTAGCCACCTTCACCTTTTCTTTTCCCTAAGTCTATCACCATTTTTTTTCATAGATCAAGCGTCTTCTATATCCTTTTGTTAACATTTCCTAACTACTTTCTCCACCCATTTTCTTTTTTTTTATCATTACAAGCCAACTTATCATCTTCTTCTCATCATCAAACCATCTTAGTTCTCTGTTAGTCTCTCCTTTCTTTATATGCCTTTAGTAGAGTAAGTTTTCCATATAGATAATCAAGATAGTACAATTCTAAGTTAAGCACACTAAGAAAATGGTGCCATAAATATCTATTTTGAATTAAAGAATTTAAGGATCATTAGGAAGGATAAGAAATCATAAATGTAAAAACTATGAGTGGAGACATCTGAGGTGAAACCCAACAATATTCATTTTTTGGATTATGTTTTAGCTTTGATTAGAATTAAATTACTTTTCTAAGTTATATTTTTCGTAATCTGAAATATTTTCATAACCGAAAAGAGCTTTTATTTGATGTGTTTGCTTTAGAAAAATTACGGTCATACTTGTTAGGTGCTAAAGTTATTATTTACTCTAGTCATGTAGCTTTGAAGTACTTTCTCACCAAGAAAGAAACATATTTGAGGTTAATCATATGGATTGAAGAATTGGACTTATTATAACTTATATGGCTATATATGGGAGCGTGTAATTCATTAGATATGTGTACAAACTCAAAGACATTGTTTCAAGCAACCCTGAGACCTACATGCCTGTGTGGAGACTTACACAACCATATAGGTGACTATGTGATCGTGTATGTTGACCAAGTAACGGACTATGCAACTCATTTGATTTCTGCCAAATTAATATACACGGCCACTTACATGCTTGTGTATCTAACCATGTATAACCGTATAACCCTAATTTTGCATTATAAAAGCACATTTAAGAGGCTAAAAAGTGTACGAAGAGATTATAGACTTAAAAGGAGGCAAATTTCCTTCCTTTTGAGAGTTATGAGGAGTTAAACTTCATCTTTCCAATTCAAAGGAGATATCAAGGCTAACAAACATATTTAGGCCTTAATTAATCTAGTGATGTTGTTCTTAACTCTTTTGGGATTGAATTTTTTATTTTGTGTTTAATTAATGTTCTGGATTTATATATAAACATTTTAGGTACCTCTGTTAGATTATTTTTGTATGGATTCATTGTCAAAATCTAGATTGTTGTACGTAATCATTGTAAATCTGATTCATATGTGGTAAAATAATGGTTGTTCTTCATTAAAGATAATGTTTCATAGGTTAAATGACTCAAGCCTATATGGTTGTTGCTTAGATTAACTTAATTTCCTATTGCATAATATGGCGATCACACTAAATCTAGAGAGCTTATTCTAGGTTCTCTAATAGCTAGACCTAACTAAAGAACTTGTTTTAATTAGATACAACCTGAGGGAATGCAAGGATTAATAGATCTTTTTATTGATCTATGGATACTAGTTTTAAAGAGATGTACAAGAACAATATGAAAATCTATTATGCTTATTTATACGAAGGCTGATATTTTATTATGGTATTGAATCACTTTATCATCTTCTTTTTCCAGCTGTTCATTATGAGTAGCTTCATAGAGAGCACCTTGAAGTCTCTCTGGTCCCTTCCTAGCTGCTCATGTTGCTGCTTTCAAATAGGAACCGTTCAATTTATTAATATTAATGAGTTTACTTTCAACCCACTAAAGCTTCCTTTGATGCTTGCATTGATCACCTTTCAAATTGCTCGCCCGAGCCCATCTATCTCAATCAAATAACTATTACATTGGATAGGAAATTCCTTCTATGCTAATTAAACATACTTTATACTAAGATAAGGGTATGATCAGGAAGCAAGTGATTATTGAAAGATGTCTTGCTCTCTGACTAGTTCTACATCCAAAATTCACTAAACACTTGTTAAGTGAACCTCAAAAGATATAGGTTAAAAAGTGTTTAAGCACTAATCCCCAAGAACTTTAAGTTTATGTAGGCATATAGAGTATATTGATTTTTTTCCCTTTTATGTCAATATAAAGTAGCATCAAAGGAAGACCAATAATTGCTATCACCTCCATTGATATCAAATAAGGAGCAACAATGGTATCTCCAATAATTGACTTGAAATGAAAAATCACCAAGAGCCCTCACATAAGCCAAATAAGGAGATTGGTATCTAAATACCAATTGTTGAACCAAGGAAGCAAAGGAGGTAACCATTAGTAGTACATTAAAGGAGGTATATCCTTACTTTTATATTGATAAAATTTAATCATATTGACTTGCATCCATATTTAGGATTGAAAATGTTATATGAGTATAATAAACATTGCTCTTTGTTTTTATAGATTTCTTGATGAGAACTTTGCCCATATGATAGAATCTTTGTAAAAGGGGAGAGGGGAGTTATTTTTTTTTCCCCTTTTTGACACTTATGGAATTTATTAATCATATACCTTTTATGTTAAAAAAAAGGGAGACAGAAAGGTGATATTAAAACTTGATCATTTCATGATGCATGACTTCATTGGGAGCATGCATTACAAGTTGTGTTATCATGAAGAGAAATTCACTCGTTGTCATTTGTTTTCTTTAATATCGTCAAAAAAATTTCACCATTAAAATAGAGAGATTGTTCCACCAAAAGAGGTTATAACCCATAATTTTGATGATAATAAAATATATTACCAATAATATTTTAATCCTTGCAGATATTAGTAAGTTAATATATAAAAAAAGATCAAGTTTAATGGAAAGGTTATTGATCAAAAGAACCAATTAAATAATCAAAAGACAAAGAAAATGAGCAAAATGGAGAACATATTCAATTTAAATGAAGAGCTAAGAGTAAGTAAAAATCAAGTATATCAAGACTTAAGCAAATTATTGCAATGCTTCATATATCCTTATCTTTGTTGTTTTAATGGATTAAGGTCTTAATAGATTTAAGAGGAAGAAGAAGCAGAGGAGTACAGTTTATATATTAAGTCGCATCTCCATCTTTAGGAGAAGCAAGTAGATTGATCATTGCATGATCATTTATATATAGGGAATAATGCATAAATCATTTAATAATCAACATGCAATTAGTTTTGATATTTAAAAAGAACTCGTGATCATTAAAAAAAACTTTTAAAGAACTTTTGAAATGGTTTTAAATTAGTTTTTTGGTCAAAGGAATGCGTTCTGATCTTTAAAAGAACTTAAGAAGAATTATAAAAAAAAACATGTTTGAGGAATTTTGGCAAACCAATGTGGAGATCTTAGTGACCAATATTAGGGTTTTAGATATATTGAATTGCTAATGCAATAGTGAAGTCAACCAATAACTTTTGAGAACTTGTATCAAGACTTTGAGAGCTTTGATCAATCAATATAGCACATTGATCAACCAATGTATCAAAATGGTCAACTATATAGAATGCTTAACTAATTGTACTATTGAATATCATTTTAATAGCTATTTTTTATTATGACAATTATTTTAGGTTGTTTTGAGTTTATATAAACCATATATGAGTTAGAAGAAGTAGGATGGTTATACTAGAGAGTTGCTAAAAATTGAGTGCTTAAAGAGTGCCTATGAGCATTATATAATACATTTTAAACCTTTGTTCATTTATCTAATCAAAATAGGGATGTTTTAAGTTATATATTTGAGTAATTTTTAAAATTTAGAAAAATTGGTTGGGATACACATTTTGATCCTCTTGAACTTGAACAAGATTTATATAGTTACTTTTCACTGGTGATAAAGAAAGATATTTGTAAGTGTTTCTTTTTACCAGTGGAAAAGAAAATGTTGAGTATTTTAAATGTCAATACTCTAATCAAATTATGAACTAGATCAAACAACTAGTAGTCCTTCAACATAAACGAGAATTAGAGAAAATACTTACTTGGCTTTGTAAGCACAGGAGATGGACAGATCCAGTTTGGGCTATAACAAATCTAGCCTTAGCTTCATAGTACAAGCCTCTGGTTCTAAAGAAACAATAGGATATTCAAAAACCAGGTGAAGAAAGGAGAAGAATTAAACTTTATCATCGTTAACCGATTAAGGGAGCAAATCTTCACCTTCAAACCACAAGAACCCATCATTATCTGCATCACCGAGAGGACGATCTGAATTAGGAATGCTACCCTAATCACAAAGAGAGGAATGATATCATGTACCAATTCTAGAAGCTAAAAGTTGTCAAATGAATGAGGACCCCTTGATACTTAACATTGATAGATTGAATGAGTTTTCTAGGAACAAAGAATGGTTATAGCAAACATTGTCATATCACTCAATATAGGTCTATGTGATAGTAAAGGTTGAGACACTTCACTCGAGGAAAACTAGCATTATATTTTATTTCAATTTATTTTTAAAATTTCAATACAATTTAATTTCTCAAAAGGATGATGTTGCATAAAGGGTTCCTCTTCATCCATTAAAAGAAGAAAATAATGACTTCCTAAGTGAAACTTAGTAAGTAGATATAAGGTAAGGATTGTTTGGTCGAACCACTACAATTCAATCTTATATCTCTTTTTTGGCTTTTTTACTATTATTATGCTTGTTTTATAATTATTTTATGTGAATTTGACATAACGATTCATCATCTTAGAAGCAGGAAAAAATTGAACCTACATAATTTCGGGACCAACAAATATTCTTTTCATAAAAGAGAAATAAAACATGTGTTAGCTTTATTGTTTAATTAATATCATATTTGGATGGATTTATATAAGAACAATTTAGAATTTATGTCTAATTTCAATTTGAATATTATAATTATGATGTTATCATAATTTTAGTTGTATAATAATTATTTTAAAAATTTTATCTTTAGTATTGCGTATTGCATATAATTAATAAATACATGAAGATAAAAAATATATTTATTAAATTGCAGAACAATATCATACATAAATTGCAATCAACCAATTGGTTGTAAAGTAAAAACTAACAAAACTACTAAACAAGCCTTAGACTTTTATCATATTGAACTCCAAGGCTCACCTTGAAAATGGTATAACTTAGTTTATGACGTGATCAATGATTTTAAAGGCTTTTGCATGAAAAATAGAAAATAAGACCTTGGTTTGTTTGTTTTTGGTAATCAGAAGATTTTATACAAAATTGAAAAGTTGTGTACATTATTGGAGACTACTTAAGTAGTAATCTCTTGCCTATCAAAAGGAAACAAAGGTAAATATATGAGAAAGCTATATCGCTTCCATACAATAACACAAAAACCCAGACAATAATAGCCTTCCTACCAAAGAGACCTTATAGAGCTAGCCATGTAATTCAAGCTAACCTAGAATCAATTTAAAATACTATTAATCAACCAACAGTTAATTACAATCCAAATCAACCATAGGAGATGGATTTGCTATCGTAAAGCTTGTAAGCTTCTTCCTAGAAATCCTATTATCTATTTTAACAAAGTCCTTAACTTGCCAACTCCATATTTTACTTATTGGAAACAAGAATATTTCCTAAACCTGTCTTCTCTTCTGCTTTAGAAACCTAAGAAATGTTGGACCTCCATTTGGCACTCCTGAAATATCAAACTTGCAGAAAAAATTATTAGTGAATAAGAACTTTAACAATTACCTCCTCCCAGTGTTTGAGCTAAGATTTTCTATAACTTGGAAGATTACTCTAGAGCACAAGCTCCCCACATCCTTAACTTCATCTTTGAATATTTGATTATTCCTCTCAGTCTAAATGTTATAGACAGTAGTAGAAAGAAGGATAGGGAAAAAGTTAATGTCAGAGGGTTTGATATTTAAGGATTGGTTAAACCAAATGAGGATGGATTGAAGGTTCGTTTAGTTGGGAAGGTGTACATGGAAGTGGCTGAGACATTGTTCCCACTATGTTTTAGAGAAAGGGCATTCAAAAAACAAGTGTTCAATAGTCTCATTGTCATTGGCACTTCTCTAAAACCTTTTTCTTGTACGTTCATGCGCTCCTATGTAATTATTATGAATTTGGCCTTTTTTTCCCTTAAGAATAGGTCACAGACGTGATCTATGCCTCATCATTTCACAAAAGGTTTAAGTAAATCCTACCGGTCTCTTGGTATCCTGAAGTTACTAAAATAGTGCTCATTGCACCCTGAATAGGAATAAAAAGAAAAGATAAAAGAGATAATGGTAAGAAGTTATTTAAACCTTTTGTAAAATATTATTGTGAAATTCACACATTTAATCAATATTTAAAGGAATTATTTTTAAGATTATATAATTTGATTGGTCTATATTACCTAGTTGTAACATTACATAAATTAAATTGATAATCTATATACTAAAAATTGCAAAAAAGTTATTTTTTTTAAGAGTTAAATTATTATCACTGCCTTTTTAAAAATGTTAAAATATAACTTGATGTCAAGGATAAAAAGTAAGTAGTAAATTAAACTTTTTAAGAAACATTAAATGGAAATTTATACATTTTTACCCTTAAGAATATAGAGAATACCTCTTGCCAATCTTTCTAAACAATATTTTTCTCTCCCTTTCCATTTCTGAGGTACTTTCCCTTGTATTCCATCTTCAACTCTTCCAATTTTTAATCATCAATTTAAATTTCTCTCGTCTCTGCTTTTACAGATAAAGAATGCAACTTCCGAAAGACAGTCCAGTCTGTAAAGATAGAACTACCAGTTCCAACTTTCAATAAAAAAAGTAGTAAGCTGTAGTTCTTCAGCCAATTTTAAGCACCAACAAAATTCTGATAATTGAAATAAAGGTAACATGCTTTCAAATTTCAAGATAATTTTCATAGTTTATCATAAAAATTTTAAATTCTAATCTAGAATTGCAATTCAATTTCAATCGAATATCAATGCAACTCCAGTTATGGAAACTGAAAGAGGCTTAGAGGTTTTGTTTGCTAGATAGCAATAGTTTCCTCCAAAACATCAGTCAAGATAAATCAAGTCAGACGAATAGCAATCTGTAAACTTTCCTTGTAAGCGAAATATTTTGAACGCTAGGGCACACTTACCATCTGCTACATCATTAACACAACACAATAAAATATACTAAGCCCTGAAGGGGTACTAGTTAACTGGGCTGACAATCAGCAAATAATCAAATGCCAAAACAACCCATGGGTTACCACAACCTACTCACTATCAACATCCTAAGGACAGAAACACAGATGCGCTGCGCTGTTCGTCTTTCATTAACAACCGGCTGCTTTCAGGAAGTTGTCGAAAGGACTAGCGGGAGGCAGCCTCATAGCTAAGCTTGAGTCCATTGGTCTCACGGATCCCTGAACACAACCAGACATATATCAAGATTACTAAGATGTGGGGGTTTGTAAATGTGTGCAAATACAAGTGAACAGAAACGGTATTGTATTGTACTACAGTCAGTCAAATATTCAACAAACCACCATATGACCTACTGCAAGTGCGATTGAACTGAGCTAGATTCTTGACACACCCAAGTGCATAGGAATCTAGCTCTAATGGCAATGTTGCACCTCAAAGAAATTCTAAGATGATGTACAACATATATTTCATCAGACCTTCCACGGCACAGGGCATCCATTTGTAGGATGTGCCAGTAAAACTTTGTCAGCTGCTCTAGCATGACAGTTTTCTTGCACCAACCAATTAGAGAGTTTCTTCCTTGTCCCAGTTCCCAAAGCTTCACACTGTTTAGCCATGGTATCATATGGGAGAGGTGATGTAGAGACAGATGTCCCTACAACTTGACCAGCTACCTCTAGTGCCTGAATCAAAGTAAAAATGTCAAAAACTATATGGGCTTATAAACAAATCAATTGTACTTGCTTCTGCACAAACTATGACACAGAGGAGGTGACTTTTCAGAAGTAGGATTACCGATTCCAGTAGCTGCCCAATGCTGATAATGTGGGAAACAGAAGGGGATGAGGGCATCTTGGGAATAAACCGAGACAAATCTGCAACAGATGCTTCACTTGTCACATCATCCTGAACTAATGATGTCAGAGCATCCTGCAAAACAGAAAGTTGTTGGCTGTGTTTTCTGAACTTGTTTTTATGTTCGATCATGAAATAATCATGAATGTTAAACTCATACGTCATCAAATGAGAGCGATTCCTTGGAATGGGAGACAACTTTACTGTGGTCTATGTCAAGTACTAGTTGTGGACCAAACACGAAAGCTTCATCAGGCACAAATGGTTCTGACAACTGTCTAGCCAACTCATCCACCCCCAGCTTAAAAAGGACATATAAACATCAGAAAGAGAAAGAGAGTGAGAGAGACCACAAGCAAAATTGCTTACCTCCACAGTCTTGGATAGATTCAGAGCCAAGAGATCAATTATTCTCTTGTTTGATTCAAATAATCTTTGTAACTCACGAATTGATGCCATAGCTAGCTGATTGTCAGTAACAGATCCATATTCTCCTATATCTGCGAAAGGCTTTACGTGTATTTGAAAGTTGGCGCCAATAGCCAGGAAGGGATCAAGCTAGTCAAAAGAAAACAATTTCAGTTAGTCACTGCTCATCTGCTGTACTTTGGAAATTGAATTCTAGTTAGCTGGCTAACTGCTTTTAGAAATCGATTTTCAGTTAGCAGCTAACAAACATCTAGAGATGGCAAAAGGGCGCTAGCTGGGCCCAGTCTGGTCAGACCCAAAGTCAATGGACTTAGCCCAAGTTAACTGCGATTCAGACTAGGCTCAGGCCGGGCTGAGCTCCAACTATATATACAGAAAAGATTCTGATTTCACTTCTCTAATCTGTTCTCTCTGTAGCTTTCATCTTTCTTCCTCTTCCACAAAACTGCAACTCTTTTTCCAAATTTAGGTAAAAGAAAGACAGTAGAGACTTCCCAGGTATGGGTGGTGGCCTCGGAAGGTGACCAATGTTGTTGTGGTGACCAGTGCAGAGCTTGGAAATCCTCATGGTGATGGTCACACTGGCGGAGCAGATATTTTGCAATTGCTGATCAGTGTAGTTCCATTTGTTGCCTTTGCATTTTAGTAATTTCTTAGTTGCTTTTTGTTAATTTCTTCTCCAAATCCTATTTTAAACTCTTTTCCTAGCACCAAATCTTTCTCATGCAACTTGGATTCTGAAACATTGGAGAGGGGTCGATGTTGATCAAATCTTTCTCATGCTGGACGGTTGGGGCATTGGACTCTGATCAGGTTCGAGCTCAAAAGAGCCAAGCCTGATCGGGCCTTAAGCTGGGCTCAGGTCAACTATAAGGGGCATTGGACCAGGCCTGGACAGCCCCAGGCCCGGCCCATTGCCAACACTACAGACATGGTAAAGTAAATCTTGTGGAATTAAAAGCTTCACAATAGTAGAATCAATAACGACAACCCTATACCATTTAAGAAGCTTCAACTAATACAATCAAGTTTGAAAGATAGAAGACTCACATTGGATGGAAGTAAGGATTTAATGAACTCATTCAACTCAGCAACTTGATATATTTTGGCTGCAGACATCAGCATGCCAATTGATAATCCAAAGATGGATCTCTTACATGCAGGAGTTAATGCCTCTGAGAAAAGATAGCATAAAAATATGAGTTGCAGATGTATTTTACCCAACAAATGTTTCAGAAAGAAGGGCTTCTACCATTGTTGGAATCCAAGCTCAAACTCGCAAGAGAGAGGGGAAGCTGGAAGAAGCGGACTACAAGAAGGTCATTTGTATTCTGCATATTACAAATTCCAAAAGAGTTACTAAATGTGTAAAGAATGATATTCCTAAAATCTCAAATTATAGCTTTAAGTAACCCCAAAACCATGATTAATATCCCATTATCATCACGATCGTCCTCATCAAGATTTTTACAAGAGTCCATGTAGCCAACCAGGACCGTAAACGAGACAGATCCTAACGATAGGACATGTTTAGCTTAAGGATAAAAGATTAAGCTGCAGCAACAAACAGAAAGGAAACTATGTGTGATTGTATTCCAGTCATGCAACAGGAGAGTAGAGGCAGTGGTAGCGAGTGATTTCTGCATTGTCATCAATTACCTTACAAGACATTCCAACGTCAGGATTTAACGAGTATAACAACCATAACAGCATAAAACAAAAAGAAAACAGCATAGGATTTTTAAGGATGATATAGTGTCTATTCTTCATTTTGTAACAGCAAAACTTCCAATATGTTAAGAGACTTAGTTTTCAACAGAAACATCTCATTAATAAATAAAACAATACAGTTTGAATCTTACTTTCAACCGTGAAGAAACAACTGTCAACACAAAAGAATGAGCTATAGCTTCAAAATTTGAGGGCATGTTATCTGAAAGGTTCGCTTGTACCCATAAGGCAGACAGCAATTGGCCTATTTGATCCTCATTAAGCTTCACTACATGTAGTTCCTGCAAAAAGCATTACAACACATAAGTGTTGCTGTGGCAAAGCAGCTTACAAGCATATGCCAAGCATACAGAACACAAACTGGAGTTGCTTACACCCTCAGAAAAGCTGGATGTAACAGCAGTCCTGTCAATGATTGAATTGATTGAGTAAAAATTGGAGGAATTCTTTCGAGTCAAGCATTGTTTCCAATCTTCGTCCATGCTTTCCAATTCCTTATACTCACCATGCACATATTTTCCATGCCTTTCAATTTTACCATCTTTCTCTCTACGGAGCCTTTCAAGTAGTGATGTTATTGAAGCAAAAGCTGATGCAGTATCAGAACGCCATTTCCGCAATTCACAGATGGAACCTAACTGCAAAGAAGCTTCGCGCCGGAGTTGAATAGAGCTGGGCATGAGAAGGATGGAAAATATTCGGTGTGCCCCAACTCGAACCTCAAGATCTGGATGTACCATTACTTTCAAAAGTTGGATTAGAAGTTCTTCAGGGAAGACCTATAATGAAGTTATATACAAGTGAGCAAGCATGAGACCACGTGTAGACAAAATTGAGTATAATCACACAGGATAGGCTAATAATTCATTTCATAATAAAAAAGATGAGTAATTAGAAAATCCACAACTTAATAAAGTTGTATTTGTTCAACAAAGAATATCACTAACCAACAAAAACTCATATATTGATCATTGAACTTCCTGGCAAATTGAAGATATAAGATTGAATACTTGGCAGTCATTGAAAAAAAATACACAAATGAATGCCCTGAAAATAGTAAATTGATCTAACCTGCAGCGAAAGTGAAGGTGATGACAAAGAGATCATATGAGCAAGAACAATGAGGGACCCAATTGTTGGACGGGCAACAACTCCAGCAGATGCTAGCTTCTCCAGTGTTATGGCCATCATGTCAAATAGAGGTCGTGTATCACCAATCTAATCTCAACAAAAGAATACATAAAGAAGTTGATTCAAACACAAAACTAAGTGCTACTCAGTAAGATTGCAACTCTCAGCTTCCACACGCGGGAAGAAGGGTTTTGCAGTTCAAGTTACTACATGCATAGCTAGTCTTGACCAGACAAATGCCTAGATAAATAAATTTACTGACAAGAATCAGTCATGTAAAATCTTAAAGTTTACCCCTTTAGCAATTTCAAGCAAGCAAAATTCAATGGAGTTCTGGAGTGATATATTCAGGTTTGACTCTTGGTCTCCTGCAGATTCAACTGTTGCTTGAAGACTTTTTCTCAAATGTCTGCACAGATCACTCACAATGCTAATTTCAACCAGCACTGCTTCAGATCGTATTTGCCTAGCTAAAGCTGCAGCAAGTTGAATGACATGGGATTTGAGTTGTGGATCATGTGCTATATTTTTGTGGTCCAGATGGCGTATAACAGCAGCCAAAACCAATTGTTGATCCCCTGGAGTGAAAGAAACATTAAAAATCACACAGTTGCAATTGTTTTTTCCTGGGGAGCAACCTAAATTCAAGAAAGGGCTAGACATGCATAAGCTAAGCATAATGAAAAGGCACAAAGGGTATTCAAGATACCTGAAGTTTCCAAAAAGTAGCACAGGTCGGACATAACAATCATGGCCAGACCTTGTCGAGGAATCCAGTGCCTCCCAGAATCGAAGTAGTTAAACATTGGGTCAAGAACTCTGCGCATTGTTGTCCTCTCCTTTGCTAGCTCAACCATTCTTTGAATACAAACTTGAGCCCATACTCTGGGTGTCTCAAATTCTTCTCTAAAAGATAAAATGCATTGGAAATAGGAAGACAAAGAATCACTAAATTGGGATTAAGCATAGAAGAGTTTACAAAAATTACCTTGTCAACTGAGAAGGATCTTTTTTCCCAGTCTGCTGTCTCGTAAGTATGCAGCTAGAATTAGCATCTGTATCAACAACAGGAGTTCTGCCCTCACATCTAACTACTTCATCCACCCAGTTGTGTTGTGGCTCCTCTCTCCCATCATTATTTTCTACATGAAACTCTGGCTCATAGTTATCCAACATTGCATGAACAATCTGCATTTGTTTGAAATTGATTCAAGCATGATTTTAAAATAAATAATAACTGTACAGAGTAATAGCAGCAAGTGAATGCCCGCTATAGCTTGATAAGAATTCAACAGTCCTACTTGGCTCGATTCTTTACTTATGTGCAGGCTAAATCATGCTCATGAATTGCAACTAGCTTTTTAAAACATAAATGTCAGTAACAGAACAGAAGCAAATGGCTAAGCATAAAACATGAGACAATGTTACTATATATTATAAGATTGTTGACAGTAAGTCAATTTCCGTAAAGTAAATAATCATGTAAAGCAACAGATAACCACTCAAAGCACATACCTCATCAAAAGCAGCAAAGATGTATGAAAACTCTGTCATGTACCAAACCTATCAAGAGCAAACCACCAAATAACATAAGTTGCATACCAAGAATTCTATAATCAATGACATGTAGGAAAATGGTGATTAATCCTTCAAATTAATTTATTTATATCTGAAGAATATATCATATGAACAAATACCATAGCTGAAAGGCACTGAAGGCTATAAGCTTTCAAACGGCCAGTATGATGTTTTTCTCCATTCTCACGTGCCAGCTTACATACTCTTTGAACGAATTTCTCAATTGTATGTGTATATGTACCATCTGCCTGTTTGAGCATCAGAGTACGGTAAAGTGATACGTAAAATTATCATCTAAAATAATTATAACTAGAGTTACTTCATAAGAAGAGAGATTTACTAAAGGGTTGATATTAACAGAAGCTGATTCATCTACTTCCCAAAGATGAAATAGGTTCTGGAACAAACAATTGTTGGTAAATAACTAATTGTGAAATTATACTAACAGCCACAGTTAGATCAACATAACCATCTTCTAGCATCATCTGTGGTATCTTGTGTACCTTACTCATCCAATTATTAGCATATCATCTGAAAAACCATAGAGTAGACATAATCTACCTGGCTATAAATGAATGTTGTTAAGGTTTGGCAACCAAGGATCAGGCAAGCTTCTTGCTTAGATTTGTCCAACAGTTCATTGACCACATTTAACAAATTGATTGCAAAGTATGCCCTGAAAATTCCAAGATATGGCATTATAACAGAAACATAAATTCTCAGCATTTAACTTTAGGTCTATGCGGCATAAACAAACACCATTAGTTAGATTTGCCAGAGGACAAGCTAAAAGAAAAGACCAAAAAGTTTTACAATCTCACAGATAGACAAATATAAAAACCAAATCAGCCAATTAACAGAGTAAAATGCTATTCAGCAGCCTTATTAATCACATAAGCAAACTACAACATCAAGCTTTTTCGTGGACAGACATGAAAATGTGGTCAAACATGTAGAACTTTGGGACCACATTTAGATGTAAAGCAGAGTACTGACAGCAAGAAAGTCAAGAACGACCAAAAAACAAAAAAAGGCAACAATACTTACATCTGCTCTTTACATATAGAAACCATTTTGTTGTATGCCTCAGCAACAATATTGATGAACTTGCCTTGTCCACTTCGCAGTTCTTTGTAACATCTTTCCTCGAGATATTTTGCAATCTATTTAAAAGAGCACCAGTAAGGAGTAACAGGTTCACTCTCTACCTTCAAGGCTTGAAAAACATTTTATAACACAGCAGTTATGCATAAAGACAGTACCTTTGGAATCCTCAGTGGGTTTTTTGCAGCATATTCACATAGTTTGACAATTTTTCTTTCATTTACAGTACCATCCTGCAAAATATTGTGGAGGCTTCAACTTTTGTTCCCATAAAAAAGAATAACAGTGAAGCTAAAACAGATGGGTTGTACATAGTGCTAACAGATTTCCAGCTACAATGCTTCTAACAACTCTTTTACAGAAATAGAGTATGTCTGTGGATCTGAATCTCCAATGCATACGAAAACCAAAGTTCAATGCATTTTGTATTGTTGGAACAATGAAGGCACTCAGTATACAGCATTAATTGATTAAATGCAAACAAAGGCATTTTGAAACATAAAACAATAGGTCGCCCCAGAAAAGTCTCTGAATGTGACCTGTTCCATCGCATGATAAAACCTTTCATGGTAATATCACTATTCACTACTTCCACATATGTCGACACTCTGATGAGTCAGAAGTAAAATTGCAATTTGAGAACCATATATTTCCTAGGCGACAGCTTAGTATCAATTCATCACGTCTTCTCAAACCACCAAGGCGTTATTGAGAGAATGAAGACTCACCGGGGACTTAGGGAAGATCTCCGAAAGCAATTTCTTATATCGCTTTACAGGTTGCCGAGATCTGGACCTCAATGCAGGACAGCATATGCACATGCTTTCGCAAGCAGGGAATATCTTCCTGGAAATGAGCCCCATTTCCTGCACATGACGATCAAAAGGGGAGAACATAATGAGAAACCCAACTAAGATATTCTGTTGCAAACTCGAGTCGTGGACAAATTCATCCATGAACATAGTTAAAATCTGCTCAAACCAAGTAAAGTGAAAGCACTGGCATGAATGAAAGCAAGATGATCCACACGTACAAAGCAAGCAAGGAAGAAGTTGTAGAAAAGCAAAATAGCTGTTCTTTATGATTTTGTTTTTAAAACCAGGAAAAGAGATAACCAGAAGGCCGTAAATTAAGTTATGTGAAACAGACACAAAGCACCAGCAGGAAAACCAAAAACGCATCATAGATTTAGATGTAGATCCAAAACTGCAAGGAGAATGCCAGTGTAACGCATACAAAGAAACAACACGAACCAACCAAGCAACCACCCACAAAGTAACAGAAACGTAGTGCGTCTATAGCACCTACAAGCTACAGCAACGTACCAACTCGTATCCGAAGTAAAACTTGGCTGCACGAAATAAGCATCAAGTCCGTGTGGCATATACGGCACCAACAAGAAGAAAAAGAACAACCCAGAACAGCTTATTGAGAGAATACAACCCACCAACAAAAAGCATGAAAACAGAAGAGTGCATAAAAGAAGGGCAGAGAAGGCAACGTACCTATCGGGTGTGGCTGAGCCTCAGCAGAGGCAACAGATCTACGAGGGCAAAAGAATGAGGAACAGCCAAGAGAGGAAGAACAGAGTTACAGGAGACGGAGAAGGAAGGAGCAAAGCAAAACCAAAACAAGGTGAAAAAAAAAATGTAAAGAAAGGGACGCTTGAGAGGAGAGCACGTGAAGTATGTCAGTGTTGAGCAGCTTTAAGTGTCACAAATTGGTAGACTAAAACTTGTTTTTAAGTTCCAAATTCAAAAGTTTTGTGTCCCTTTGTCTTTGAATTTCAAACATCGTTTGAATAAGAGTCGAATTTATTGAACTCTTATCTTCTTATTTCAAGTTTAGGAAAAGCAGCTTTAATTTTTATGTAATTCAAAATTTCGTATTCCCAGATGAAGATGTATTAATTAATTCTATTTTTTAGGCGATTTTTGTTTTTAATTTTTAATTTTTATTTATCCAATTCAATAAAATAATTTTTTCGTTCGAATTTTTATTTTTAATTGTGATTTCTCCCTATTTTCAAAATTTAGAAAAATCATAAAAAAGGTACTTTCTTATTTTCTTTTTCATAATCTAATTTATTTAATTATTAATAAAAACATGAATAATTTAATTCAAGATTATATATTTAGTAAATTAAAATTAATTATCAATAATTTAATTTTTATAATTAAATTACATGTAACTAAATTTAAAATAAATATTCATTTATAGATAAATTTTTATTTTTTAAATTGTTATAATTTTTTTAATAATTTGTTAATAAATATTATATAAGAGATTAAATATATTTATTTAATTAAAAATAATTTATCTTTAAATTTTATCTAATATGTAATTATTATCAGTAATAAAAATATAACCATATTAACATTAACAATAAAACATGTTTTTGTTCTTATTTAAAAGAAAAACAAAAAATAAGAAATAAAAATTGCAATAGAAAAACAGGAGTAGAATCAAACCAAACGTTCCCTTAATTTTTAAATAATTAAATTAGTAGACATCGTTAACAATAATCTTATGATAATAAAATGTAATCTACTTTTTCCCTTACACTCGGAATCAAATGTTTGCTGTAATTAAGAAACCACTAGTATATCTCAAGCTTCTTGGCTGTTTGATAATGTCTACTTAACTTCCTGCTAATTCAAATCTGTCATATATTAATTCGCGAAGGTTCTCCTAACGAGCGAAAATTATAGTATCACAACTTCCATCTCGCAAATAAGGCATATTTTACCAAGATAAATTTATCCTTGATCTTATTATTACTCCTAAAAAAGAGTAATCCTCTTCCTTGAATATAATCTTTTCATTTTTGTTTGTTTTTATTTATATTTTCTGTTTCAAATTTAATAAAAAAACTTCTTTATTTAAGTTTTTAATTTCTCTTAATATTTTCAAAATTTATGAAAATCATAAAAAATAGGTTTTGTTTATAATCCTGTTTTTTATAATCTAATTTATTATCAACTAAATATATATTATTTAATTATTAATAAAAATTATAAATAACTTAATCAATATTATATTAAATTAATTTGGTAAATACTAATGAATATAATCAAATTTAAAATATCTCCAACATATAAATTTCAAATATTGATTTAATAATTAAAATATATTGAAATAAGTATTAATTTATAAATTATTCATTTTTTAAAAATAATTTTATTAGTAATTTATTAATAAATATCGTATAAGACATTAAATAAATTTAATTAATTAAAAATAATTTATTTTTAAGTTTTATTTAATATGTAATTATAATCATTTAATGAAAATATAAGAGTTAAACATAAAAAACAAAAATTAAAAACTTCATCAAAAAAAAAAAGAGCAGAACTTAACCGTGGTAGCTGCTTTCTTAATGCTAAGGTTATTATGTATAGAAAAATATATTTAACAAGACATTCATTTTCTAATTCTTAACAATAGTTTTGAGATTATTTAATTTTATTTCTATTTAAAATTTTAAATTTAATACAAAATTGAGTCTCATTAACATTTTACTTTTTATATTTATATACTTTTGAAAAATCACAAAAGTAATATTTATCGGTATATATATTCAATTAATCCTCTTTGACAAATAAATAATTTCGAGATAAAATAAAATTCCTTGGCATTGATGGCAGATGCCGGCGTCACACTAAAGGCCAAACCTTTACTTGGCACCCAAACTTGGACAAAGAATTTATTGCAACCCACGTGACCTGTACAAACAGGCAATTTGATAGCTACACTATGCAAAATTAAAGAAAATGGATGGTGGGTGGAGTTTTTGTTTTGTGATCCAACATCCATTATAGACTATCCCGTTATTTAGCTTGACTTCCACGTCTTTGGCTTTCTTTTTGTCCGTATTAAAATAACAGGATTCTGCTGTTGTTACTTAGGCATTACCCGGAGTACTAATAGGTTCTTATTTTTATTAATGATTGCTAATTTCGGCATCAAGTGCGATATTGCTTACATTTGACACTACTTAATGGAAGTTGAGCCCCACATTAGGAGAGGAGAAATAACTAACTGTCGTCTGATTAAATCCTTCAACGTCCAGCAATGTAAATTATGCAGTACCTCCATAGTAAGGATTTTACATATAGTTAACAATGTAACACTAAATTCATTTAACCACTATATAAAATTTCAGCCTACCAATTCACTCAATTTACTCTCGTGGTAAGAAAGCCGAAGTCATTTCCCTGAATCCCTTAGCCTTAAAGACGATGAATTGCCCAGTCATCCAGAGACATAATGATCAAATATTAACTTAACATTAAACAAAAACAATGTGGTATAACACGGTGGGCATGTGCAAATCTAGCTAATCTAATCCAACTTCCAAACACCAACCAAAATAACTTTAGTTCAATGAGTGAGCAATTGGCCGAAGAAATGGCAAAACAAATCACGACTATAGCCTTTGTACCATTGATGATTGTGATTTTAATTGAAAACTCGCCAACCCCAAGCTTACAGGTATTCATCAAAATTGCCCTGAGGATAGTAGGCTAAGCCTAGATTAATCTGGCCTCAGGCCTTAATAGTGAATCCCAGTCTAACTCAAGACTTGACAGATTTTAGAATTTTAAGTGATGTTGTTTTGTTTTATAAACAAAATTTTAGGCTAAACCTTTTTGTTTTTTACAAAATAAAATGACGTCTTAATATAAGTTAACCTGCAACATTTTTCCTACCTTTCTCCCTCTCCTGTGCCATTTTCTTCCTCTACCTTCAGACTTCAGTCTCTCTATCTCTCTCTCTCTCTCACCATTTAGCTGCCTGTTGTCCGCTTTGCTTCCTCTTCCAATCTTCCCACTCCCTTCCACCTCCCCTTTGCAGCACCATCTCATTACCCCGCTTCCCCACTGCCACCTGTTCTTCCTTCTTCACCACCTACGCACCAAGGTAAAGTTTCTTCGTCTTATTATGGTTTTGAATCTTTTGATTGAAGATTGAATTTGAGAAATACTAAAATTTCTAGTATTGTTGCCATCTCGGGGTGCTTTTGCAGACTTATTGTAACATCCCGTTACCTATATTGAGACTAGAATAGAAGATATGAAAGATTACTGAGAGATTAGGAAATGCATTTCATGCCCATGCATTATATGATATGCTCATACACTTGAATATGAATTTTTGCACATGAAAATATTGTATATGCATTCATTGACAATTTCGGGTATAATTGATTGTTTGAATGTGAACATGATTTTTGAAATGTGATTTTTTTTTATATATGAATTGTGGTTTATATGACATGAAAATTGATTTGGAGTATATAAGTGTTGATTTTGGAATTTTGGTGAAATTTAGAAAATTTTCTGAAAATTTGAGATATTTTTAGACTAGGAAAAATTCCAAGTGACAGGACAATTGATAATTAGCAGCGGAAATTAATGTCAAATGACAGTGAAAATTTTTGCATATGACTTTGGGATTTAAGGACTTATGTCATTGAAAGTTGGAGACAATTGGAGTAGAAATTGTAGTGAAATGAACTAAGTAATTATTACTTAGCGATAATAAGTAGCTTAATTAGAAGACTTGTGGATTAATTCTCTACTTGGCAAGTGGCAAAGAGTTACCATACCACTTGCTAACCCACGGTTTTATTAAGTGAAAGACCCACTATTTTGGTCTTTCACTTTCTAATTTCATTAGCTTCTCTCCACCTTTGTTCTTCATCTACTTCATTCCTTTTCTCCATCCACAATACTCACTTCTCACCCCCTTCATGTTGAACCTAGCTATTTTTCTTTCATTTACTACTCTCTTGTGGTCTTCTTCATCTTGTCTCTAAAACCTAACCTAACCCACCCTAGAAAAGTTGATGATCGTGAGCATTAAAGAAAGCTAATGTTTCTTGGAGATTTTTAAAGAGCTTGAAGTTAAACAAGTAAGTATCGTGTTAATCCTTATGAGAAATATGAATATGTTATAAATTTGGAGATCTATTTGACATTTCTTAATCATGGATGTTGATTTTTGTGTGTATGATATTAAGTTGAATATGTATGAATAAATAGCATGGGTTTTGATGTTGTGAGTAATAATAGATTTTGATTTGGTTGTCAATGAGTTGAGTTAAAATGGAAGAAAATGTGTGAATGATGGATGTTTTGATGTTTATTAACAAGCATGAATCTTTGAATTGTGGTGAATGATATTGAGTTGAAGTAGAGTTGAGAATGAAGAGTAAATGAAATAGAAAGGGTGCTCTCCGATTGTGCTTCTATGAAAGTTCGTTGCGGCCAACTTTTAGGATTTCCTCCAGGAAAAAGTTTGTCACGGCCAACTCCTCAGTTTTTCGTGACCAACTTACAGGAATTCATGAGGAATTTTCCTCTCGGGAAAAGTTTGTCGCGGTTAACTTTTGACTTTGCCGCGGCCAACTTTTCCTGCATAGCTTAAACATGATTTGGTATTTTGACAATATCTTATTCTATAGTTATCCAAATGGAATGATTTTTGATTTGGAGTCAACTAGAGACATAGGGCTACACATTGTATGAAGAAATCAAATTTTAATTCAGTCTTTAAGAATTTCAATTTTTGGATGGAAATTGAGTATAGGGTACTGTTTCAATCTAAGAACAGTCCTAAAATGTTTGGAGTATAACTTTTGGAGTACTAAACCTAATTGAATGATATTGGTTTCATTAGAAACTTAAGAGATAGGAGAACAATTTTTTAGAAGAAAGTATCCTCAAATTACTTCTTTTTCTTGTTCAAAAAGGACATGGAATGTTGACCTGAAAGTTGTTAAAGGAAAAATCTTAATTGACCAAGGAATTATGAATTTTGGATTTTTTTATGGTTTTATTAAGGTATAAACCATGAGTATGAATGATACTTACGTGAGTTTGAAACATGAATGATTACGTGATGAGAATCACGGAAAAATACCCAGAAATATCATTGAACATGCATTGTGCATATTTCATATTCATATATGCGCATTAATAGACACTTATACAATTGTGTAAAATAGTGATATGTGTATATTGTGTGATATAGAGGAGCAACTGGAACGTCAACATCCAGACGTTGCCGAAACTTTGAGGCAATAGCTTTGGAAGCAAGCGGTGACTAACCTAGACGGTCTCACTCAATTATTGTTGTGTTAAATTATGTTTTGACTTATCCTATGAATGTGTAATGTTGTGTACTAAAATTCGGACACGAAGGTACGATGATTATGATGTATGGATGAGATATTGAAGTGCAACTTGTATGTGAATGTGAATAAATAAATGTTACTCCAAAATTTTGTTGAATGTCGGACTAAGGTCCAAAGATGATTGTGTTTTGACTATGAATGTGACTAATTAAAAATAATGATTAAATGAATGTGTGAGATGCAATTCATTTCATGAATGCATGAAAGATAAAGACAGTTGTGACTGGAGTCGCCAATAAAAGAGCTTAAAGCTTAGAACGTGATAAGAGCCTTTGGCTTAGCTGTGCATGTATCCGGTATCAACTAAGGGATATGGGACATTAATTGATACAGCTCGGTATCCACAAAGGGATATGAGCTAGTAAAAAGGCACTTAGTCACAATAAAGTAATAAATGAAACTAAGTCATTACGTTGTATTTATATTTGATATGTGTATTTTACATGAATAAAATGACCATCATGATTGTTCTGAAAGTGAAAGGTGTTGTTTTATGAATATGCAAAGATGTGAAAAATATGTCACGTGTATTGATGTGATACATGAATTGAGTGAACCATCGATGATGGTTATCTCATTGAGTTCGTAAAACTCACCAAAATTGCATCGTTGACTTTTCAGGACCGAGACACGACTTTAGCTACTTAGAGACCGTACAAGAAGCGTCATCCTTGTACTTTTGAGAAGAAAATGGCTCACAGGTCGATCAGTTGGAATTAGAAAGATTGGATAGGCTTTTTGATGTAATTTCCTCTTTCATGTAGCATATTTTGTATTCGGCTATGATGATGTACTTGTATAGATGGTTGAAAGATACGTTGTATAACATTCGGTTTTGTGAATGAAATGAGGAAAAATTTTGGTTTTAAAATATTGTGACTTTCTTTATAACGCTTTATAAGAGAATAAAGATAGATAATGCCATGTTAAAATGAGGGTAGTCATTGAATATAGCGCGCCATTATCACAGGTTATGTACTGGAATATCCACAGGGTGTTCCGATATGTAACCTATGGTAATGGGGTGTTACATTGGGTGGTATCAGAGCATGGTTTGGCATCCATAGGGATATATAGGAATGCTAAGCAAGAAATATCACGAGAAATGATAATGATTAGAGTTCTTGTTTATTATAGGTCATCTGCCATAGGTGAACAAGTGGGACGGTCAGCTGACCTAGGATCTGTAGGAGCCAGTAGGGAGTCTTTGGTACCTCGACCAGAGGAGATGCCTCCTAGAGTTCTCGAGAGAAGGAAGAGGAGGTATGATAGGTTGCAGAAGCGAGGGGCTGTGGATTTCTATGGCAGCACAGACCCTGCTGAGGCCGAGGGATGGTTAGGAAGGACAGAAAGAGTTTTTGATCAGATGGACTGCAAGTCGGACGAGAGGTTCGACTATGCAGTGTCCTTACTGCAAGGCCCAACTTTCCAATGGTGGAAGACTGTTCCAAGCAGTACCACCAGGCCTTGCAACCTGAAGTAGGAAGACTTCCTGAGGGTTTTCAAGGAGAACTACACGCCCAAGAACTACTTGGATAGGAAGATGGAAGAGTTTCTGGGTTTGAAACAGGGTAGGATGTCAGTGGCAGAATATGAGATACGGTTCAATGAGTTGATGGGGTATGCTACCACTTTGATTCCTACAGAAGAAGACAAGTGTAGGAGGTTTGAAATGGGTTGAACATGGAGATAAGAATAAGACTAGCGATCTCCAACTTGAGCAGTTTTACTGAGTTAAAAGCTACTTCAATCAGAATTGAACAGCTACCAAGAGAGGGACAAGCAGAGTCTGGGCAAAGGCAGAGGAATTAGTAAGCACCAGAATCGAGCTTTCAGAGCACCGGCTGGATCAAAACAGTAGGGATTCAGACAGAGGGGTGGCTTTATATAGTCTGGCAGTGGAAGAGGCATAGCACAGAATCAATTACCCCCTTATGAGCATTGTGGGAAGAAGCACGGTGGTGACTGCTAGACTTTTTCAGGAGCGTGTTTTCGACGTGACTCTCTAGAGCATAGAATTAGAGTTTACCTCTTCATTGTTGGAGCTCAGTCTGGTATGAGCAGGAGATCTACGAGTGAAGCTACTGTCCAACAAAGCAGAGGTAGTGGGCCCAGATAGATAGTTTGAGGTAGAGGCAAAGTGAGCGCTGGGAGTCCTTCTATCAGGACTGAGGTGCAGAATAGTAGACCGCAGTCCCAGGCCCGAGTCTATGCTATAACTAGACAGGAGGCTCAGGACTCTCTGGATGTTATTACAGGTGCGCTACTTATTTATGATCATGAAGCATTTGCATTACTAGATCCAGGATCCACATATTCCTTTATCACACCGTATATGGCATCTAGGATGCATTGTGATAGGGACCTATTACAGTATGGACTAGAGGTAAGTACACTGATAGGTAGTATAGGAGGGGTCTGTAAGAGGTGTTTAATTCGGATTGATCAGGCAGAATTGGAGGCAGATCTGATTATATTACAACTAAGAGAGATAGATATTATCTTAGGCATGGATTGACTCACTATTCATAGGGCTGTCATGAACTGTTATACTAAGGAGGTAGTACTAGAACCCCCTAGTCAGCCGAGAGCGATTTTTAGAGGAATTAGTCAAGCAGTGCCAGCCAGGTTGATATCATTTGTGAGTGCATTAAGTTGATGCAAGGAGGATGTGAGGCTTATCTGGCCCACGTCCTCAATAGTAGAGATGAGCACAATGTACAAGACATTCTCATAGTTAGGGAATTCCTAAATGTGTTTCCCACCGAATTACCTAGTTTACTTCCAGATCGGGAAACGAAGTTTATGATTGACTTAGTCTCGAGTTCTGCTCCTATATCCATTCCTCCATATAGGATGGCACCTAAGGAACTAAAGGAGTTAAAGGCTCAGTTACAGAAGTTACTGAAAAAGGGTTTTATTAGGCCTAGTGTTTCACCTTGGGGAGCTCCAGTGTGTTTGTAAAGAAGAAAGATGGGACTTTGAGGTTATGCATCGATTATAGGCAACTGAATCGGGTGACAGTGAAGAACAAGTACTCCTTGCCTAGAATTGATGATTTGCTTGATCAATTGCAGGGAGCTCAGGTATTTACTAAACTGGATTTGAGATTGGGGTATTATCAGTTGAAGATAGCAGAGACTGATATACCTAAAAGTGCATTTAGGAGTAGGTATGGGCACTTCAAGTTTTTAGTGATACTGTTTGAGTTAACTAATGCCCGGACAACATTTATGGCCTTGATGAATAAGGTGTTTCACCCCTACTTGGACCACTTTGTGATAGTGTTTATCGATGATATTTTGGTGTATTCGAAGAGCAGAGAAGAGCATGTTGAGCATCTGAGAGTGATTTTACAAATCATGAGCGAGAAATATCTGTATGCCAAATTTAGTAAGTGTGAATTTTGGCTGGATCAAGTAGTGTTTATAAGGCATATAATGACTGGACAAGGCATACAAGTGGATCCAAAGAAGATAGAGGCATTGATGAATTGGGAAGCTTCGAGGAATGTGTCTGAAATTCGAAGCTTCCTAGGATTAGCTGGATACTACTGGAGGTTTGTCGAGGGGTTTTCCTTAATCTCAGCCCCTCTGACAAAACTTCTAAGGAAGAATTTAGTGTTCAGATGGGATGAGAAATGTCAGGAGAGCTTTGAGGAGTTAGAGCATCAGTTAACTACGACATCGGAGGATACGTGGTATGTAGTGATGCTTCACATCAAGGATTGGGATGTGTATTGATGCAGTATGACAAGGTGATCGCCTATGCATCGAGACAATTAAAGTCTGACGAGATTAATTATCCGGTACATGATTTAGAGCTAGCTGCTGTTGTCTTTACTCTAAAGATATGGAGACATTATCTGTATGGAGAGACATTCCAGATTTATACCGATCATGAGAGTTTAAGGTATCTGCTGAGACAGAAGGAGTTGAATATGAGACAGAGGAGATGGCTAGAATTGTTGAAGGATTATGACTGCACGATTGATTATCATCTAGGGAAAGCTAATGTGGTGGCTGATGCTTTGAGCAGAAAGTATAATACTAGTATAGCTCAGATTTAGGCATCGAGGTTATCTAACTTGATTCATTTGAGAGCTTTGAATGTGGAGTTAAATCTAGAGCAAGATGAGGCCTTGATCGCTACATTGAAGTTGAGGCCGATGTTACATGATAGGATCCGAAGAGTAGAGAAGAAAGATCCTGATATGGTGAGGATTATAGAGAAAGTGAAGATGAGTCCGAATTTCGAGTTTGAGTTAAGGGAACAGACCTTGTGGTTGAAACAGAGGCTATGTGCGCCTAATGTGGATATCTGAGGAAAGAACTTCTAGAGGAAGCTCATATGGCTGCCTATACTATGCATTTTGGTACTACTAAGATGTATAACACGCTGAAGCAGCATTTCTGGTGGCCTGGAATGAAGAAGCAAGTGGCGGAGTATATTTCTAAGTGTATGACATGCCAGCAAGTTAAGGCTGAGCATCAGGCTCCAGTAGGGAAGCTACGTTCGTTGCCTACTCCGGAGTGGAAATGGGAACAAATTACTATGGACTTTATCATGGGATTGCCTAAGACTCTGAGGTAGAATGATGCTATATGGGTTGTAGTGGACAGATTGACTAAGTTGGCCCATTTCTTACCAGTGAGAGAGAATAACTCACAAGATCAGTTGGCTTGGAGATATGTGAATGAAGTGATTAGACTGCATGGGGTTCCAGTGTCCATTGTATCAAAAAGGGATTCTAGATTTACTTCGAGATTCTAGAAGAGCTTACAGTTTGCTATGGGTACTAAATTGAACTTCAGTACATAATTTCATCCTCAAATAGATGGACAAAGTGAGAGGACAATAAAGACTGTTGAGGATAGCTTGTGTATTGGAGTTTCAAGAAGCTTGTGATCAGTATATAGCACTAATAGAATTTGCATACAATAATCATTATCATAGTCGTATCGGGATGGCACCGTATAAGGCACTATATGGCAGGAAATGTTAGTCACCACTGTATTGGGATGAAGAGGGCTTGAGAATGGTTGAAGGCCCAGAGTTGATACAAGATACGAGAGACAAGGTGAAGTTGATCCGAAGTCGAATTAAAGCGACTCAAGATAGACAAAAGAGTTATGTGGATCAACATTAGAGGGATATGGAATACAGTGTGGGAGACAGAGTATTTTTGAGAGTGTCACCTTAGAGAGGAGTATTGAGATTCGGTAAAAAGGGCAAGTTGAGCCCTAGGTACATTGGTCCTTATGAGATCATTGAGAGGATAGGACCTTTGGCCTATAAGTTAGCTTTACCAAATGAGATGTTTCAATTGCATAATGTTTTTCAAGTGAGTACGCTCCGAATATACCGATCAGATTCGACACATGTGATATCGGTTCAAGAATTGAGGTTGCTAGTAATTTAAGCTATGTTGAGGAGCCGATCAAGATAGTGGGATCTCGGATCAAGTACTTGAGGAACCAAGTCATTCTATTAGTGAAAGTCCTTTGGAGGAATCACTCAACTTAGGAAGCAACTTGGGAAACGGAGGAGCATATGAGGAGACAATACTCCCACCTGTTTGAACAATTAGGTACGAATTTCGAGGACAAAATTTCTTTTAAGAGGGGGAGAGTTTTAACATCCCGTTACCCATATTGACATTAGAATAGAAGATATGAAAGATTACTGAGACATTAGGAAATACATTTCATGCCCATGCATTATATGATATGCTCATACACTTGAATATGAATTTTTGCACATGAAAATATTGTACATGCATTCATTGACAATTTCGAGTATAATTGATTGTTTGAATGTGAACATAATTTTTGAAATGTGATTTTTTTTATATATGAATTGTGGTTTATATGACTTGAAAATTGATTTGGAGTATATAAGTGTTGATTTTGGAATTTTGGTGATCTTTAGAAAATTTTTCGAAAATTTGAGGTATTTTTAGACTAGAAAAAATTCCAAGTGACAGGAAAATTGATAATTGGTAGCAAAAATTAATTTCAAATGACAGTGGAAATTTTTACATATGACTTTGGAATTTAATGACTTATGTCATTGAAAGTTGGAGACAATTAGAGTAGAAATTGTAGTGAAATGAACTAAGTAATTAAGTGATAATAAGTAGCTTAATTAGAAGACTTGTGGATTAATTCTCTACTTGGCAAGTGGCAAAGAGTTACCACACCACTTGCTAACCCACGGTTTTATTAAGTGAAAGACCCACTATTCTCTCCACTTTTGTTCTTCATCTACTTCATTCCTTTTCTCCATCCACAATACTCACTTCTCACCCCATTCACGTTGAACCTAGCTATTTTTCTTTCACTTGCTACTCTCTTGTGGTCTTCTTCATCTTGTCTCTAAAACCTAACCTAACCCACCCTAGAAAAGTTGATGATCGTGAGCATGAAGGAAAGCTAGTGTTTCTTGGAGATTTTTGAAGAGCTTGAAGTTAAACAAGTAAGTACCATGTTAATCCTTATGAGAAGTATGAATATGTTATAAATTTGGAGATTTGTTTGACGTTTCATAATCATGGATGTTGATTTTTGTGTGTATGATATTAAGTTGAATATGCATGAATAAATAGCATGGGTTTTGATGTTGTGAGTAATAATAGATTTTGATTTGGTTGTCAATGAGTTGAGTTAAAATGGAAGAAAATGTGTGAATGATGGATGTTTTGATGTTTATTAACAAGCATGAATCTTTGAATTGTGGTGAATGATACTGAGTTGAAGTACAGTTGAGAATGAAGAGTAAATGAAATAGAAAGGGTGCTCTCCGATTGTGCTTCTGTGAGAGTTCATTGTGGCCAACTTTTAGGATTTCCTCTCGAGAAAAGTTTGTTGCAGCCAACTCCTTGGTTTTCCACGACCAACTTACAAGAATTCATGAGGAATTTTCCTGTTGGGAAAAGTTCGCTGCAGCTAACTCTTGACTTCGCCGCGGCCAACTTTTCCTGCATAACTTAAACATGATTTGGTATTTTGACAACATCTTGTTCTGTAGTTATCTAAATGGAATGATTTTTGATTTGGAGTCAACTAGAGACATAGGGCTACACATTGTATGAAGAAATCAAATTTTAATTGAGTCTTTAAGAATTTCAATTTTTGGATGGAAGTTGAGTATAGGGTACTATTTCAATCTAAGAACAGTCCTAAAATGTTTGGAGTATAACTTTTGGAGTATAACTTTTGGAGTACTAAACCTAATTGAATGATATTGGTGTCATTATAAACCTAAGAGATAGGAGAACAATTTTCTAGAAGAAAGTATCCTCAAATTACTTCTTTTTCTTGTTCAAAAAGAACATGGAATGTTGACCCGAAAGTTGTTATAGGAAAAATCTTAATTGACGAAGGAATTATGAATTTTGGATTTTTTATGGTTTTATTAAGGTATAAACCAAGAGTATGAATGATACTTACGTGAGTTTGAAATATGAATGATTACGTGATGAGAATCACGGAAAAATACCCGAAAATGTCATTGAACATGCATTGTGCATATTTCATATTCATATATGTGCATTAATAGACACTTATACAATTGTGTAAAATAGTGATATGTGTATATTGTGTGATATAGAGGAGCAATTGGAACGTTAACATCCAGACGTTGCCGGAACTTCGAGGCAATAGCTTTGAAAGCAAGCGGTAAGTAACCTAGACGGTCTCACTCAATTATTGTTGTGTTAAATTATGTTTTGACTTATCCTGTGAATGTGTAATGTTGTGTACTAAAATACCTACACGAAGGTCCGATGATTATGATGTATGGATGAGATATTGAAGTGCAACTTGTATGTGAATGTGAAGAAAAAAATGTTACTCCAAAATTTTTTTGAATGTCAGACTAAGGTCCAAAGATGATTGTGTTTTGACTATGAATGTGACTAATTAAAAACAATGATTAAATGAATGTGTGAGATGCAATTCATTTCATGAATGCATGAAAGATAAAGGCAGTTGTGACCGGAGTCGCCAGTAAAAGAGCTTAAAGCTCAGAACTTGATAAAAGCCTTTGACTCAGTTGTGTACGTACCCGATATCCACTAAGGGATATGGGACATTAATTGATATAACTCGGTATCCATAAAGGGATATGAGCTAGTAAAAAGGCACTTGGTCATGTATGTTGCATTTATATTTGATATGTGTATTTTACATGAATAAAATGACCATCATGATAGTTCTGAAAGTGAAAGGTGTTGTTTTATGAATGTGCAAAGATGTGAAAAATATGTCACGTGTATTGATGTGATGCATGAATTGAGTGAACCATCGATGATGGTTACCTCATTGAGTTCGCAAAACTCACCAAAATTGCATCGTTGACTTTTCAAGACCGAGAGACGACTTTAGCTACTGAGAGACCGTACAAGAAGCGTCATTCTTGTACTTTTGAGAAGAAAATGACTCACATGTCGGTCAACTGGGATTGGAAAGATTGGATAGGCTTTTTGATGTAATTTCCTCTTTCATGTAGCATATTTTGTATTTGGCTATGATGATGTACTTGTATGGATGGTTGAAAGATACGTTGTATAACGTTTGGTTTTATGAATGAAATGAGGAAAAATATTGGTTTTAAAATATTGTGACTTTCTTTATGACGCTTTATAAGAGAATAAAGATAGATGATACCATGTTAAAATGAGCGTAGTGATTGAACGTAGCGCGCCATTATCACAAGTTATGTATTGGAATATCCACAGGGTGTTTTGGTATGTACCCTATGGTAATGGGTTTTACACTTACACAATCACATACATGGGCATATACAGTAAAACCTCGATAAATGAATATTTGATAAATTAATAATCTCGATTAAATAATAATTTTCTCCGGTCTCGACTTGGGCCAATGGGATAAAATAATTACCTCGTTAAATGCATAGGATAATGGTTTTAAAAAAAATTCCTTAAGGCCTACTGAAAATATGAAATAGTAATTCATTAAATAAATATGAAAATTACATATATAATTCATAAAATAAAGCACTTCCTAAACAGTTTTTATTTCAAATTTTATGCTTTCCTAAAATATGTATCTATAGTCAATTGATTCTTCTTTTCATGCGAACTGAATTCAATTTCATCTTTAACTTTTTAGAGAGCATAAACTACATTCGGCACATTCTTCTCATTTTGAAGCAAGTAACTTTTCAAAGTCTCTACAGTAAGAAAAGCTTCTTTTGGAGAAACATATGGTATAACATTACTATTATCTGGATCTTGATTGTCATCATCTTCCATACCCATTACTCCTTGAATAATTTCTTCATCCATAGGTGATTCCATTAAAGCTTCATTTTCGACTAGGATAATTCAGAATCTGCTTTACATTCATGGCATTTCTATAATGTAAATTAGAAACAACTTCCTCTAATCTTTGAATGCCATCAACATCACCAGTTTCTTCTTCTAGAAGCATACCTTCGTTGGATTGAATTTTGCAATGTCGAAAACAATTTGCAATAGTTGTGGCCTTCACATCAATGTTCCAAGTAGTATTAATAAAATAGATAGCATCCAGGACATTAATTTTTTCAGGATTTATTGCTCCCATCTCATAGCCTTCTGTCTAGATGCAGTTTTCTCCTTGATCTTCTAAAATCTAACGTCTATGTACTTAGTCCTTACATGATATCTTGACTTTTTTTCCAAATAAATGATACTTTTTTTCCCTACTTATTTATTTATTTATTATGTATCTAGTTATTTTATCACATTTTTATTTTTTATTTATTTTCTAAAAATTTTCTTGTCACATTTGCATAGCTTTTTATGTTTTTAATCTTTTAATCCTATTTATTTATGTATTTATTGAAAATTTAGTTACATAGTTTTTCTCTCTCTGTAACCTGCATGATTCATATATTGTCTCATTCGCATGTGGGTCCATCGGAAACAGCCTCTCTACTATGTAGGGGTAAGGCTGCGTACTATCGGACCTCCCCAGACCCTGCTTCATTGCGAGATTTTGGACTGGGTGATGATGATAATCTCATAGCCTTCCAAGATGCTAGAATAAAAATGACGTCGATAATAAATCTTAAGTGATCGAATAATTCCAGCATCACATGGTTGAAATTTATATGTTGTATTTGGAGGCAAAAAGAACAATTCAACATTTCTCAAGCCTTCAATAACCTTGGGATGGGCTGGGCAGTTGTCTATTATAAGCAGCACTTTTCTACCTATCATTCTATCATCAAACCAACAAACAAATTCTTAAAAGAGTAATCCAGTCATCCATGCTTTCTTGTTGGCTTGATAATGACAATTAAGATTGTCAATATTCACATTTTTGAAGCATCTAGAATTAGCATACTTACCAATAATCCAAAGAGGTACTTTATTTGAATCATCCCCATTGCAACAAACAGCAACAGTAAGTCTTTCCTTGTCCTTTTTCCGTCCTTCTAATTGCTTTGTAGCTAGTGAATGATCTGCTTGCAAACAATAAAATAAGCCTATTTCATCCATATTATAGATATCCCTCCAATGAAATTTGTCCTCCAATTTAGCTTGAATTTCAGGAATAGCTTCTTCAATATTCTCCATGACAACTGAATCACTTTCACCAAACCTTCTATAAAACTTAATCCCATGTCTCGCCTTGAACCGTTCTAACCAACCACTTAAGAAGTTAAATTCTAGATTTGCATCACCATAAATCTTCTGTAGAAACTCTCTTGCTTTAGTTTGAATCATTTCTCCATTAATGTTCACTTTCTCTTGATATTGGAGAAACCACTCATACAATACCTTTTCTAATTCAGGATATTTTGCTGGTTTATGCCTTTTAACATTGCTATTTGTTATCTCTTTTGACAAATACTCTGTTGACCTTGTAAGAGTATTTGATATTGTTGACTGACTAATAGAGAGATCAAACTTTTGTTGAATCCACTATTGCAAATCTATTTGGCTTGATTTTTGTACTCACATAATGATTTTCTCGTCTCATCAGTTAGCGTAGACTTTTTTACACCTTTCAAATGAGTAGCCATGGAAGAGAAGATATAATATATGAATTTTTATATTTTGGTATATGAAATTTATGTACATGTATCTATTTATAAACTCTATACAGTACTGTGTACTTGAAACAATTCACAACACTTCATATTCTAATGTACCTACATGCACTCTATTTTGAATCACGCTAACCTAAGATTAATAAACTTATTTTTTAGAAGATTAATAAACTTAGATACAATGCACCATCATTAATTAATTGTTTATTTATTTTCTTTTCTTAGTTACGAAAAAATTAATTGTTTAATTTGACAAATATAATGTACAAAATAAAAATTATTCTATAAATTAATAAATATTAATTTATCAATAAATTAATAAAATATTCATTTATCGATAAATTAATAACTCCGTATAAGATAATGATTTTTTAGGTCCTAAAAATATTCATTTATAGAGATCTTACTATATGTGACCATATAAGTGACTATAAAGTGAAGTTTTGAGAACTTACACAGTTGTATACACATTTGTTTATTTAGTTATACTGTCACATACACATTAGTGTAAGTGAACGTCACTGAAACTTCACGGTGACTTACACACTGACAACACACGACCATGAATGTGATCGTATAAGTTGATAGGTGTAAATTATACTATGTTTTGATAGATGTTTAAGTGTACTTTTGAGTATTTCTTAATTGATTATCATCTATACAGGCTTAGAATTATGTTATTATTAGTGTTTGTTTATATTCTAAGGGTATATGGTTTTGATCATGATTTGGATCTTAATTTTATGTTTCAGGAGGTGTTTGATGTGCTTTTGAGTGTATGGAAATGGGAAATTAAAAAAAGAAGAATTGGAAGCATGGAAGCAAGCCACAATTGTGACAGAGAGCATAGATAAATATTCCAGCAAATTTCAACTTTTCTAGCATGAAACTCTTTTTGTAATTTTGACGTTTTGGGGTTATTTTTGGTACCAAATTAAGTGGGTAAACTCTAGAAAGAACCTTAAAAGCCTCAAGAACTATTTAAGAACATAAAACACTCATAAAAGGGCAGCCACCATATTTTAAAGTGATAGAGTAAGAAGGAGCAAGAAGAGCATTCCAAAAATTCTAGAATTCAATTTTGAATTGAAATCAAGTTCTTTCTTTCGTTCCTTTGTTTATTTCATTAAACTTGATGTGTAACTTGGATTTGAATATGTTATTCATGTTTAGTATGCTCTAGTTATCAGATTTGGATATGTTCTTGAGTTGTTTTGTGACTTGATTGTTGTTGATTTCAATTTAATTTTCTAGTGTTATGATGTTTGGGTATGCTAATCTTTAATAATAAATCGAGAGAGTGAGTCGAAACTAATCTAATTAGGTTGGGTAAGGGTAACGAGACTTAGTGACTTAATAAGTCTCCCAAATATCAAATTGATAATTATACGAAGAGAGATCTCACGTAAGGACCCCACTACAAGAAAATAGTCGTTTAGCGACGAAAAATACGGACGGAATAACCAAATATTTCGTTGGTATATAAATTACCGACGGATTATACCGACAGGGGGAAAACGTCGTTGATTCGGCCGTAGCTAACTTTACCAACGGAAATGTAATTTTTGTCGCTAAAGTTAGCGTCGGAAAGCCAGCGACCGTCGGAAAATAGAACGAAAGTTTACCGACTGTCACTTTTTTTTTCCGTTCGTAAATTAGCGTCGGAACTTTTCTTTTCGTCTGCAAATTTACCGATGGTAATGCGTTTATTGTCGGTAAATGGGCTTAAATGTTATCGACGGACTGTTTTGTCCGTCGGTATATACGAAAGCAAGTTACCAACGAAATTCATTAATGTCCATCGGTAACGTTTTTGATTAAATTTTTTTTACATTTATATTTTCATTATATTTGATGATGAAATGTTACATTTAATTTGTTAATGATTAAATATATAAAT
>JAOSBN010000006.1:22969842-23037157 GCA_027563595.1 Erythroxylum suave
ATTAAAGGATACTTCAAAACCAGAGTCACATAATTGACTTACACTAATCAAATTATGTTTTAAACCTTCAACTAGCATAACATTATCAATGCATGCAAAGGAATCTTTACCAATTTTACCGATTCCAATGATTTTGCCCTGCTAGTTATCTCCAAAAGTTACCGATCCTCCCTTCTTTTCTTGAAGATCTAGGAACATAGACCTTCTTCCTGTCATGTGTCGCGAGCATCCACTGTCCAAATACCATTGGTATTGGCTGCATTTTCCAAGGAAGGAGATCTGCAATAGATTTTATGTTCATTTTAGGTACCCAAATTTTCTTAGGTCCTTTAGGGTTAGTCTTATAAGCATTCATAGAATGATAAAAAGAAGACTGATGAAATTTCTTTTTATAAGGAACAAACTTCTTTTTGTGATCAGTATTACTTTTAATAAGCCCTAGACCACTCTTGTTATGAGGGTGTCGATAATTACTGATCATTTCACTCATTCTCTTCATACTTTCAATAAAGGTTGATAAATATGCTGATAGAGAATTAATCCTATATTTCAACTAACTAATTTCCTCAAATCTATCAATAGAAACTTTTTTCATATCATCTACTTATTTCTTAAGGCAGACGTTTTCTTTTTCTAACACTTCCATGTTCCTCAAGTTTTCGACAAACTTTCTTTTTATGGATCTATACTGTTTCAGTATGATATGTGAATCTTCTAACAATTCTAAATATGCTTCTTAAAGTTCATTAAAGTTAGAAGTTACCTTCTCGTCACCTTCTTTTTCGGCTACCAAGCATATATTTGCTTGTTCTGATGCTTCTGAGTCATAATTAGATTCGGATGAATCTAAATCTTCCCAAGTTGCCATCATACTCTTTTTATTTCCTTTATTTTTCTTCGGTTCTATTTTCAACAACGGACATTTAGACTTGTAGTGTCCTGGTTTATTGGACTCGTAGCAAATGATAGAGGTCTTCTCGTTCTTGACATCTTCTTTGCTAATTTTCTTAAAGGAAAAATTCTTGCTTCCTTTGGCTTTCTTTTTCCATATCCTTCTGATCTTCCTTGAAATGAAAGATAATTCGTCATCGTTTTCACTTGAATCACGATCGGATTCACTGGTATCATCTTTCTTGACTTCTTCAATCTTTAATGCTTTTGATGAAGAACTTCTATTTCTTTGAGTCTTGTGATTTTTCTGACCAGCCTTTAATGTTATGAATTTGTCCCTCTTAGATTTATCTTCAGCATCCAGCTCTACTTCATGTATCTTTAAAGAACCAAGCAATTCGTCTAGCTTTAATTTGCTCAAGTCCTTGGCTTCTTGTATAGTAGTGACTTTAGGTCTCCATCTTTTCGATAGACTTATGAGAATCTTCCTCACATGGTCTTGATTATCATAGATTCTCCCAAGAGCTTTAAGTCTATTAACGATAATTTGAAATCGTCCAAACATCTGATCAACAGACTCATCTTCTTGCATTTTAAACAGCTCATACTGATGTGCAAGAATACTAATCTTAGACTCTTTCACCTGGTTTGTGCCTTCATGTGTGATGGATAGAGTATCCCACATCTCCTTCGCAGTCTCGCATCCATGAACTTTATCATATTCACTTCTGCTCAATGCACAACTCAGAAAGAACTTGGCCTTTGAATTTAGTTGAAATTTGGCTTTGTGATCAACTGACTATCTGTTGCAAGGAATGACATTTCCTTCATCATCTACTGGTTCGTATGGTCTATTCTCGATGATATCCCAAAGATCAATGTGTGTGGATTCTATGAAGAGCCGCATCCTGTCCTTCCAATAATGATAATCTTCACCATTAAACACAGGAGGTCTTGTGACGGAGGCACCTTCAACTATAAAAACATGTGATTCTGCCATAGATCTTTGTCCTTACTTTGTAAAGCTGGCTCTTGGAAACCGAGCTCTAATACTAATTGAAGTAAATCACACGTTAGTATAGACTTTACGTACAAGAAACTTGATACACAGAAAGGGGGGTTGAATGGTGTATCTTTTTTCTGTGAATACAAAAACTTGTTAAGAACTTCTCTTTCTTGTTAAAAAGATATCACAAGGATTATATGAAAATTATTACGTAGTTAAATCGCAAATAACTTCTATATAAATATTTAACATCAAAATAAAATGAAGTAAAGGATAGAAAGTAGACGCTGTAATTTTTATACTGGTTCACTCCAAACTGTGGGCTACGTCCAGTTCTCAGAGTTCATCTGAGTGTTTCACTATACTCCAAACAATTACAAGTATTCTTTCTTCCCTTCCAGAGCCTCTTCAGGTCTCTTACAAAGTATTCTTTCAGCTATCTTAGCCTCTCCAGGCTATCTGCCTTTTCTTTCTCTCACTAGAAAAAGATATTGTGAGCTATTGTTACAGTAGGTTTAGCTCTCTCAGTATCACACTACAGAATTTCTCTTTTCTAAGTAAACACTTAAAGATCACTGATTTCTCAAAATTGTAAGACTCGTAAGATTCATCAGATCGTAAGGTTCATTAGCTTCTGAAATCTTCGACTACACTAATATTTATAGCCTTAGTCTCTAACTAGTTCTTGATCTTTGATAACCACTTCTTGATTCTTGATAACCGTCATTTAGTTGAGTTCTGTAACTAACTCCAACTAAGTAATTATCCGACGTACTTCTGTATCTTCATTGTATCATCTTTGTTGTCTTTGCATCTATATTGTCTTTCGTCTGTATTGACTTGCGCCTGTATTGACTTTTCCGTCTATATTGTCTTTTGCGTCTATGTTGATTTGCATCTGTGTTTCGACTTCGCGTCTATATTGAATTTTGTCTATGTTGTCTTACGTTTGTGTTGACTTGCATCTATGTTATCTTGCATCTGTGTTATGTTTACGTCTGTGTCTATGCGTCTGTACTTTGTCTGCACACTTAACACATTTGTCAAAACGTTCATTTATTTCTAACGTTATTATTGTTTGATTGTCATCAAAATTAGTCATCGTGAAGTCCTCTTGACTTAACAATTAAGACCTCTAAAATTCAAGGAAATGATAGATATGGTTGTCTTATAAAGGGTTTTCCCACTTTTTCTTTCGTCTTTCTGGATTTCTTCCAACTGGGGTGTCAGGTTCATATAAGTTTCTTAATTTATTAGTCTAGGAGATGGCTTTAGCATTTTGGTCCAGCTGCCTTGCATCAACATTGTTAGTTAAATTCTTAATTAATGAACCCATATACCACAAGCCAAAATATCAAAAAGATTATTTTCCATTGGATTGCTCATGATGCTAACATTATAAGTAGGTTTCCAATAATCCCTAAGCTAAGCCTACAAAGTTGATTGAGATTTATTTTCCTCCCTACTTGGAAACTCTTTGGGTCACTTATCTTCTAATTCTTCTTATTGGTCTCTATTTAGTTGATTTCTTTTACTAAGACCTTGAAAGGTAAATGAATAAAAGTAAGCATTCATCATGGTTTTCAAAAGCATCTAACCTCTTAAGCTTTAGATTATCTAGGGGTTCCTTATTTATAAGAGTTTCAATATATAGTTTTGTAAAGCCTATATGCCCTATAGCTATATTTTTTTCTCATCTATAAATAAGGGATTACCTATAGAGTTAGGCAAATAGCATAGACTTATTATGCTCCAATATTCTAGATGAATGTTTTAGAATTAAGCCTAAATGGAAACTGTTTTAAGCTTAGTGTTATCAAGATCTATACCTAGCTTCCAACTCCGTATAATGATAAGTTTACCATTGTAGTGTCAAATGCCAAGTTCAAGGACCTCATTAGGATGATATTTGAAACTCAATGAGAACAGGAAAGAAGCCCTCTTAATTGATGAGGAATCTCTCTATGCCAATTTTTTCATCTATTTTTAACCCAAGTATTAAATAATAGGAAAAATGGCCTCTCATCCATAAAATAGCCTATAATGGTGCTCGTCCACCTAAAGACTCTCGCTTAAAAAAATTCAATTGGGGGGAGGGGGGCATAACACCATTCTCAACACCAACATTTTACAGGATAAAGGAGAGCTTGAGGATGGGACCCTTATCCCCCATAACCTAAGACCAAACCTTCCTTTGGGATGATAATTTTTCCACCTTCAAAGTTATGTAGGGCTCAAAGGTAAGGGGTTAAAGGAAGAGGCTAGGGGGTTAAGTTGCTTGAGATTAAACTTGAAAGGGTGGAGTAAGATGATGAAATAACCAAGTTAGAAAGGTGGTAGGCTCAAAGTAACTAAGGAGCTAACTTTATCTTGACCTATGGATGGGATTAGAATCAAGAGGGGAAAAAGGTCTAAACAGTAAGCTGGAGTTTACTAGTTTTAAAGGAATATAATCCATTTTCTAAAGGAGCTAATAAGGCAGGAGGTAGGAGTGAGACAGAAGACATGGAAACATAGAGACCAAGCCAAGGAAGAGTTAATAAGAGTAGGAGGAAAGAAAAGTAGTAGGAAGCAAGGGTGAGTAGAGAGGAGGCAAGTTGAAGAAGAGAGGGGAGTATAAGGAAGGGAGTTAAAATAGATGAGATCGTATCTTAGATATGAGATTGTAAAGCCTAGCATCTATACGACTATAAATGACAAGGGATTTATCATAGTCTACACTATCTCTTAACCAATTAAGTTATGGAATACAGTAAGGTAAAAACACATATGTAAGAATACTGTTGATAGTTTAAACTTATTTTCACTAAACATTTTGATTTTTGTTTCTTTTAGTTTGTGTAATTTATTTATTCATTTACTTTTGTTAGATATCTTTATTCAGTTTGAGAAATTCTTCGATCAACAACCTTCTCTACCTATGTTAATTTCTTTAGATTGGGTCTAAAAATACAATAAATAATGGTCCATACCATTTTCATCTTATTTTATATACCAAAATATGAAAAATACCTGAGAGAGTTTTATTCCTTCTCTTTTAAAAAATGAAAATATATTAAAATGTTAATTATGAGAGAGATACAATATATGCTAAAACCATATCATAGGACAACTCGAGCTAAATATGAGTGATTGCATAAGAACCAAAGCAAATTAAGAAAAAATAATAAATAAGAAAATAATATTAAATTTTCTTTACATTATCTCAACAAGCAAAGGACATTCAATCCTCTCATAGGAGAACTCTCAACTATTATTTTGGCTTCTTCCTTAGGAAAAAAAACCAATAGAAAGAAGAACAATTGAGAAATCAACCTAACTTCATAGCAAATTTTCTTCGTTCCTCAATCTCAGACTCCAAGTTTGGGTAAAGTTATAGATAATGAATGTTTCCATATATCTTAGCATCATCAACTCCGTTACCTAATCTAATGTATTTTTATAAACACGTGTTCTTTTAGCTTATTTCCTTTGAATATCTTATGGTTCCTATCAATCTAGATGGAGTGTATTAAGCAACTAAATTTCATTCTAAACAATTTAAGCTCCTTTTTTAACTAGCCTTGAGGACTGGTTAAACATTCCACTATTACATTCTACAGAACTTTGTTCGATTGTATATTAAATAAAGAAATGAGTAAGTGCTAATCCCCATTAAAGAATGGGCATTTAAATAACAAATAATTAGTTTCATCATTAGTGATTTATATGAAACAAAATTTGTCTATAATGTTAAACTTGATATAATCATGTCAATCTTGATTTGTAGTTAAAGTTGGTGAGTGATCTTTTATAACAATGAATCTTTCTATAAGCATAGATTGGGCAGTTCTAGCTATCTCCATTAATATCCATTTTTACTTTAGCTAAATTAGGGAAAGAGAGTTGTAATAATGTTTGAAGAAAAGAGGTCTTATATCATCCCATTTGTTAAACCAAAACCAAGCACTCTTACCATTCTAAGTTATACATTTAAACTCTTTCTAGACATGATTTCTTAACCACAATGTCTTCTTAAAGGACTAATAAGAGTTGTGCTTAGGTTGAATATTCCATAAGCTTACATCTTTAAAGTAGTAGACACAAATCAATCTCACCTAAATCGACCATTTATCAAATATAATTTTCCTAATCCTTTTAACCAACATATTTTTATTTATGGCTCTCAAAGATCTTATTCCAATTCCCTTTTAATTTTTAGGACAACATAAATTAAACCATTCACCTCAGAACCTAGTAAATTAAGCTCTTTTCCTATCTAGAAAATAATAATCTTCCCAAAGTTTTAATAATTTTTAAGGGGATAAACAAATTAGAACTTTAGAAAATATATAATTGAATAAGATATGGCCTTTTAGAAAATGAAAAAACATAATTTGGTCAACTTTCCAACCTTTTTTTATACTGATTTTATCAAAGAATGCAATCCTTATATGTGAGTCTTTTTGTAATTAGATAGATATCCAAGTATTTGAAAGGAAGCTCTCCCTAGTGGAGACCAAAATTTTCGTTGATATGTTTAGCTATCCTCTCATAACCTTTTAAGATGAAGAAGTTACTCTTATTTGGATTAATGCTTATAATAAACAAGAGCATAGATTCTTATGAAGATTTTTAAAGCATTTCAATGGATTAAATTATATCCATGTAGGATAATAAGAACACGATTGACCTATTTCGTGTTAGTTAATATAGTAATAACCGCAAGTGCACGATGTAGCTGTGGCTATTACTGACAATTACGGGTCGATCCCACGTAGACTATGAACACTAGTACTTAGCCTTCCCCTATTATCTAGCCTACAAATTTATTTTAGATTTTTAATGAAAGGAAAATAAAACTAGAACAATTAAAGAAATGGGAAACAATAATGAACACAAAGATAATGGAATTCACTTAGAAAGCTATCATTATCAGAAATTCGTATCTAGGTTCGAATCCCCTTATCGAATTGATCTTTTATTATACCATTATTTTGATGATGGATTGTACCGTGGAGACTCTTATGGTATGCTAATAGTTGACTTTGAGTTTACTAACAACTAATTATAAGGTCTCTAACTAAATTACTCAGGTTAAAACTTATAGGATTGCGTTACCAATTTATGAGTCCCTCTATTAGGTTTGAACATAATTTGGAAGATTTATGTCATCCTATCCTAAGGGTTGCAATCAACTCCTTCTAATTATGGTAGATATATTCAAACTAGGGTTTCTCGATATCTACGTATGAAATCAAATTATGAACTAATATCTCAGGTCATTAGAACATAAATAAAACGCATAATCAGATTATAATATATCAAATAACCAATCGTTTTATAAAAAAGAATCAAATCATAGTATTAACGTAAGGTTCATCTAACCTAAATACTAACTAGACTTTTAGTTACAAATAATTGAACATGAAATCAAACATACGTTGAAAGAAAAACAAATAGAAAGAAATGGAATCATAATTCTAAATATCTATGATTATATTCTATTGAATGTTCTTGTGATGTAGAGGCTTGATTTTGTATTCTGATAGATCTTTCAATGAAATCTTCTTATTTCCCACTTCTCTGGACCAAAATTGTCCCTTTTGGATCTTCTCCATATATGGAAATTGCCTCCTACTCCTCTCTTCTAATTTGCTTTTGAAATGTCGCTTTTTATGAAAATTTTAGATTTTTTGGGTTATGCAAGGTCGTGTGCATCACTGTACACAGGAACGTGAATAATTGGAAATCATGCATAATTGGATTGTGCACAAGAATGTGCATAATTGGAACGTTCACTTCTTCCATATTGCTGATTTTCTGCTTTACTCTACGTTTTCATTTGAATTCCTCTCTTTTAAGTCCACGAAGGCAATTATCACCTGTAAACACACTTAAAACATATTAAGTACCAAATATACAATAGAAGTATAAAAGATCAAGCAAGAATACATTAAATATGGGTTAAAAATATAGTCAATTAATCATCTGTCAAATATCCCTACAATTAAGTTTTTGCTTATCCTTAAGCAAACCATAATCAAAATTATAAATTTTACAACATCAATCCATCACCAATCTCAACCTGTCCATTTATACTATACATGATCATATCCTATTGAATCAAATTAACATATAATTTGAGTCAAGTTATCCTAAAATTAACTCCCTAAGCAATATTAATAGTAATCACATCAATAGTTGCATTGAAATCAAAAGCATACATCCTTACAACCTAACCAAGATTTCACTCAATGCACTTAAGTGTTTTGGGTGAAAAGTGTCAACACTCTTAATCAATACATAGTAAAATCCTTACTATATGCTTGTAGTAAAATCACAGATCCACCACTTATGTACAAACTAGAAACAAAGATCAAAAGATTTTTGTAAGGTTGTAATGGGGTCTAGGTATGGTATGATTGGGATAATAAAAGTGTTAAATTAAAGGAAATTTACTCCATAATATATTTCAAGACTCTTTTACAAATACACGTAGGTCCATTCAATGCAACTTTGTTGGTAATATATATTTATTCATCATTTTTCTTTCTTCTTCTTTTTTTGCTTTCTTTTTTTTACAATATTCCAATAAGTACCATATTCATCAAATATTGGACCTTTCAAGAATTTAAGTCTCAAATAAGTAAATAATGTAAATAACCTTCAAGGTTTAAAATAATAAACAAGTCTTTAAAAAGAAACATAATTAAAGTTAATATATGGGTAAAATCAATGAAAAAGGCTAAAGCTCAACTTGATTATTCCAAAAGGTAAATTTTAGGGTATGGTAATTTCAAAGAAATAGACTAAGCAAGCTGGTGAATCTAAGTGCCTTCATAATGTTAATGTTTCTAATTTAACAAATATGATCTCAACATGTATAACAAAAACAAGTTATAAAATTAGCCTACTATACACTGATAACTCACATATGAAAGCATAGCAAGAGCTTTAAAAATTTTGAAATTTTGCTCTTCAGGCTTAAAAGCTCATGAAAAAAAAAGGGTATATATGTGTAAATAATATGCAATTTCATTCAACTTGAAAATTTCAATGATTACGAAAAATATAACTTGTTAAACTAATTTGATACTATCCATCATCCTTTTGCACACCAACTCAAATCAATATTCAATAATAAAGTAGAGTATTAATGGAAAAATTTCAACCAATTCAAGATATTATAATCAGGATTATAATAAGCTTGAAGAAATCAGTTAAAAATTCATTAAACCTATTCCCACACTTAAAGTTGTACATTGTCCCCAATCTACACAATATAAACATTTATGAAAAAGCGGGAGGGTTTAGTTGTACTTTCCTAATTAATACATTTTTTTGACGTGGATCCATCTAATGATAGACTAACATCTTTGCAAAGTATAAAAGAAAAGGACAAAAACAAAAGAAATAACATAATAGAAAATAAAATCTATATTAAGTCAAAAGCAAACAAAAGATAATATCAAAATTGAAATAAAATTAAAACTAATTCATGGGTTGCCTCCTATGCAACACTTCTTTAATGTCAGCAGTTCGACGTAACCTGTATATTTCTGTCATCTTGGATCAATAATCAACAGCTTGCTTCCACTCTTTTCTCTATAAAGTGGGTTCATAGTCTGTAAACAGGCCACCTGTTGCAAAATAATAACAAAGACATAATTTATTAAATTAATAAATCCAGTTTCAAGCAATAATGTCATTTTTAGTGACAAATTGTTAGTGAAATAAGGGATAATGAAATTCGTTAATCTTTGGCTAACTTAAACTGCTTGTCTTTAAGGAAGTGGGAACCCTCTGTACTTAAGGTCACTACTAATACCTTATTAGTAGTTTCCTTACTTGGTTCCTCCGCTAGTTCTTCCTTAACCACCTCTATCTACTCCTTCTTTTTCTTCTTCCTAGATACAGGTTTTTGGTTCATCTTCCTTAATTACCTTTTGTCATTCCTCTACATTCTCTTCTTGTATGGAGAATTCTTCTTGATCCAGAACCTCTTCTTTTAATGTCACTCTAATCGTGAAGCTAAACCTTGCCTTTTCTTCTCTCTTGAATTCACGTCGCTTAACTTTCATGTCAACAAGGAGTTCCATTAATTTATCTGTAATACTTACCTCCCCTTACTTTTCTTCTTTTGAGAGCTTATCTTCATTACTGAAGGCAATTGCCATTCCAAATTCATTAGGATCTATTTCATTAGGACTCAGCAAACTCCCTAGTTGTTCATTAGATAATGTCTTGGCCAATTGATTGATTTGATTCACCATGTTCTGTATATGAGCCTATATTTCCTGATGCTTCATGTTAGACTCTTGAATAGACTCAGTCATCATATCTTTTAGAGTAGCAGTTACCTCCTCACCTTCTTGAAATGTATCTTCATTCGTGAAATCGAATGTTGTCTCTTATTCATTTTGACATGGTTAGAAGATCAAATTATACTCATCATATGTGGGTGAAAAAAATCTCTAATCAAATTCATGTTGAGCAATTACTCTCTTGACAAGGCATTCTATAAGCTTATCTGCAATACTATTTTTCTTCTAGAAGTTCTTTTTAAATTGTCCCTCCATTCATGAAGCTAACCCTTGTCTATTCTTCACTCTTAAATTTATGTTGGTCAACTTTCGTATCAACTATGGTTTCCATTAATTTATCTTCCAAAGTTGTCTTGTTATAGCGTACATATCCATCTGAAGCATAATCGTTCCATCCATAAGTATAAGAGTTGCTCTGATAAGTGTAAATTACATCATGTTTTAGGGTTTAGTTTGATATGTGTTTAGCTATTAATTCAATCATTTAGTATGTGTTTATATTAGAATTGTGTTAGTTTGTTAATTAATTGTGTTTTAAGTATTTATGGGTTAGTACAAGTCTTTGAGCTTAAATATTATGTTTTTGAGGTACCTTGATTTGTTTGTTAGTGGTTCTAACATCAAAGAACGGAAAAGTTTCGGAGACATTTGGGCTGAAATATTGACCCACGATTGTGGCACAACGGGCCACGACTATGAAAGAAGCACCAAAGTTAGTCCATGCCACGATCGTGACAAAATACTAGGACATGGCCCATGATCATAGCTTGCATGCCATCATCGTGATAGAAGGCTCAGATATGGCCAATGATCATGGCCTGGTCTAGGTAGACGCGCAGACACTTAAAAATGTCAAGTTTCAAGGATTTTTCCAGACCTTTAAAAAACCTAGGGCTACTCAGAACACAAAGGATATTTAGAAAACAAGACAAACAGGTAGAGAAAGCTTTTGCATCAACCACCTTGAAGAAACCCTAGGGACAATTCATCAAAAGGTAGAGGAAAAGAAGAAGGAAGAGTGAAGAGGAGAAGAAGCTGACTCGATGTACTTCCCGAATCAGGAGTTTCCAGACGTCGCTGCCTTCTATCATCCATTAAGATCTTATTTCCTATTTATGTTCAGTTTTATTATTATATAGAATTGGGTTGAATAGTTGATGATAGGATCTTGAATGATGAGGATATTCTAAACTCATCTTCAGAGTTTTATCTTTGAATTAATGAAATCTGATTGTTTTTGTGGGTATTGGATTTATTATTGTTGGACCTCAATTTTTTATTATTTTATTTATCTACTTATTTATTGATTTATTTTATTTATTTTCTTAGAATTTACTCATTAAATTAGCAAGCGTGAATAGAAATTAGGGTTATTAATTAGAGAAGTTAGAATTAAATTAGTGTAATGGTCATAAGAGAAAAGAACGGAAAAATTGGAAGAATGAGACAAATGAAGGGTAAAATTGGAAAATCGAGACAGAATGTAGTCTTGAATAAAAAAGAAGAAGAAACTCGTGGGAAAGAAGAGAAAAGAAGAAGAAGAGTCGTGGAAGCTAAGAGAAAGAAGAAGAAGGGAGAGAAACCCACTTGTTTTAGGTAAGTTTCATCTTTTCTTCTTGTTTGGGTAGAAAAAAAAAAGAGATTAGAGAGAGAAATGGGTTAGTGTTGGAAGAAAGAAGAGAAGAAGAGAAACCCATTTGATTTTGCATGGATTTCTAAATTAGGTGTTAGTTTTCTAGCCTAGATATACTATGAGTAAGTTAAGTCTAGGCTCAATTTTTATTTATTCTTGATTATTGAAGCTTTATGAATTTCCATTTAAATATGGGTTGGTTTGTTTTATGAAACCAAGAAATCCAAGAGCAAGAGGAAAGGCACAATTGAGTTGTATTTTCCAAACGAATTAGGAGGATAATATGTTTATAGTTATTGTTGAGATGGGAAAATTGCTTACTTATGTGTATGTAAGGTTAATTGCTTAAATTTGACTTATTGTGAATGTTGGAAAAAGTATTATGATGTATTTTCATGTCAAACCTTGAAAGATGCTATGACATTTTGCATAATCAAAAAAGAGGAAAAAACATAAGATGCAAGAAAGTATGAACATGTGATGAAATGAATTGAGCATAAGAATTTGCTTGTATTTAGGCAAGAGAGAAATCATTTCGTTCGTCACGTGCATGTTGACTTTAAGCCTTCTCCCGGCTACCTGCTTGTGGCATATGAGATCCTAAGAAACGAACTCATTTTGTTTATAATGTAAACTTTAGTTTATCCATTTCGACCCATGGGACTCTCAAGCCATTTGTTTGTGCATTCCATTTGATTTGTTAAGCATGATAGGCATTTGAGTGATTATGTTTGATGGTTAATTATACATGTTATATGTTATGTGATAGCATTTTTTTTAACTATAAGTTTTGAGCTAGAACGGTTGATGATTGATTCGCTAGATAAAATGAGATATAGATATACATTTATGCATGCTTAAATTTTGTGTGGCTCGTTACCGAAGGATATAAATATATTAGCCACTGAGTTGTGTAGCTCAACCCATTATTTTCACTCCTCAGGTATGGAATAAGAAGGTTGTTGATTCCTTGCAAGATATTGGCAACTCCAAGATAGCTACATCTAGTAACTAAGTTATTTCAACTATTTTGGGTAGCTTTATAAGCATATTAAACATGAGCATCCATTTTTGTTTTGTATTAATTTATTGATGTGGTTTGTTGATATATAACTAAAGCTATGTTCAAACTCCATTTTGTTTTATAATGAGATTAAGAATTGAAGAAGTTTCTTTTGTGCATGTTCATATTTATTTTTCGGTTGAGTTATTATTGGTTGATGAAATGTATGTGCAAAGTAGTATTTAAAAGTTGGGTCAAGGTTGCAGATTTGAAGGTTTCACCGCGGCGAAGCCAAACTCAGCCGCGGCAAACCTTTCCCTAAAGGGGGCTTTTACCTAGACCTCAGAACTTTGCCGCGGCAAAGTCAGAAGTTGGTCGCGGCGAACTTTTCCTGACAGGTCCTTAGAAATATTTCTTAGTTTCGCCGTAGTGAAACATTTAGTTTGTTGCGACGAACTTTTCCTTAGAGATCCTTTGAAACATTTCCTAGTTTCGCTGCGGCAAACCTGCCAATGCTGGCGCTGAAAATTTTCTTATAAATTGAACTTGTCGACTTTCCTTTCACATGATGGTTACCTGACTGTCTCAAATCATTGTCTCGGTATAAGTAACGGGACCCAAGCCCAAAAATTGTGGTTTAATTCTGCAAGTGTGTAATTCAATAATAAACTGAGAGGGTGAATTGAACGAAAAATGATTAAATTGGGCTAACAAGAGTTAAGTGACTTAATAGAAATTTGAATTAAATCAAATCAGTAAATTATGCAAAGAGAGATCTTGCTTATGGTTTTGATAGTTTATTAGAGAACTTCATAACTAATTAAGGTTTTGGATAGGTTGTTAATTGAGAGATTGCGACTTCCATAATCTGATTAAGGTTTATGATTTATGGTTAATGGTTATAACTCGAGAGAGAGTAATCAACCATAGGATTGTCTAGAACCAATAATCCGATAATTCATAATTAGTTAGGTTTGCATTAAGGATAGGTAAAATTTCCTTTCTCTCAATTGGTAATTTCCTTAGGTTGATTCTTGGGTGTGTGTTGTAGTTGCTAAATAACCAATATTTTCGTTTATTCAATTTTTAATTTGATTAATTGAATTAGATTCTCGTTTTTAGTTTCGTACATTTTGAATTTATGTGATTTGTTTATGTCCTTAGATTTTAGGATTAGATTATCCCTCCTCGTGGGATCGATACCTTAGGCGTTAGACTACCAAACCGTGTGCTTGTAGATTATCAAGGATTATTTATTGAAACTTACACACACCAACACCCGATCATGCTCTACACTAAATTGTAGTTTTTCTTGTACACTGCACCATGAGGTTGATAACATATGATCCACTCCCATCTATAAGTTGGTGCTTGAAACTCCCACCAATGTCGTGACATAACTTAAACATCTGTTGCACTCCTAAAAATATATGAGGACCCCCTCTCTCCAATATGGTGACGATGTAGATTGTGAAGACATATTCTAGCTCCCACATAAGTCTCGTTTGCTCCATCCTTCCATTGTTAGTTGTGGCTATGACAATGAATCGTAAGTCCTACAATAAACCACAAACTCAAGATCAAGTAAAGAAATTAAAAAGATAATTAAATAATAATTCACAAATACAATAAGATACAATAAAATAAAAGAAAAGAAAAGAAAAGAAATATAAAATTAAAATAAAAGAAAATAAAAACAACGATAATAAAATAAAAAATAAAGATGACTAGAGTAATAGCATTTAGGTTTTCCTAATATCAAAGTCCTCAGCAATGGTATCAAGAACTTGATTGACCCATTTTGTGTTAGTTAATATTGTAATAACCATAAGTGCATGGCATAGTTGTAGCTAGTATCAGCAAGTATGGGCAATCCCATGAATACTATGAATACTAGTACTTACCCTTCCTCCATTATCTAGCCTACAGATTGATTTTAGATTTTTAATAAAAAGAAAATAAAAACTAGAACAATTAAAGAACTAGGAAACAATAATGAACACAAAAATAATGGAATTCACTTAGAAAGCTATCGTTATCAAAAATTAGTATCTAGATTCGAATCCCCTTAAACCCTTAATAAATTAATCTTTTAACACGTAATTCTTTTATTGATGTATTGGGCCTTGGAGACTCCAATGACATGCTTCTAACCGAATTACTTAGGTTAAATCTTATAGGATTGCATTACTGATTTATGCATCCCTTTATTAGGTTTGACCCTAATCTGAAAGATTTATGACATCCTATCTCTATAGTTACAATTAACTCCTTCTAATTACAGTAGATCTATTCATACTAGGATTTCTCAATCTTTATGTATAAAATTATATTATGATTTAATAGCTCGGGATATTAGAACATAAATAAAATGTGTAATCAAATCATAATATATCAAACAACCAATTGCATTAATAACAGGATCAAATCTTGTCAAAGTATTAATATAAGGTTCATCTAACCTAAATACTAATTAGACTTTTAGTTACACATAATTGAACTCTAAATCAATCACACATTGAAAGAAAAACAATGGAATCATAATTCTAAATTTCCTTGGTTGTCTTTTATCAAATGTTCCTACGATGTAGAGGCTTGATTTTGTATTCTAATAGATCTTTAGATGAAATCTTTATGTTTCCCACTTCTCTGGATCAAAAATCGTTCCTTTTGAATGTTCTTCATGTCTAGAAATTGTCTCTTAAAGTCTCCTCTCTTCCAATGTGCCTTTGAAACATCACTTTTATGTGAAATCTAGGTTTTTTTAGGTTATGCACGATCATGCACAATAACATACATAATTGGAAATAACTAGATATTGTGAAAGTGCATGGTCGTGCACTCCTTCTAGGTTGCTGATTTTTTGTTTTATGCCACATTTTTCATCCAAATTCCTCTCCTTTAAATCCACGAAGGCAATTAGCACCTATAAACACACTTAAAGCATATTAAGTACAAAATATACAACAAAAGTATAAAATATCAAGCAAGAATACGTTAAATTTGAGGTAATGATAAGTTTGTTATAAGAAACTTACATTTTTAATGATAAGTTTGTTATAAGAAACTTACATTTTTAATGAAACTTAAACCTAATTTCCTCTATTCTCCTACTTTTAATTATTCTTGAGAGGAAATCTATACAAATAGTAAAGAGTTAAGATGATAAAGGATCCTCTAGTATTAATCCTTCAGCTCCTTTGAATTAAGTAGTAGGTTTTACATTGCTCAAAATAGAGTAAGAGATATTAGTGAAGCATTAAGTGATCCATATTATAAACCTATTTAAAAAGCACCAAGCAATTAAGATATAAGTTAGAAAACTCCAACTCATAAAGTCAAAGGCTTTATTGAAGTCCACCTTGAGTGCATAACTTTTAATAGGCATATCTATATGATAATTCTTAAGCAAATTTTGATTTATAAGAAAATTATCCCTATAAAAGCTTCCTTTAATAAAAGCTCTTTGGCATGGATTGATAATGAAATTCAAGACAATCTTATGTCTAGCTGTAAGTAGCTTGGAACTCACTTTATAAACAACATTATAATAAGAAATTGGTTTATAGTTAACCAAGGATTTTGGGAATCGTTGGGAAGACAAATATGAGTATTGTTAAGCTAATTAAGAAGCCTCCCATTTACACACAAAAAAAAATTTGCAGAGATGATTGAATTACTTGTAAAATACTAATTCTTTTGGAAAGGTTGCACTAGAACTATTAGGCCCATGTTTTAACTAGCCCTAAATTGAAGAGAGCGTTTTTTATGTCTAGATTAGAAAATGATACTATTAAGAAGTAAAAAAAGTCTTGATTAATTCTTGTAGATTAAATGATTTGAAGTTTTAAGGGTTAGAGGAGGTCGGAAATTACGTACCCAGAATCCCTTTGAAATAACTCAAAGTTGCATTCTTAAGATCCACCTAACTAGTAGCTATAGAACCATTAGAGGTTTGTAAGGAAATTATGGCATTTCCATTCCTTCTTACCAAAACTACATTTTAAAAGAACTTAGTGTTCCTTTCCCTTTCCATCAACCAAAAGACTCTAGCATTTTGTCTGAGTAAGGGTTAAGGTGTTGATAGTTTTAAATAGAAAAACTTCATATTGTAATTTTACAGATCGTAAATTATAGTATAAAAGTTATCGTTCCCACGAGGATTATCTATCCACCTATCATTTCTAGTAAATTTTGTTTAATCTAAACAATAAGATGATTAATTAAGAATTAAACTAATAATAAAGACTTAATAAATAAACCATAAATAACCTATGAACTAGGTATTAATAAAATTGATTGATTGTTCAATAATGAAGGCTATAAATTAATTATATCCTTCTTTTTTCCCTTTACTGTTGGGCTCGATTCTTGGTACTTAACTTATGGCAGCAATACACGAGGATTGGGTGAAGATCTAGTGAGAAAAGAAAAGAAAAGAAAAGAAAATAATAGAAAAGTCACAGTCGTGATTTAAGAGGTCATGACTATATAGACGAAGAGAAGGTCGTGACTACTTAAGTCACGATTGTTCTTTGCGCGATCATGCACAAGCACGATCTTGCACCCTATGTGAAAACTCAGCTCTATCATGATCATGCACCTTTGTTAAAAGGGGGTGTGGTCACAATCGTGCACATAATGTGCACTAAAACTTGTAACCATCATAACTCTCAATTCTAATGTCCAAAAATTTCAAACTTTATACCATTAGAAAGCTAAGAGAATAAGCTACAATTTTTATGGAGACAATTTCATCTAATTCTACCTACATCAATACATTTTATTGGTGAAAGCCAGGACATATTTTCTGTCCCACTTTTTCTCTACTGCCTATTATGAGTTTTCACATAACCCAAAAGACCCGAATCCAACAAATGCTAAACTTACATACAAGACTCCCAACACAACAGTTCATTTTAAACTATTCAGAGCTATCTAACAATATACAATTTTATTTCCAACAACCATTTACAACCACAATTAACAACCCAACAGTGAAGAAAATTTCAAACATGTACGAAAGAAAAATTCTTCAACTCTTACTATCATTTCTTAAACAAAACTGAGTTTGTATATAGCTTTAATTACATATCAAAGGTAACATCAACAACATATTACAAAATATAAATGAATGTTTATGCTTGATATGCTTATAAAGCTACCCAAAAGTAGTCGAACTAACTTAGTTACAAAAGATAGAAATCTTGGAGTTTGTTGAAGTTTGCAAGGATCGATTACTCTTTCTGCACCTAAGGAGTGGAAAATAATGGGGTAAGCTACGAAGCTCAATGGCTAATATGCTTATAGCCATTAGTAATGAACCACACACAATTAAGAATATATAGCATTTAATTATAATGTGGATAATTTATATATATCATTTTAATCTAGCAATTAAATTATCCAAATTATAATTAAAAAACTCACAATTAAGGATCTTATCACAAAAATCATATCAAGTATATTTAACCATCAAAACATGGAATTCAATTGCTATATATATATATATCTCATTTTATCTCGCAATTAAATTATCCATATTTTAACTCAAAAAACTCACCACTAAGGATGTTATCACAAAAATCATATTAAGTATATTCAACCATCAAAACATAGCATTCAACTGTATATCAAGCTCAACAAATAAATATGGAATGCACAAACATAATGGCTTGAGAGAGTCCTATGGAGCAGAATGGAGAAACTAAAATTTACACCATGAACCAAATGAGTATCTTTCTTAGGAGCTCATATGCCATAAGTGGGCAGCCAAGAGAAGGCTTTAAGTCAACATGCATGTCACGAATGAAATGGTATCTCTCTTACCCAAACATAAGCAAATTTCAATGCTCATCATATTTCATCAGATGTTCATACTTTCACACTTCTTGCACTTTTTCTTCTTTTCATTATACAAATGCTGTAAAATCTTACAAGACATAATAATATAACAAATCATAGTAAATTTTCCAACAATCGCAACAAAGCAAAGACAAGCAATTTAGCAAACAAGCAAATAAGAATTTAACCCATCATCACAATAACTATAAACATATTGCCCACCTAAATGATTGTAAGTCCGAACTCAAGTTTGCCTTTCCTCTTGCTCTTGCCTTGGATTTTCTTGGTTTCCTTTAAACAACCAAACTTTCATTCAAACTCATATACAAATAGAAAATCCCTAAAGCTTTAATATCCAAAAATGAGCTTAGACTTAATCTACTTATAGCTTATCTAAGCTAGAATAACTAAGATGTAGTTGAAAATCCATGAAAATCAAGAATAGGTTTCTTGGTCTTCTACATTCTCCCTTTATTTCTGGCACATAAAACTCAATCTCACTAGTTTCTTCTTCTACCAAAATAAGAAGAAAAGATGAAAATTTCCTAAACTCAGCTAAATTGTTTCCTTCTTCTTCTTTCTCCTTTTTCTTTCTTTCCTTCTTCCTTTTTTTCTAGATCGTTTTCTCCTTTTCTTCTTTTAGTTCCTTTTAGGTTTTTCTCTCTTTCTTGCTTCTCCTACACGACTATGTTCATCTTTCTCATTTCTTTTCTTACTAATTTAAGATAACTTTTAGTCTTTCCAAGCTTAACCTTCCACAATTAATTTAATGGCTACTTACTCCTTTTATTCTCTTATGCCTATTACACACTAACTTGATTCTAGCATTTTTATTTAATTCATAACAACACATGTAAATAAAATTTATTCATGACTAAACTCCAATAAATTCTAATTTAATAATTCTAATTTCTATTCATGCTTGTTAAATTAATGGACTAAATTCTAAGAAAGATTTGGGGTTTAACATTTCTCCTCCCTTAAAGAATTTCATCCTTGAAATTCTTAACTGAGCCTACTATTACGTGTGGATACTTCTCCTTCATGGCTTCCAAAGGCTCCCATGTTGCCTTTTCTTTTGCATGGTTCTTTCATAAGACTTTAACCAGCTTCACAGTCTTGTTTCTCAAGACCTTTTCCTTTAAATCTAGAATCTCTACTAGTTGTTCTTCATAAGTCAAATCCTCCCTTAATTAAACCTCTGAAGGTTGGACTATGTGTGAAAGATCCGATCTCTATCTCCTTAACATTGATACATGAAAGACATTATGAATCTTAGATAATTCTGGTGGCAGGGCTAACTTGTAGGCAAGAGGCACAATCTTCTTAATAATCTCATAAAGGGCTATGTATCTTGAACTGAGCTCGCCCGTTTTACCAAATCTTAAGACTTCTTTCTATGGAGAGGCTCTAAGAAATACTTTGTCTCCAACTTCATATTCCATCTCATTTCTATGTGCGTCTGTATAGCTCTTCATCCTATCTTGAGCTACCTTAAGTTTCTGCTTCACCAAATTAATCTTTTCAACTGTAACTTGTACCAACTTAAGTCCTAAAAATCTCCTTTCACCTTCCTCGTCCTAATAAATAGGAGTTCTGCACCTCCTAGCATACAAAGCTTCATAAGATGCCATTTGAATTCCTGAGTGGTAGGAATTATTATAAGTAAACTCAATTAAAGGTAGATGATCATCCCATGAGCCTTTAAAGTCCATAACACAAGCTCTTAATATTGCCTCTGATGTCCTTATTGTCATCTCTAATTGGACATTAGTCTGTGGATGGAAAGTTGTTCTAAAATGCAACTTGGTTCCTAAAGCTTTTTGCAAACTTTCCCAGAATCTGAAGGTGAATCTAGGATCTCTATCTAAGACTATAGAACTTGGAATCCTATAAAATTTGATTATTTCATCTATATATTTTATTGGCCGAGGCATTCAAAAAATTGATTTGTTTAATTGGTAAGAAATGTGTTGACTTGGTTAGCCTATCGACAATCACCCATATTGCATCATACTTCTTACTAGTCCTAGGTAATCCCATCAAGAAATCCATTATAATCTTCTCCCACTTCCATTCAGGAATAGACAAAGGTTTAAGCTTGTCAGTAGATGCTTGATGTTCTGCTTTAACTTATTGGCATACGAAGCATTTTCCAGTATAGTCTGCAACATCTTTCTTCATTCCTCTCCACCAGAAGTGTTTTTTTAATCTCTATACATTCTTGTACTCCCCGGGTGCATTACAAATAGAGCATAGTGCGCCTCATCAAGAATTTCAACCTTCAACTCTTACATATCTGGAATACATAATATGTTGTTTACCACAATCAATCCATCTTCTCTTATCTTTATTTTAGTGGACTTACCATTTTTAATTTCTTCTCTGAGCTTTTTCAAGTACTCATCTTGTTCTTGCAATTCCTTAATCTTCTCATTCAATACTGGCCTTATTCTAAAATTAGCCAATATACAACCAGATTGGGCTTGGCTCAACGTTACCTTAAGTTTGGCTAATTCCTTTAATAAGGGAAGGTATACTGTCTCCACATGTGCCTAGTAGATTTTCTACTCAGTGCATCTGTTACCATATTAGCTTTTTCCCAGGTAGTGGTATATCATCAAATCATAATCTTCATTAGTTCTAACCACCTTATTTGCCTCAAATTTAACTCTTTTTGGCTCATTAAATATTTAAGATTGTTATGGCCTATAAATACCTTGGTGTTGAATCCATAAAGTAATGTCTCCAAATTTTCAATGCAAAAATTATAGCGTCCAGTTCCAAGTCATGTGTGGGATAATTCATCTCATAAGATTTTAATTGCTTGGAAGCATAAGCAATTACTTTATCTCCTTGCATCACACCCCAATCCCTTCCTTGAGGCATCACTACAACTATATATCCATCACTACTAGAAGGTAAGGTCAAAATTGGTGCAATTGTGAGCCTATTTTTTAATTCCTTAAAACTCTTATGATATTCTTCTATCCACACAAACTTCTGACTCTTCCTTGTCAATTTGGTCAGTGGGGCTGCTATCATAGAAAAGCCTTCTACAAATCTTCTATAATAATTAGTTAAACCCAAAAAACTCATCACTTCTGCTACATGCCTAGATGCTTGCAATTTAACTACATTTTTTATTTTCCTCGGATCCGTATGTACTCCTTTTTTCGAAATTACATGTCCAAGAAACATCACTTCCTTGAGCTAAAATTCACATTTATCGAATTTGGCATACAGTATTTCCTTCCTCAATGTCTCTAAGGCAATCCTTAAATTCTCTTCATCCTTCTTGTCTTTCTTGGAATAAACCAATACATCATTAATAAAGACTATGATAAATTGGTCTAAGAAAGGCTTGAAGACTCTATTCATTAAGCCTATAAAGGCTGCAGGGGCACTAGTTAATCCAAATGGAATAACTAAGAATTCAAAATGCCTATATCGTGTTTTGAAAGCAGTCTTTGACACATCAGACTCCTTTATTCTCAATTGGCGATAACCCGATCCCAAGTCTATCTTAGAGAAGACCTTTGCTCATTCCAATTGATCAAACAAATCATCTATGCGTGTAAGAGGATATCTATTCTTGATGGTAACTTGATTGAGCTTCCTGTAGTCTACACACATCCTTAAGGATCCATCTTTCTTCTTCATAAAAAGAATTGGAGCTGCCCAAGGCAAAGAGCTAGGCCTAATATAACCTTGCTCCAACAACTCTTCTAACTGCTCTTTAAGCTCTTTCAATTCTACCGGAGCCATTCTATAAGGTGCAATTGATATTGGTGCAGTGCCTAGAAGAAGCTCTATGGTAAACTCAATCCCTCTAGAAAGACATCTGGAAATTCTATGAACACAGGAATATCTTCTAATTTTCCTCCATCTACCTTTGTGTCTACCACATATGCCAAGAATGCTTAACATCTTTTCTTCATCATTTTATTTGCTATTAAAGTCGAAGGTGCACTTGCTTTTCTATCTGCCAACCATATTTTCACCTTTGTCAAGCTTTACTGTCTTTTGTTTGTAGTTTAAATTGGCATTATATATTTTTCTAAGGTATCCATGCGCAAAATCACATCTAATCCCTCCCACCCATCTTCAATGGCATTAAATCCACTACTAACTTTACTCTACCAGTGTATATTTCACATTCTCGATAACATATGACTAATAATGATATACTAGCCAATTGGGGTACTCACTATCAAAAGACTATCTATTGGACTATTTCTACCATACACAATCATCCTTGACGAAATGAATGAGTGGGTAGACCCTGGATCAATTAAAATGATAATATCTTCATTAAACAATTTAACCATACAAGTCACAACCTATGGAGCTGCTTCTAGTTCCTCCCTTGTCATTATAAATACCATAGCTGGTGCTTGCCCCCTTGGTCTTCCTAAAAGATTCCCTTTCTTGGTTGCCCTAAAACTACCCACTTCAGTTGCAAACTTAACTTCCACAGTTTCAGCCCTTTTTGAAGCTTGCATTTAAGTTCCCTCCTTTCTTGCATACTGCGGACAATCTCTAGCCATATACCCTTTTTCTTAATAATTGAAACAAGCTCTAGTCAGCCTATAGCACTCCCCTTTATGGAATTTTCCACAATAGCTACATTTAGGAATGGATGACTTCCCTCCTTCTCCCCTTCTACTACCTCCAACAGTTGGGGGTTGATAAGAGAGAGTTCTCGTTAGTTTGGGCCTACTTGCACCACTGCTCCTAACCTCAAACTGTGTGGGGAACATCTTAGCACTCCTTTTTTACATAGGAGCACTGTTACTACCTCCCCTTCTGGACTGTTCTCTTCCTTTCCTCTTTTTGTTCAATGTGCTCTTTATATTTCCACATTCTCAACCTTTAATGCGGGTTTTACGAACTGTTGGAAGTCACAAAAATTTTGTGCCACTATTTTTTCTTTGATGGCTAAATGCAATCCCGCTTCAAACCTACAACACTTAACTGCTTCGTTCATCATCATCTCAACTGCATATTGGGACAATTGCATGAATTTATGCTCATATTTACTCACCATCATCTCCCTTTAGGTGAGACTCAGAAACTCCCTTTGCTTCTACTAGATTTGCACCTCAGGCAAATATTTCTTCCTATAAGCAGCTAGGAAGTCCTTCCATGTCAACACTGAAGGTTTTATCTGACGCCCTGTTATACTTTCCCACCAATGTAGGGCATCTCCCTGTAATAAGCTTGTGGCATATACGACCTTGTCATCATCCTTAAAGTCCATCTGTTCCAATATTCTTTCTGTCTTCCTCAACCATGTTTTAGCTTCTTTTAGATCAGTTGTCCTATAAAAATCTACTGCGCTATACTTCCTCAGCTTATCAAATTGCTTTCCTTTCTTCGATGGGGTTGGAGTAGAAGTTTGTGGCATAGCCCATGGCCTGGAAAAAAGCCTGAGCAAAGGCTTGGAACAGTCTGGGATCCAAGGGATTACGCACTTGCTCTGAAGGAAGAGATGACTCATGCGTTTGTGGTCGAGAGGGCTCACTATCTTGCCCTACAATCACCTGAGCAATTGTTGGGGCTCTTGACTCATCAGTACCCTCCTTTCTTGGTTAAGAATTAGGTGTAGCAAATCCTTGCAAAACTCCTCGTGTTCTTCTACAAGGTGACATCTTACTCCTTCAATAAAACATTAACATTTAGTTTATATTTCCTTTTAATCTTATTTCCTACATGTATGCATGATATGCATGTCACCCAATGCAATTAATCAATTTAACAATGCAAGCAATTAATTACACATCATAATATACTCTAAATCTAGGAATCTTTAAAAACCGAGGGCTCTGATACCAAAAATGTTGGGCCTAGGTCTCGGTACTTAACCTATAGCGGCAATACATAAGGATTGAGTGAAGATCTAGTGAGACACAAAAATAAAAGAAAATAAAATAATAAAAAGTCACGATTGAGACTTAAGAAGTCATAGCCATGCAGAGGAAGTAAGTAGTCACGACCGTGCTTTATAAGAAAAAGGGGCATGCGCGATCATGCATAAGCACAATCGTGCGCCCTATGTGAAAACTCAGCTCTATCATGATCGTGCTTGTGCACGATCATGCATTCCTGTTAAAAATGGAGTTGATCACAATTGTGCATGTGCACGATCGTGCACCACTGTTAAAAGGGGGTTCAGTCATGATAGTGTAGATATGCACTGAAACTTGTAACCATTATAACTCTCAATTCTGATGTCCAAAAATTTCAAACTTTATACCATTAGAAAGCTAAGAGAATAAGCTACAACTTTTTTGAAGACAACTTTGTCTAGTTCTACCTACATCAATATAGTTTATTCGTGGAAGTTAGGACACATTTTTTGTCCCACTTTTTCTCTACTACCTATTATGAGTTTTCACATATCCCAAAAATACCCATATCTAACAAACACTAAACTTACATGCAAGACTCCCAATATAATAGTTTATTCTAAAACTATTCCGGGCCATCTAACATGTAACATCCCATTACCTTTGGGAGGTTAAAATAGTAAATGTGAGTGATTTATGAGAGGCTTAGAAATGTGTTCTCATGCTCATGTGTAACATGTCATACACATACAAATGAATAGTGAAATTTTCTACACATGAAGTTAAGTGTACATGCATTCATAAATAATTCCGGGTATAATTGGATTGGATTGTGATTTTTGGTAATTTTGTGATTTTGGAATATTTTTATATTGAAAATTTTGTTGACTAGTGAAATTATTATTATATTTATGAATTTTGGTGAACTTAGGATTTATTTTGTAATTTATAGAGTATTATGGGAAATAGGAAAAAGAAGAGAAGAAATCAAAGGAAGATTTGGGGATAGTTGAATTGTAAAGATGGGAGTTAGTTTCAAAAGAAACTAACTTAGAACTTAAACCTTCGGAAAGTGACAAGTGTAAAGTTGCTTTTATTATGTGTCAGAAGTAAGTGTGAGTAATTCGAGAGTTAAAAAGGGGTTTTTTCTTTTCCTAAGTTCTTTCCTTGTTTTCATCTTCTCCAAATTTCTTCCCATACACAGAGTTTTCTATCAAACTCCTTCCGAGAGTTAACTTGATTTTTCATATCCCTCACCGCTTCCTTTACTGCTAAAGTGTTTCTTCTGCCTTAAGAAAAAACCAGAAGTTGGTTAGTGTTCACAGGGGTTTATGTAATTTTGTATGGGGTTAGGGTTTTAAGATAGATGAAGCTTTTGGAGTCTTCAATAAGTAAGTAGTGAATAAAATTGTTAGAGTTGTGGATTTTTGAAATAAAGTTGATGAATTTATTTTCAGTGATTGGTCATAGCATTTACGTATATTTATATTTTTAAACATTGTGTTAAGGGGATGAAAATTTGGGGTCATGGTGTTATTTGGGTTTTGATGGATTATTAGTGATCAGGTGTTATGGAAATGGTCCTTGGAGTTGAAATAACATTAAAATGATGTATAGGATTAGTGTAGAGAGTTAGACATGGAAAGGTGCTATGCTCTGTTTCTTCACTGAGCATGTATGAATACATAGGTGTTTATACGAGAGTTGATGAAGACTTAGAGATGTTCAAGAAAAAGGTTTTTGAGTTGGGGAGTATAGACGCATCGTCTGTGGTTGACTTTTCTTCGTCTTAAATTGACCACCTATCGTCTGTATTTTTGTATTCGTCTATCGTCTATATAGACGCATCGTCTGTGATTGACTTTTCTTCATCTTAAGTTGACCACCTATCGTCTGTGTTTTTGTATTCGTCTATCGTCTGTATAGATGCATCATCTGTGGTTGACTTTTCTTCGTCTTAAGTTGACCACCTATCGTTTGTGTTTTTGTATTCGTCTATCGTCTGTGGTTGACTTTTCTTCGTCTTAAGTTGACCACCTATCGTTTGTGTTTTTGTATTCGTCTATTGTCTGTATAGACGCATCGTCTATGGTTGACTTTTCTTCATCTTAAGTTGACCACCTATCGTCTATCTTTTGGCGCTACATTTGTGTTTTGAATTTCATGTGCCTTTCTACTTTGTCTACTTTTTGAAGTAGACGAATTTCGTCTACCTTTCCGTTTCATCTACTTTCTGACGAATTTCGTCTACCTCATTGATTCGTCTGCTTTCTGCTTTGTCTGCCTTCTATTTTGTCTACTTTCTACTTATATGACCGAAAATCTTCTTCTGTACACTATTGCCTAATACTATCGGCTGGTCCATTTTTGACCCTTCAGATGATAGAATTTGTCTTCAAGGTCTTCACAAAATTGGTAGATCTCAAAGTCCTCTTAAGATTATCTTAATCCAACATCTGTAGAGAGAGTTATGCCAATTGTCCCGAGATAAGTTCTGTATGATTGAGGAACACTTTCCTAGAAGAGGGTATGATCAAATTATATCAATTGCACTCTCTGATTTAACTTGAACAGTAGACCCGAAAGAGTGTCATGGAAAAATCTAAAAGTAAGCCAATGGGAAATGAATTGTGATTTTTTTATGGTTGTAGTGAGGCATAAACCTAAGTATGAATTGTACTTAGATGAGTTTTGATATGAGAGAGATGTTTGTGAAGAAACTGATGGAAGGATACCTGAATTGGTATGAACATGCATTGTACATAATTCACTTCATACATATGCATTGTTAAACAATTATAATTGTGCATATTGTGATAATTATATATATTATTTGATATAGAGGGACAACTGGAACGTCAACCCCAAGACGTTGCTGGATCTTCCAGGCCTTAGCTTCGGGAGCAACTAGTGAGTAACCTAGACGGTCTCACTTAATTTCTGGTTGTTTAAATTCTGTTTGAAATGATTGAATGAATGTGGCTTGAATGTTGATTCCGGACAATGCAGGTCCGATGACTATGATATTGGATTGAGATGTTGAAGTGCTACTTGTATGTGAATGTGAAGAAATAAATGTTACTCCAAAATCTTGTTGAATGTTGGACTAAGATCTAAAGATGATTGCGTTTTGACTGGGAATGTGACTGATTTCAAACAATGATTAAATGAATATGTGAGATGCAATTCATTTCATGAATGCATGAAAGATAAAGGCAGTTGTGACCAGAGTTGCCAGTAAAAGAGCTTAAAGCTCAGAATGTGATAAGAGCCTTTGACTCAGTTGTGCATTTACTCGGTATCCACTCAGGGATATGGGACATTAATCGATACAAATCGGTATCCACAAGAGATATGAGCTAGTAAAAAGGCACTTGGTCACAACAAAGTAACAAATGAGACTGAATCACGTGCATTGCATTTATATTTGATATGTGTATTTTACTTGAATAAAGTGACCATTATGATTGCTCTGAAAGTGAAAGGTGCTATTTTATGAATATGCAAAGATGTGAAAAATATGTTATATGTATTGATGTGATGCATGAATTGAGTGAACCATCGATGATGGTGACCTCATTGGTTCGTAAAACTCACCAAAATTGCAACGTTGTCTTTTCAGGACCGAGAGACGACTCTAGCTACTGTGAGGCTCTACCAGCTGTGTAGATTGTGTTTTGGTAAGAGAAGTCATGGCTCAAAGGTCAGTCAGCTGGGATCTTTGGACATATTAGATAGATTTTGTATATTTTCCTCTTCCATGTAGTACTTCTATACTAGGTTTTGATCATGTACATATAGTAAGTATTGAAAGATACAATGTAGACCTTCAGTTTTGTGAAATAAAGTGAGGAAAAAGTTAGTGTTAAAATATTATGATTTTCTTATGATGCTTTTTAAGTGAGTAATGATAGGATGCCATGTGAAGTTAACGTAGTGATCAAGCGTAGCTCACCCTTATCATAGGTTATGTACCGGAATGACCTTTGGGTGTCCTGGTCTGTACCTTGTGGTGAGGGGGTGCTACATAACAACATATAATTTTATTTCCAACAACCATTTACAACCATAATTAATAACCCAACAGAGAAGAAAATTTCAAGCATGCATGACACAGAAAAATTTCAACTCTTACTATCATTTCTTAAATAAAATAGAGTTTGTACATAGCTTTAATTACATATCAAAGGACACATCAATAGCATATTACAAAATATAAATGAATGCTCATGCTTACAAGGATCAATTATCTGCTCTTTCTACACCTGAGGAGTGGAAATAATGGGGTGAGCTACGAAGCTCAGTGGTTAATATGCTTATAGCCATTGGTAACGAGTCGCACATAATCAAGCAAATATATATATATATATACAGAAGGAAGATGCCCCCTTTGATTAATCTTTGGAAAGACCAAAAATACAAGAGCCTATCTTTTGATTCTATTTTGTGGACTTAGCTCAAGCGAGGCCCAAAGACTCCCATGCTTTTCTTGGTTTGACTAACCCATCTGATCATTTTCAACAAATCTTTACTTATTTTTGTTGGAGAGTAGAGCTATCAATCTAAAGAATTACTACAGCTTTGCTGCTCCCTTTGATTATCATATACAAAAAGGTCCCTTCCACTTTCTTACTTCCAAATTAGTTTTAAAAAACATCACAAAAAAGCCAACTATGGTTGCCCACTAATCTGATCATAGGTTTTCGAATTTACCACTTAAGCCTTCACTTCAATTCAAGCGATTAAACACGATAAATGCGTGTATGCTGCGCTTCGTTGTCCTGATAGGGAGGGCTCTTCTACAGCACTGGTTCCTTCTTTGCACTCTACATTCTTGCTTTCTTTAGGACCAGAATCAAAACAAAGGGGAATGTCTATCATAAGTTAAGTATTCTAATGCAAATAAGATCTATATGTCTTTCAAAGTACGTTAATCCTTCCGGTGATGCCAAAAGTTGTTTCGATATATGATTTTATATTGTTTCCATTTTATTTATTATATATATTGTGCATTCCATGTTGATTTGATGAGCATGATATACAATTGAATGTTATGTTTTGGTGGTTGAATATACTTGATATGATTTTTGTGAAAACGCCCTTAATTATGAGTTTTTTTGTGTTATAAATATGGATAATTTAATTGCTAGATTTTATATATATATATATATATATATATATATATATATATATATATAATTTAATTGCCAGATTGTCTCGCAATTAAATTATCCATATTTCTAACTAAAAAAACTTATAATTAAGGATGTTTTCACAAAAATCATATCAAATATATTCAACCACCAAAATATAGCATTCAATTGTATATCATGTTCAACAAATCAACATGGAATGCATAAACATAATGGCTTGAGAGAGTCCCATGGAATGGAATGGAGAAACCGAAGTTTACACCATGAACGAAATGAGTCTGTTTCTTAGGAGCTCATATGCCACAAGTGAGCAGCTGGGAGAAGGCTGTAAGTCAAGGTGCATGTGACGAATGAAATGGTATCTTTTTTGCCCAAATACAAGCAAATTGTGATGCTCATCATATTTCATCACATGTTCATACTTTCATACTTCTTGCACTTTTTCTTCTTTTCATTATACAAATGTAGTAATCTTACAAGGCATAACAAGATAACAAATCACATCGCATTTTCCAATAATTGCAATAAAGCCAAGACAAGCAATTTAGCATACAACTAAATAAGAATTCAGCCCATCATCACAATAACTATAAACATATTACCCACCTAAATGATTATAAGTCCAAACTCAAGTTTGGTTTTTCTCTTGCTCTTTCCTTGGATTTTCTTGGTTTCCTTCAAACAAGCAAATTTTCATTCAAACTCATATACAAATAGAAAATCCCTAAAGCTTTAATATAAAAAAAATGAGCTTAGACTTAATCTACTCATGGTTTATCTAAGCTAGAATAACTAAGATTTAGTTGAAAATCCTATAAAATCAACTTCTACGTTCTCCCTTTATTTCCACTACATAAAACTCATTCTCACTAGTTTCTTCTTCTACCAAAACACGAAGAAAAGATGAAAATTACCTAAACTCAGCTGAATCATTTCCTTCTTCTTCTTTCTCCTTTTTTTTTCTTCCCTTCTTCTTTTTTTTCTGGTTCGTTTTCTCCTTCTCTTCTTGTAGTTCCTTCTAGGTTTTTCTTTCTCACTTTTTTACTTCTCCTACACAACTCTCTTCATCTTTCTCATTTCTTTTCTTATTAATTTAGGACAACTTTTAGTCTTTCCAAGCTTACCCTTCCACAATTAAGTTAATTCCTACTTACTCCTTTTATTCTCCTATGCCTATTACACACTAACTTAATTCTAATATTTCTATTTAATTCATACCAACACATGTAAATAAAATTTATTCATGACTAAACTCTAATAAATTCTAATTTAATAATTCTAATTTCTATTCACGCTTGCTAAATTAATGGACTAAATTCTAAGAAAGATTTGGGGTCCAATATTTCTCCTCCTCTTAAAGAATTTCATCCTCGAAAATCTTACTTAAGCCTATAATTAGGTGTGGATACTTCTCCTTCATGGCTTCCAAAGGCTCCCTTGTTGCCTCCTCTTTTACATGGTTCTTTCATAAGACTTTAACTAGCTTCACAATTTTGTTTCTTAATACCTTTTCTTTTAAATCTAGAATCTCTACTGGTTGTTCTTCATAAGTCAAATCCTCCCTTAATTGAACCTCTGAAGGTTGGACTATGTGTGAAGGATCCAATCTATATCTCCTTAACATTGATACATGGAAGACATTGTGAATCTTAGATAATTTTGGTGGCAGGGCTAACTTGTAGGCGAGAGGCCCATTCTTCTCAATAATCTCATAAGGGCCTATATATCTTGGACTGAATTTGCCCTTATTACCAAATCTTAAGACTCCTTTCCATAGAGAGGCTCTAAAAAATACTTTTTCTCCATCTTTATATTCCATCTCCTTTTTATGTGCGTCTGTATAACTCTTTATCCCATCTTGAGCTGCTTGAGTTTTTGTTTCGTCAAATTAATCTAGTTAATTGTAACTTGTACCAACTCAGGTCCTAAAAGTCTCCTTTCACCTTTCTCATCTCAACAAATAGGAGTTCTGCACCTCCTACTATTCAGAGCTTCATAAGGTGCCATTTGAATTATTGACTGGTTGGAATTATTATAAGCAAACTTAATTAAAGATAGATGATCATTCCATGAGCCTTTGAAGTCCATAACACAAGTTCTTAACATTGCCTCCAACGTCCTTATTATCCTCTCTGATTGGCCATCAGTTTGTGGATGGAAACTTGGAAATCTTCTCATCTTTGCCTTATGCAGGAAAATCTATAACCTTATTCTTGAGAATTCTCTCTTTGATCTCATCTTTAATTATGATTATGCTATCGTCAAGTGTTGTTTTGAGCTTTTTTATATACTCTTGAGTCTTTTAAGGTTTTGTATATGATTTTTCATATGTATATCTTCCAAAAATATACTTAAAGCATCAAAAGTATTAAAAAATTCACATCCTGGCTGCCTAGCCTTCTGCTTTTTATCACATGATTGTGTATAAGATTTGCACATTCGTGCCAAAGGCCTCTAACCTTATGTTTCTTATTGCACAATTGTGTATAGGACTACACTATCATGCTCAACTTGATTCTCTGACTTTTTCTTCATCTTTCTTTAATTTTTTCTTGTCTTTACTCATGACCAAACACATCAAAAAATCCTTGAAATATATAATCAAGATCAAACTCTTGCCTTAAACAATAACAAATTACGTAAAAACTAACTAAAACATAAATATAAGTCCTAAACATATGATTATCGTTAGTTGTAGATTGCATCATGTTTTAATGGGTAGTTCAGTGTATGTTTAGTTGTTAATTTGATTGTTTAGTGCATGTTTAGGTTAGAATTGTGTTAGTTAGATAGATAATTGTGTTTTAAGTGTTTTATAGGTTAGAGCACATGATTAAGCTTTAGTTTTTTGTTTTTGAGGTCCTCTGATATGTTTGCTAGTGTTTTAGGACAAATATACAAGAACAGAGAAGATTCGGAGAAAGCTCGCAGTTGGACCTAGGGCTACAATCATGACAAAACCAACCAAGAGGAGCCACGATTGTGGCTTAATATGCCATGATCCTAACAAATGCTAAATCTCCGGGCCACGAACATGGCCTACATGACAGAAACTCCGATAGACATTTCTAAAGGACTTTTTGGACCTTTCAGACCCAAAAAAGCCTTAAGGTTGTGCTAAATAGAAAAGAGTATAAAAGGCATTAGGATGGAACCCTAAGAGAGCCTCCACTTTTGAAATTTTGAGAAAGCTTCAAGGGAGAGAAGATGAAGAGAGAGAAGAGGAAGAAGAGGAGAGAGGAAGCGGGTCTTGCCCACTAAGAATACCATTCATAAGAGTTAATGATGTCGAATCTTCAATGAGCATAAGGAAGAAGAACAGAAGACAACAAAGATTGAGTTTGAAGTATATAAGGTAGTCTCTGTTCTAAAAGCTAAAGAAGAAGAGAACAAAGAATAGAGGATAGAGGACATAAAGGTCAAAGAAGACATGGAAATCTCTATTCATGAAGTGCAAGAAGAAGAGGAGAAGGGTTGAATGAGGAAGGATGTGAAAAACTCACCCTCTTACAAGACAAACTGCTAGATTCAATGAAAGATTCAGGGAGTTTCGTTATTTCCTATTTTGTTGACATTTTCTCACTGAAAAGGACATTACTAAGCTTATTAGGTTTCCTTAATTTGATATATTATGTCCTTTTCATTATCTTGCAATTTGTAGCTTACTCATAAGCTACAAAATTGATGTTGAACAAGAAGGGTGGAAGCAAGCCACTCATAATTGATCTAGGCTAAGCTTTCAAGGATGTAAGGTCAAGCTAATGACCCTAAATTAGCACGTTTAGTAGATTAGATTTAAATTGTTACCTTGTTAGATTTGTTTTTACTTCCAAAATAAAGTTCTTAATGATTTGGAATGGTTTGGATTGCCAACTCTCTTACTTTATTTAAAGCAATTATAAGATAGGGCAACAATCTCAAGCGTCAAGTGCATTTGGTATCACATACCAGCATCATCACCACCTCAATCACCATAATGGGTTCTTATGCTATAACCCTTGTCTTCTTATTTTATTTTATTTTTATTTTTTTCTTATCATATTGTTTTATTCCCACCATATGTGTTGATTTTTCTTACGTATTCTCCTCGCATTGAGGACAATGTGTTGTTCAAGTGTGGGGAGTTATGTGCATTGTTATTTTTTGTTGACTATGAATGGGTTATCTACTTGTATGTTTTTATTTTGAATGTGAATTTAGCATATTTTTATGTTAGTTTATTTAGGTTCATAATGTGACTCATGTGAAAGCTTCAACAACTAGGACTTAACGAGATCAATTTAGCCTTGAACATGGTCTTTTAGGTTGTGAAGATTTATTAGCTTTTGAAATTAGTAACCTAAGTTACTTTAGGTAAATATGCATGTTAATTAGGATATGATGCTAGTTTATTCACCCTACATATTTGTCATATTCATTTATAATTTTAGGATAATCGAATAGGTAGCATCGTTAGTATCTTTTCATGAGAATTACTATCTTAAGCAATGAGGTAGGCAATAGTAAAATATGAAAAAAAGTGTAAATCATAAGCAAATAACTATTTCACTAGCCTTCGGGTTATGAATAGAGCTAGTAACCAGTTGAGAATGTGATGTAGCTAAGTAACTAGATCGACATGCATCACAAATGTGTGTCTTTACATCACAAGGTTATAATGACAATCTAACTAAGCCCTTAAATAAAAACATGAATTAGTTAAGTAACCGAATCGAAATTCATTACAAATATTTGCCTCTGTGTAAAATGGCTAAGTTCATGTCATTAAAAAAATCAACAAAAATAATGTTTTTGCCAAATAACCGATCTTATGTATAGCTTGAATTTTCATGAAAACCTACATAGAGATATTTACACTTTTGGTTAACCGAATAACTATCAATGTCTGTTTGAAAGTGATAGGGTTGAATAAACTTAACATTAAGGTCTTGATTAGTTGTATATTTAGTCTGAAGAACTTAGGCACAAGTTTTATAAGTTAATAAGTTAGAACAACTTGAGAGATATTGTTTGTAGTTAAATTTGTTTTGATAAGTTTAATACCATTGTCCTATTATTGCATATTTGTGTTTTGTATTTTGGTTTGTTTTGTTTTTTCTTGAGGACAAGCAAAAGTTTAAGTGTGGGGATGTTGATAGTTGTAGATTACATCAGTTTTTAGTGGGTAGTTAGTGAGTTTAGTTGTTAATTTGATTGTTTAGTGTTGTTTAGGTTAGAATTGTGTTAGTTACTTAAATATTTGTGTTTTAAGTGTTTTATGGGTTAGAGCACAAGTTTGAGCTTTAATTTTTATTTTTGAGGTACCTTGATGTGTTTGCTAGTATTTTAGGGCAAATATAGAAGAACAAAGAAGCTTTAGAGAAACACTGGAGCTGGACTCAAGGCAATAAGCCACGATCGTAACAGAACCAACCAAGAGGAGCCACAATTGTGGCCTAATATGCCACAATTGTGACAGAAACTAAATAGAAATGGGAACAGACATCCTGACTTAAGTTTTCGAGAGACCTTTTGGACCTTTCGGACCTGAAAAAAGCCCTAAGGTTGCCCTAAATAGAAAAGAGTATAAAAGGCATTATGATGGAACCCTAAGAGAGCCTTCACTTCTGCCATTTTGGGAAAGCTTCAAGAGAGAGAAGAAGAAGAGAGAGAAGAGGAAAAAGAGGAGAGAGGAAGCAGATCTTTCGATACTGCTACCTTTCTGGGTTATTCGATCAAATTTCTTTCTCCTTTCCATCTTTATTTCCGTTTAGTTAATGTATGAGATGACGATGGATTGTATGATGATGGATCTTAGATTGTTGATGATGTTCTAACTTTTCCTTTGGGATTTTACCTTGATTCAATGTTAATATAGTCATTTTTGTGTTATTTTGACTGGGTGTTGTGATTAATTGCAGAACTTGCATATTTTGGTAGTAAATTGAGAGGGTGAACCAAATAAAAATGATTCGGTTGGAATAATGAGAGTTACGTCATCCAATAGATTAGGTGATTAATCATATCGATTATTGTACGGAGAGAGATCCTGTGTGAGACTCAGTAGTCTATTAGAGGGCTTTAGATTTAATTAGAGTTATGAGTCGTTTGTTAATTGAGAGATTGCAAATTCCATTAATCAATTAGGGTATGATTTGGGGTTCAATGATTATAACTCGAGAGATAGTAATCTACCCTACGATAGTCTAGAATCGATACCACAATAACGCATAAATGATTAGATTAACATTGATGATAGGGAAAATCCCCTTTCTCATAATTTGGTAACTCTTCTTGGTTAATTTCCATTGTGACATTTGTGTTGCTTGATTTCAATTTCTTTTTATATTAAACTTGTGAATTAATTTCTTGATAATCACTTTGTCGTATTTACTTTTTGTGTAATTTTATTTTCATTTTATTAATTTCCTTAGCCTTAGATAAACTAAGATTAGACTAGTTCACCTTCCCTGTGGGATCGACCCTTCACGTACTACAAATCACAACCCATGTACTTGCAGTATTTTAGGGCAATAAATTGTAAAGCTTGCCCAACATCCAACAATTATCAACAAAGAAGAAAATAAAACATACTCTAACACTCTTAGATATTCAATCAATTACTATAAGTCAGGAGTTTTATTTATCCCTTCATCAAACATAAGATCGGGAATGGGGATAACACTTTTTTGTGTTATGATAATTGGACAAACATTAGTCCACCTATTTATCGGAATAAACTCCAACAGTTGAGACATAGAATACCTACTTACTCTAAAACCTAAGCTATCATTTTTAAAAGTGACTGGTATGACAATTTTAGAGGCTTCCATACTTTAGTAGATCATCTTCCTATCCTCAATGTTATAAGTAGCATTGATACCATCATTTGGACCCTTAATCCGAAGGGTTGCTTCTCAAATGCTTCCTATCATTTAATCTTCAACAACGACTCTCCTGTAGTAGCATGGCATACACTCCTTTGGAAAAATTCCCTCAACCTAAAAGCTTCCATAATCACGTGGATAGTGATAAAAAGCAAGTTACTAACAGAAAAAAACATGGTATGGACAACACGACTCAATATATGAACTGTGTAGAGAGCTTAAGGAAGATCAAAGCCATCTATTCTTACTTGCAATTACTCCAGAGAGCTATTAGGATGCACTTAACTAATGTTAGATATAATGACTTAATCATATGATTGGGAGCTTACGTTAAATAGGATTATTTCTATCACAAAGCCTAGACAGCCGAATGTGATCCTTATCAAAACAACTTTTCTAACTACCACTTATTCTCCGTGGAAAAAAAGGAATAGCAGGCTTTACAAGGGAGTTGGAGAAGATAAATATCTAGTTGTGGATTAGTGCATAAATTGGATTAGAGCTGTGACCATCACCAAAAGCATGGAACACCACGTCACCCTAGAAATCGAAAGGAAATGACATCTGTAAACTGAACTGAATTTTTAACAGCATTATTTAATTTCCTCAATTCTTTTGTAACTTGATTTAAAAGTTAAGCGAAAGCCATTTACTTGGAAACATTGCAATGTTGTAACACTTCCACTATTGTCAATACAAATTCATTAAATTTTAAAAAAATACTCTAACACTTAGAATACATATTAAGTTTTACACTTATCAACATCCCCTCGCTTAAATCTTTGCTTGTCTCCAAACAAAACTAAAACCACAAAATAAAATAATCACAAAATACAAAACACACAAACACTTAATCATGCAGTAATATGACAATGGTACAATGGCATCAAATCTTACGAAATTAACTTATCCATATACATCAATCTTTTTAAAAGTTCCAACACACTAACTTATTCCATTGATGTTCAAATGCTTTGATTTAAATACACATATCAACCAAAATATCAATACCTATTTGTACATATATGGCACTTGTAAGCATGCACTCCTTCTTATATAACAATTAAAGTGGTAGATCATTACCAAATACCCATTCATGAAATTTACTTTGACATTTAATAAGAAGATATGTAGGATTTCTTTTATTGACAACTTGATGCTTATTAAGCCTGGTTAGAGTGTTATTATATTCTTTTAATGCAAAGATAAATAATTTGTTATAAATGTCTCATGCATACTCAGCTATATCATAACTCTTAATTAGCTACTAGCTTTATTCTTAACCTAATTTTTTAAAAGGTCAGTAGAATAGGAAATTTATTTCACACATTTATCCCACACTTTGTTCTCTTCATTTTCATTTTACCTATATCACTTCTTCTTAGTCAATCACTACAATGAAACGCTACTAATAATGTCTACCAATTTAATTGAATTTAATTATAAATGTATCAAAAATGTCATATATTGATATAATAAGTACAATATTCTAACCAATATACATATTCACCTAAAAAACACGTAAAATATAAACTTCCTAAGCTAATGTTTCTTCATAAATTAAATAATCATATTTGTAGCTAAGCTAATTAATTTCAATTTTAAGCCCATTGACACATTCACATAATGCACACATCATACAACGAAATGTTCACACAATACCAACCTAATTAAAAACTAAGATAATGCAAATGCATGTAAATATAAATTCACAAACAAATTATATGCCATTATATTTGCAAATGCCTGTAAATATAAATTCACACACAAATTATATGCAAGTATATATATGTCCCACGTTTGATAAAAACATTGTCCTAAATGTGGAAAACAAAACTCAATATAAACAAACGTAACTAGTAAAATAACAAAAATTAAAAGAAATAAAAAAGAAAGGCAAGAGTACTCATAAAGATTATAGATCTGACAGTATAGGAGACAGAACTTATACACACTACATGATATGAACTTCTATCATTAAACTCACTACAAAATAAACATAAAAATTTACCAAAGCACTTTCAAACACAATTCTAAAAAGAAAACTAACTATACATAACATGCTAAGTTTTAGGTCACCAGCTTGACCAATGTAGTTCAATTATTTTAACAAACTCCTTTTTTGAATGTTAAGGTCCTCTGTATAATCACATTAAGACTTATGATTCTTATGTCCAAAATTTACCCTCCTATAGCTCTCAGTCTCTTTCTAATTGTCTCTACCGTTCCTGTCTCTTTTTCCCATCGATTTTCAACTTTATAATGTATGGTTTCTCAGGACAGGGTATCATGGGTGCTTCTATTCTCACTAAGATCTCTCCCTTCAATTTAACACCTAACTCCTCCTTACCTTGTTCTCCTTCATCCTCAACTTTCACAACACTCACTTCTTTAGTATTGCACTCCTATTGCTCTGTTATGCATTCATCTACTACATCAATCTTCACACAAGACCTAATTTCCTTGGGATTCGTCAGTACCTTATTCATATTAAATTCAACTCACTCCTTACCAATTTGAAGAATAAGTTTCCCTTTATAAACATGCACTAAAGCTCTTCCTGTATTTATAAATGATCTATCAAAAATTAATAGGCAGCTTTATTCCTCTTTAAAGTCTCACACTATGAAATCCATATGAATAATAAACTTGTCCACTTTTACTAGCATATCCTCCACTACACTAGATGGTTTCTTTATAAATTGATCCGCCAATTGAATAAGCAAAGATGTTAGTTTCACATCTCCTAGTCTTAATTTTTGAAATAGACAAATTCGTGAGATTAATACTTACACCTAAGTTGCATACACATTTATGGAATTCTAAATTACCAACTACATAGGGTATAATGAAACTTCATGGATCTTTCAACTTTAAGGGTATATGGCTAGTGATAATGGAGTTGTAACTTTCTATCGAAGACTATTTGGTTATCCTCCCAGTTCTCCTTGTTTGATAAGATGTCTTTGAGAAACTTTATTTCCTTGGTTATGCTCTCCAAAGCTTCTATAAAGGACAAGGTAATTTGCAATTTCTTCAACTTCTTTATGAACTTTACAAATTGTGCATCTGATGGATTATTTTGCAACTGTTGTGGAAATGGAATCTTTGGTGCATATGGAGGGGGAGGAACATAAGAGATTTTCTCTTTCTTCTCGTCTTCCTTATCCATTGTCGCTTAGTCTTTTACCTTGTGGGATTCTTCTAACTTGCTTTCACTTATAACTATGATAACATTCAATTGCTTCCAAGGATTAGACTTCATGTTGCTCGAGAGACTCTTCACACTTCATATAGACAATGCATTAGCTAATTGGCCCACTTAAAAAATCCAAATTGTGATTAGAAGAAGTAGGACTTTACACAATCTGGTCAAATTTAACCTTTTCTCTTTTTAGTTCTCATCTTGGCTTGATTTGGAATTCAAAACACCTATCAAAATTTTCCATCTTTTATTCCAATGAAACAAGCTTATTTTTTTGAAATCTTAGTGGGCCTTGAGCTTTCATTGGGTTTCTTGCATTGTTAGAATAAGAAAAAGTTGACTGGTTTTTCCAACCAGGATTGTAAGCATTTAAGTAAGAATTTTTACCTCCCTTACTATACTATGCTCCTATAAAGTTTATCTGCATCCATGTTATTATTTTCCACCACAAAGCAATCATCTGAGACATGATTTTCTTGTCTACGTAGTTTGTATCCATGTTGAATTTCCTTGAGTGGGCTAGAAGATTTTTTTTCAAGTTGTTTAATTTTTTGGTTAGGTTTTCCACTTCAGCCTATAATGTTGTCACTGAATCCACAATAAGCACTCCTTTTTTATCTCTAAAGGTTGGCTGCTATTCACTTCTTTCTAATGTCTATAGACAATTGTTGTTTGTCATTTCTTCTAGCAAATCAAGCACTGCTTTAACCATTTTGCTCATTAAAAAGCTACTAGTTGCTGTATTTATGATGCCTCATGTAGGTTGATTCACTTAATTGTAGAGTGTTTATAGAAGGAACTCCTTTGGCAATTTATAGTATAGACAACTCAGTTGCAACACTGTAAACCACTCCTATATTTCATATAAAGACTCCCCATCACTTTTTTAGAAATTTGTGATTTCCTTTATGAGTTTATTGGTCTTCTTTAAGGGGAAGTATTTAGTTAAAAAGGCTTACACTCGTGGCTCCTATATTGTGTGACACTATCAGGGTTGAGAGTTCAACCACCTTAGCTTAATTTTAAGTGTAAAAAGAAAGAGCCCCATCTTGGATACATCTTCCAACAAACCATTTTATATGAACGTGTCACAAATCTCCAAGAAGCTGGCCACACGAGCATTAAGATCCTCACTGGTTAGTCTATAAAATTAAACATTAGTTTGCAACATATTTAGCAGTCCTAGTTTGATTTCAAAAGTATTGGTTTGAATTGGTGGTCTCATTATCCCTTGTTGATTTACATTGAACCCAAGCCTCATAATGTCCATAAGGATTCTTTGTTGGTGTCCTTGATTTTGTTCCTTTTCCATTGTTCTTTCTATCACTTCTTAGCATCTCACTTTTTGAATCTCCCTCTTTTGCTTAGTGATATCATAAACTTATATATCATTAGCTTGCTCGAACTCTTTATTGATCTTATGTTCATGCACCTGAAATCACACAAGAAAAGTATTAAAGTACTTAAAATCAAAGTAACTTAAACTCTATTAGATGCCATAATAATCCTCAACAATGGCATCGAAAACTTATTGATAGTTTTAAATAGACACACTTCAATATTACTAGTATACAAATCGTAACTTATAGTAGAAAAGATATCCATCCCACGATGATTGTATAGTCATGCAACAATTCTTGTAAACTTTGTTTAAGGCAAATAATAAGATGATTAATTAAGAATTAAACTAAAAATAAAGACCTAATAAATAAACTATGAACTAGGCAACAATAAAAATGACTGATTGATCAGTAATGAAAGCTGGAAATTACTTTTATCCTTACTTGTTTACGTTTACCTTCTTAATTTAATCATACTTGATCATAGATATCCTATTGTTATGATTACCGTCTCTCGAGATGAAATTAAGTAATCCCGATTGTAATAAATGAAATTGAATTTTGATCTATCAATTTATTAAAACTCTTTTTAACTATGAAACTATATTTGAATGGATAACCAATAAACAATTAAGATCTCTCTTCAATTACCTATTAATTTCATGTTTATAGGTCTATTGAGCTACCAGTTCTAGCTGTGCAACAAAGATAAGTGAATCAATCCAATCCCTTGATTCAAATTAAATAGAAAATAATAAAAATCATAAGCATATTCATTAAATTATGAATGCAAGTTTAACAAATAATTTAAGAGTAATTCCTAAAAAGGAATTTAGCAATCCAAATACGTAACTAAATATCCAAATTTAATAATCATTAACATCAAACAACAATAAGAAATAAGAAAAGAGTGTATAATGAAACCTATAAGTCTTATTTTTTTGTCTTGACATTTACACGATCATGTTAAAGCCTTCCAACCTTCTACTATTTATTGCATTATCTTACATAGGATTGCACTATCATGCCAAACTTGATTCTCCAACTTTTCTTCATATTTTCTTTGCTTTTTCTTATCTCCACTCATCACAAAACATTTGAAACAATCCTTGAAATATATAAATAAGATCAAAATCTCGCCTTAAACAACAATTAATAAAAAATAAACAAGAACATAAATCTAAGTCCTAAACATATGATTATCAACTAAAAAAACACTAAAAGTAAACTCTAACACGTAGAAAACATACTAAGTTTTACACCTATCATAAGGATTATCTAAAGTCTCTAGGTACCTTGAGAGGGATAAGTTTTTAGTCTATTTCAATCTATTATCTCTAATGGATCAATTTAACAAATTATAAACTTTAGAGTTCTTTTTTTCATAGCCTAAATCTTAGGTACATTAGTGCTATCATAAGAATTTATATTCAATAGTTTTTGTTCTTCATAAAGGCCATTAGTTTTGTGACACACTTATAAGCTTCATGTCCTTCAACTTTGAGGTATTTATTAAATCTAAAGGGTGCATTCCTTTTTAATTGAAATATTTTCATAAAAAATTTAACAAGGCCATTGTTTGAGCACAGCTAATTACTAAGGTATATATAACTATTAAGAAAGCTTATAAGCTAATTATAATCTACTAAGGAACTATAAAGCTTATTCTTAAGAAGCCATTCTCCATTCTGGTTATTGGTTTACATTAGTAGAATCCATTAAAATATGAAATCTGTAATACCTATATGGCTAATGCAATTAAATAACTCTTTATAGCATCTTTTGAGATGTTCTCTTACTCCTTCCACTTCAAAGTCACTTATTAGGATTCAGTGTGCACTTTCCATCTATAAATCCATCAAATATTTCCATAATTCCTTTGGGTTTTGAGATTTGTTGCATATATTATTGTGAAACTCAATCTTATCAAGCATCCTATTAGTAGAACTTGACAATGAATTAACCTCTTACATTATGAGTGATGAATTATCTTGATATCATTAGGGTCATAAAAAGATTATGATCCATCTATTGCAATGCTTAGTAATTGCTCACTATAATCCATTTTTCTTAATGAACTATAACCTTTTTTATGAGAATATTCCTTTATTTTATTCCCTAATAGATTAGCAAATGGTGGTTTCTTATCAAGGAGAGCATCATGAAGCACTTTCTGCTTAATGGGTTTCTAATAGCCTTTAAATTCTAAAAGAAAAAAAAAACATTAGGTAGTGAAAAAGAGAGATTTATTTTTCCTCCTTAATTTATGATTGGGGCAGTTACTTGTATGCATGTTATTGACTACTAGTGTTAATTTTAAGATTGAAGAGCCAAAGGGCATCTCTTCTTAAGCAACCTTTATACTTAATAGCCACTACTATCATTTATGTTCTTGATAGATAATTTTTTAATTGAAGAATCCTCAACAATCGTGTCTTTAATTGAATATGTTTGCACTATTGTATCTACCTTAGTCATCTATCAACTTGACTAGCTTATTCATCTAATCGTGGTCCACCTCCTTTTGCTTTATAGATACCGTGATTGACTCTAACTTTTCCTTTTTCTCCTATAACTTGGAGAGATGTTTGGTATTTTCTCCCTCTTTGTTCTCCAAAATCCTAGGTTGCAATCCTTTTTCTTAAATTCCGTAAATCTTAGCACTCTCTCCTGATTCAATGTTTTTACTAGTGGGGACCCAACAATCGTGTCTTAAATTCCATAACTTTTTCATTGGAATTCTGCTTACACATGCTTCCCATCTTTATCAAGCCTCATAAGCTTGACTTTATCCAGTGATTCCTTACTAAGAGGAACCTCGACACATATCTTTGTGTACCTATTCTCTTATAGCATTGCAATTGCCTTATCCATACAAGTAGGCCTTCTAATAAAGCTTGTAAGCTAACTCAAACGATATATAGAACAATATTTAAGAGGGACATTGTGTATTTCACCTAAATTATAATATTTTCAATTTTTGAAAAGGCTTTTTCTAGATTTGGTTCCATTTTTGAAGCAAGAGAGGCTTGTCATTTACAGGCCAAGGACCAGATTTTAGTATTTATCCAATTAAAACTTTAGAGCTAAATTTAAAGATGAACATCTCCTCTTCATTAACAAGGACTTGCTCTAACCTTTTTTTATACGAATAAAGCCCATTAATGAGCTATAGGAAACCCTAATCTCTTATCAAAGGAGGAACCAATTAATGAAGCAAACCATCTTTTGGCACCTTTTTACATCATTTCCTCAGAGTTCATAAAAAGCATCACTATCTATGAAAAGTATCACTATCCCCCACAACTTGTTTCCAAAAACACCAAACTACTAGTTTATATCTCCAATGTTCCTGAGGGCTTCAACAATTGAAATACTTAGTTTAATGCCTTGGAGCTAGTTTGGTTTGAGATAGTTCCAAGACGAGAAAGAGCTATATGAGGATTAGAAGAATTAAGTTACAGAGAGGGAAAGTCGTGGTTTGCCAGGGAAAGGTCAAGGCTAGAAGAAGGTTATGGCGTTATCAAGATAATTCTAGTTGAAACTTGAGTGCAAAGAGGAACTAGAAGAGAAGTTATTAGAGAAGGAGCAAGTGGAGAAGGAAAGGGAACCTCATTGACAATTGCCATATCTAAAAAGAAAAGAATGACTGCTATTAGAGGGGAGCAATCCTACCAATAATGTTTACTAGAATAGGAAAGAATCTCCGACAACAATTAAGTCAAAAGAAAAGGAGAGAGGTCAATTTGATCAAAAAATTGCTATGTGTTTAATTCCTTTTTGGTTTCAAAAGGGATGTTTTTGGGTTATAATAGCTCAACCAAATTCATTCACGGTTGACAAGAAGCTTACATCTTGTTTTAGCCTTGAAACAACCCCAGATCCAAATTTAACATCTGATAAGGAATAGCCCGTCGGCATGTTTTGAGGGTCCAAGCCTTTACATTTTTCTTTACCTTGGCAGTTTTTGTCTTCGTCTTTTCCCTGTGTAATTTCCACTCCTCCAGTTGAGTAGAGAGTCACTTCTAACGTTCGTAAGATCTTTCTCATTTGTTACCTTTATTTTAATCACTTTAGCAGTAGTCATAATAACTTCTAAGCTTCAGCCATAAGCATTGAGATACGGCTTAAAGTTCGGGATGCAGAATATAGGGATACATTAGAGGTTGCACGACGCTTATTGTCTCGACTTTCTTCTTCACATCCTAATCCCTAGCCTGAAATTACTCCGAGCCAACAAATTTATTGAAGCCCAACCAGGAGCTACTCAATACAATTTTCATGATTTTTTTATTATAAAAATACAGTGTATAATGAACATAAATTTTAGTAACAGTCTCTGATCATGCCACCATATTGTACAGAATATCCCACGTATATGACCATACATAATTTGCACTGCATTTAACACTGGTCATAATCATAAGCCTTAGAAAGAAAAGCCACCCTAAGCCACCAATGTATTTAAACTTTCAACTAAACTCAAAATTTTCATATGATTCAAAGTTCTCATGGGGAAGAGATTCATCCAGATTGGAAACTTCCTCTGAATTTGCATACTCAGGTGCTTCAGAAACATCTGAGTTCGTATACTCTAAAGCTTTTTCAGTTTTATATGCCTCCGAGTCCTTGTAAACTTGAGATTCCTCAAAACTTGGCGTTTCGTTGGCTTCATGTTCTACTCCAACAAAATTAAGTAAGTAATCCACTCCATTAACTACATCATATACCATTAATCCAATTCTACCTCCAATCCAACTACCCAGTTGACTTCCTACAAGATAACCTAGGCGTCCAAGGCTCTGCTCACCATAAAAACCACCAGCGTAGGCACCAGCCAAGGTTCCACTACCCCTTAGGAATCCTTCAGTCATGGTACCACCATAGTAAATAGCTTCAAAAAAGTCCCACCCAGAAGAAATGACGGGACCAATTATGCGCTTAGCCTGCCTTGTTGCAAGCTTTGCTGCCTTTACCCCTTCTTTTTGAGCTAGTTTTGCTGCATCTTTTCCAGGGATTCCTTGTGCCAATGCATCAATTATTGCACGTTCAATTGCAAGATTCCTAGCTTTCTCAACATGAGCAGATCTCATGTTATAGACATACAGCTTTACACCCTCCTTTACTGTGCATGCTAAGGTTCCGGTGCTCATATCAAAGCAATCAAAGATTGTAAATTTCCCACTCTGGGATGAAGAAGCTTCGCCAACCAGTAGCCTACACTTTTCAGCTATAAAAAGAGTAAAAAGTCACAGAAATGAGCATTCAATATGATGGTCAACAATCTTGAAGGCAGACATTCGTAAAACATGCATAACGGCTAGAGTGAGATCTTTTTTCTCTACTTAAAAATACAACTATTAACAATGGACCACATATTGTCACTTTCCTGATATGTTACAGATATTCTCTTCATCTAATTGTATAGGGAAGAGTTACAGACACATCATTAACACTGAAACAAAGAAGAATTTTGAAGCATTAAGAACTCAAGGAACAAGTATGACAGGGCAGAATATCTGCAGGTATGTGTATTCAATCATGTTACACACATAATACTTTTATGCTGAAATAACAACTAATTTGTTTAAGTACGAAGTGCACAAAGGTAACATATATTGCTATTACCAAGATAAAGAGATTAAGGATTTTATTAGCCTTGACAGGATCTGTCCTAGTTTAGAACTTCAATATTCATTTCTGGAGTCCTATAAAATTTTGTTCTTTGCAAAGTGGGAAGAATAAAATGCCATCCCCTCCAAAGCCCTCCATATTATGCACAACATGACATTTAGTGTGTTGATGGAACATGACAGAATATTCATATTGCCCTCTAAAAGAAAGACAACTTTAAAATGAGTTATCTTGAATCAAGATCTTTTTTGGGGCTTACTTGAACTATATATTTTGACTACCAATTAATCACATAAATTTTTTATTCCATCAATAAATCTATTTTCTTGCAGAAAATTGACACATTCTTTACAATTAAGTTGAAAACTAATTCCTTTTCCTCTTTTTTTTGAAAAATCAATTCTAGCAGATGAAAGGCACATCTATACCTTAAGCCAGTACCAATTCCAACAGAAAAGAAGGCATCCAAAATAGACCATGATTACTGTTAACATTCGAGATCAAGAATTGGTTGCTTATACGATGTAAAAGACAATAAATTCAGCACAAACACATCCAAAGAACACACTTGCTGCACCATAATAAACACCAAGGATTCAAACCCTTTCCGTCATTCTGTTTATGCGTAAGTACATGCATACATGTTTATATAATCTTTCTCTGTGTATATAACTGGCTTTTTTAAAACAATAAATTTCCACTATCGATGCAAATCAATACGTCATAAAATCGAATTAAATAAATTAACAACCTTCATATGAATGAGAACCAACAAGAGCTTCATGCTTCCCATTTAAATGGTAAAATAACATAACAGAGCACTACAATTACACATAAGTGCCAAGGCCAAGCTTTTGTCAGCCAAATGAATTCCTAATTCACCAAAAGGCAACGTTCATGAATTCCAAATGCAATTATTTTAACCCAAAAGCGAAACAGCTTCCCCAGTCAAAAAGACTAAAACATTGCAAGTGACGTGATTTGATCAGTAATAACAAAGAAATCCGCCACGAAAAATCAAACAATACTTCATCAATACGAGTTTGTGGCGAGATCCTAAACGTACCTGTGAAACTAAGGGCAACGATTCCGGCGACGAAGAGGAAAAGTTGAACCCGTTTCTTCTGCAAATCCATAGATGGTTTTTTCGTAATTACGTTTGGCTTCTGAAGAACTATAAACTAAAAATGTTTAGTCTTTGATCGTTAACTCGGAAGTTGAAAACTTTTTAGACTATTCGTTTATAAGAAGCAGGCAGGAAAGTTCAAAACTGTTTTTTTTTTTCAAAACTTGGACTTCTCCAAGCAAAGAAGATTCTTTTTTTCAAAGTTCAATTAAAGCTGCGAACACCCTAAATTGGTTTGGGTTTTAGTGTGATATATAATATGCAATGTTACAAATACCGATACTGAAACGAGTTCTTCCAGGTATTTTACCGATATTAATTAATATTTAAGTAATTTTTTAATTTTATGAAATAGTATTTAAAATTTAAAATTATAAAATAATTAATTAGTATATTATATTATATACTTTACGATTTTACGTCAATTTTATTTTTAAAAATTATAATAATAAAAATTTAAAAATAACAATAATGTATTTAATTTTATTAACATTAATTTTCAACTATTTATATAACCACTAAATAAAGTTTTTAATTTCATACAAATTTATAATGATTTGATAATTATGGTTACGATAATTCTATTAATTTTTTTACCTAACTATTTGTCTTCAAATGTTTTGTTTAATAAGAAATGACATCATTTAGTTATTATCCTAAATTTTAATTTAGATCAAGGAGTTAAATTTTTTAATGTAAGTTATATATTAAAGTTAATAACAACATTATTTTATATCTAAAAATAAAATAAAAATTTAAAAATTAATGTGAAATTGAATTGACAAGTTCAAATTCTACTACTTATCAGGTAGTTACTAAATATGTATTCTACTATAATATTTTTCTTATTTTATAATAATTTCATGAAATCTAAAAAGAATGCACTTATACAAGTTATTAATTTTTAAAAATTTTAAAATTTGCTAAACACCCCAAAAAATGTCATTTCACATAATTATATAAAAATATTATGAAACTTAATTGTCTTATTAACGGTCTTCATTTTTTAAATTTATTTAATTAATAATAATTTTATGAGGCATAATTATTTGTTATTAAATTGATTTAATAAATATATGATTAACAATTATCCAACAAAATAAGAAAGTTAAAACACAAATGACACATTTAAGATGGACGACTCTTAATGTTTCCATTCACGTGAGTTAAAGACAAGTCTTTCTCTGATTTAGCCCTTTTATCTAGAAAGTACTCCCTCAAATTAGCCTTTACTTCTCTTTATCTTTTCTTGTTATTGTTTTGTCTGTTTATGTAATAGTTCAGGTCTTGGTTCTCTGTTTAGTTTGCTATTAGTTAATTCATTTCCGAAGCTGTCAATGGTTTTTAGTTGATTTTGAGTTGAATCGATGAGTTGGGTCCTGCAACATTCTGAACTGAACCTGGAATTTTTGTCTGAGAAAGATGAGATTTCTTTGTTTTCTTTATTTAGTTAATAAGGATGTAAATGATCTGGGCTAGTCCTAGCCTGACCCAACCTAACCCTAACCTGACGCATTTTATATATATTTTTAAAAATAAAAAAACGGTGTCATTTTTGGCGTTATGGTCAGGCCACAATCTGAATCGATTGGATCGAACAATTTTAGCCTATAGCTCGATCAATTTGAGCCAAAAACAGAACAAGTCAGACCAAAATTGACATTCATATAGTTAACAAAAAGCTTAAAGCTTCGTGTTTATATCAATGTTCTAAAAACTAGACCGGACCGGCCGGTCTGACTGGAAAAAGTTTGAACCGGCCAGTGGTCCGGTTCGGTTTCACGTCATAATTTCTATGTATTAAAACTGGCTGGTTTTTTGTTGAATCAGTCCAACCGTTCAAAACTACAAATCTATCTCCCATTACTCTCTTCGATGCGTCTCTACTTGTAGCAAGCCATCGTCCGTTTATACAATCATTCTCTCTCTAGAATCAGACTATAAGAATGAAATTTCTCAACAACGATTTTATTTCAGTTCACTCAGTTCGAGTTGTTTTTATCTCAATCCACTCTAAGCCTTGATGTCATTAGTTGTTGCTACTGTTTGCTTAGTTGTAGTACTTCTAAACTGATGATGGTTTATTTGTTGTTAGATTTAACTTCAATTTCTGGGTTGCTTCCACATACCCATTTTATAAGACTTTGTTTTTGTACCCAAATTTATCAACAATGTCTGAACTTTCTGCTACTACATAGAATGCTTTTATTGGTTTCTGGATTGTTATAGATGAATATGTCTGTGCCTAGTAGTATTATATTCTAGAGTCCTAATGGAATACTATTAAGACATGAAGAATTCTTATCATATCTTAAGGCTCCAACCTTTTAGGTTGAGGGAATAGCCTAATGATTGACACTCTTTCCTCGAGAACAAGTGATTTTTGGTTTAAATCTTCTCCCAGGTGGCATGATGTTTGAAAAATGAAAAACTTACCCCTCATTACATAAAACCCAAATTACTTCTGAATGTCCTAAAAAAGAGATAAGGAAAACAAAAGTTCCAATCTTCTTCTTCTTGATCCTTTTTAAAACTTGCAATAGGCAGGATGCAATTGCTTTCCCACTAATATATATCTGCTTGTGACGTTGCAGGCCTTTTCGTGTGACCGTGGACTTCTTGGTAGTACTCAAAACCAATTGTCTCACTGTGAAATGTTGGAAGAAATATTTGGAAAAATAAGGCTCCTAAATTGAATGTGTATATTCGATGGGTTAGTTTTTTTTGAAACCTCTGTCAAAAGTATATTGTTTGGCTCATGACATTATGCATTGGAAGTTGTGATACTGCTTTCTAACAAGTTGCTCACCTTACTTTCTGTAACTTTTTCTAGGTTTGATTGAAATCTTTTAATGGGAAACAGATTTAATTGATATACAAGAGGAAAAGGTATATAAGTTGAGGAGGTTGTGCAAAATTCAAGTAGTTCCTTATTCATTGACTCTTGGATATTCTTACTAGGGTGCAGGTCTATTGCAATCTATTCCTATCAATTCTAAAATATAGTGCAAAAATCGTTTCGATTACGTTAAGCTGAATTTAGAGTAAGCTTCCCCAATACAAATCTACCCTTCGACAAAAGTTGATGCTTAAATGCAATTATTGACCAGTTTGCATATCTAATAGTACAGATATATGTTGTAGTCCTTTCCCTTTCTGTTTTTATTATCTGAAATCTGAAATTGTTTGATATTGCCCCTGTATACTAGTATGAGTCTTATCTTGACTAGGAATATGCCAAATTTACATTACTTCAAGAGGGATGCCCTAATCAACATGTTACTTCTCTTATGGTTATCATATGCTAGCATATTGAAGTTATAACTAAATTCTTTACTGCAATATAACTAACATCATTTCATATGCATCATGAAGAAATCATAAAATGAACACTAATATGTTAAGTGTAGCTTAGGATTGGATTCTATGCCTTCTCACATGAAAGCTTGTTGGACTAAGAGTATGGAGAAAGCATATACCTGTTGTACCTTATGCTGAAACTGAATTGATGTTTCTTTTAGCTTAGTTCAATGTAGCACTATCTGAATGTAAGATATCTGAGCCGTAAAAGTTATGTTATCATGTCAAAAGAATCAGAATGTGAAAGCTTAAGCTAAAATTATACTGTATTATAAGTTTACAATTGAGAATAATTACATGCATTAATAATTTGTAATTTATTTTGATGCAATAGAAAAAGTTGATGCAAATATTTTGGATTAAACTGTAGTTTACGAATATTTAAATAGCGTTGGAGAATTCGGAGCTTTTGAAGATGATGAGATGCAACCTCCTTCAAAAATACAATTTTGATTTTTATTGTTACTTTAAGTTTTATATTAGACTCACATTTATTTATTATTAGTTCATTATATAATAATAAACAATGGTTTATTTTTTATTTCAATAAAATATTTTATTTTTATTTATTCTTATAAGTTTACTTCTTATTTATTATATGCCGGTTTTATAACGGTTCACTACCGGTTGAACCTCTAAACCTTAAATCTTTCCTTCGACCAGTTCGATATCTGGTCCGATTTTTAAAACATTGGTTTATATTTATTTTGATTTGTTTGAAGATCCTAGGTATAAGGAGTTTATGGTCTCTAGATTTCTCCGTGGGTGAGGGAGGAGGAGAGGGCTAGGTTGGGTGAGAGAGGAGAGAAAAAGTAAAATGCAAGAGAGAGACAAAAGATTTCAGAGGCTGGGGGAGGTATGTGGTTGTTCTTTTTTTTTTTTTTGCAAACAAATCCCTAAATTTTTTAAAGTTTATGATACTAGCTAGTATTAGCCGGTATTTTAAATATCAACTAGCACTAGCCAGTACCAGGCAAAATCTTTGGTATCAAACTTATAAGTTTTGTATAATTTTCTGGCTAGTACGATATAAATATCAAAACTGTGATAATATGGGTATTTAATACTAAATATTGTTTCCAGTATTTTCTAAATTAATATAAATTACAATTTTCACAATATAAAATTGAGGGTAAACCTTAGGCTAGTTGCGCATTTGTGATTATAAGATCATAAGCTTAAGTTATTAGATTCCTCTTAATAATAATAAGATACATAAGATCCTCATTAAAATATATATTTAAATGAAAATAAATATATAAAATATATAAAATATTTTTATTTAAAATCTCTATAATTTATTGTCCTCCAAGTTAAACCTTTGAGATCAAGAGTAGGAATGTCCTCACCGCGAGCTAGGGTGGCCCGTAGCTCGATAGGTCCGACCCATCATATATTTTATCATTTTTAAACTAGTGGTCGAGCCACAAGTTAGGCTGGGCTGGCCAGTGCTCGACCGTGACCTAGTTAACCTAGGTTAATATTAAGTCGAGTCAAATTTAACATCCCTAACGAAGAGATTCACCACATTTTCGCTTCTCATTAAACAATTTTTTTCTTTCTCCTACACTATGTACCAAATTCTAAACATCATTTTTAGTTTTGAAATTGGCAGAGAGAGACCCTCTCCTCTCTCTAAAACCACTATTTGTTTTTTCCCAATTGAACCGTGTCCTTATCGATTCAATTAGTTTTTTTAGTAACTCGCCCATTAAACTATTTTCCCACCCACGAGATTACCAAGGCAGTTTACCATTAATGACAAACTCTAACCCCTAGTACGCTTCTCTTTACACGACTTCTCTTCCCTTTTTACGTTTTTCTTGGAATATTGTTCTGAATCGTGTTTGAGCTTGAATTCCTTTTTCTTCTTGTAATTAGGGAAATCAGTACTAGATATGTTTATTTTTGCTCTCCAGATGGATGTTGACGATAGAAATTCTTTAATTTTTCTATAGTTGAACCATTTTAAAACTTAGGTGGGGACTTAGACACCGATTTTTGGGACAGAAAGGACCCCGATCAAATATTTTCTCTCTTGTGCATGAAACCTCAGATCAAGATTTGTTCTTTTAGAGATCCATTTTTAGTTGTAGGTAGTGTTCACTTCGTTGCATATGTATTGCTTTGATATATGTTTGGTTGCAATGTTTGGATGGAGATGTTACGTATTTTTTATTCGACAATTATACAACTTTATATGCAACTGAGATACTTCTTTTTTAAAAAAAATTGAGATATCTCTCTTAACTATTTATATGAATTAGCTATTGTCTTTCTCTCTCTTATGCTTTTCTCTTCCTTCTCTGCTCCTTTTAAATTCTTCTTTCTTCTTCTCTCTTCGTCTCTCCTCTATTCTTCATATTTTCATAATATTTGTATCAATGCTTTATGATCATTGGCCAAAAAAAATCCCTAAACATGGCAAAGATGGTTGGAATCAAGAGTTTGAGAAGCTTGAAAAAAGTATCCAAAAAAATTAAAGAATCTCATATTTGAAGTGACAAATTGATGCAAAAAATTAAAGTAATTTTCAATCAATTTATGCAATCAAAAGGAATGACAGCTTAAGAAATACTAGCATTAATGGTAGAGAAATTGTCGATTCATTCACTATTGACATTACTAGATAAGAACTTGATAGAGAAATTAAAATCATTGCCATCTTCATAATCATGAACTTGAATATTTAAAGGAGAATAACAATCATAATATTATTTCACTTAAGGAAGGGTGATAAAAAGAAGTTCATTTTTGTAAAAAAAGAAAAAAGAAAACATAGTTGTTCTTTAAAAAAAAAAAAACATAGTTGTTCTTTTTTATCCATTACGTAAACCTTAATAAATTTTTTGTTAAACCTTGCGGATAAAGTTTTCTAAAGTAGGAGACATTGTTACATACTTTTTATACATCAATTAACGGCTATAAATGCAATTGAGGTAATATAAAAAATATCCCTGTCGCCATTTCTCTGACATAAAAAATATATGAATTAGCTATTTGGTTTCTCTCTCGTGCTTTTCTATGCCTTTTCTCCTCCTTTTGGATTCTTTCTTCTTCTCTCGTCTTCTGTCCTATGTTCTTTGTACTTTCATAACACGAGATTTCCATTACAATTGTTTCTTTGTGTGTTCGTGATCATTTTTAACCATTGATGAATTAGTATTCAAAATGCGAGATGTTCTCTTTCTACCTCTAGCTTTTTGTAGTGTCTTTGTTTCTTTTTTTCTTGTTAGTTAAGAGGGAAGAGAAGTTAAACGCCATTAAAAACTAGTTCTAGGTTTTATAGTTGTTACTGCATGACAAAATTTAATATTAATGATTGGATTTTGAGTTGTGGGTTTATGGATGCTCTTTCTCTCTTGCACTCTATTTGCTTAAAATTCATACATTAACATCTCTTTTAAGAGTTAGTAACAACCATTTTTAGGTTCTTTAAGTTTCTATCCTTTTCTTGATTCCTATTAGCTATATTGTATACTGTTTAACTATGTTCTTCCTTTTTTGAAGACCAACAGAGTCAATTAGCTTTGTATATAAACATAAAATCCCTAAAATCTTTATTTTGCATTAATGGTTGTTCCCATTTTTTCAATTGGACTTCTCAACCACCTCAACCATCTCCAATTAGCTGTTGATTTATTCTCCATTTTCTACTAGTTGATTTAGTCATAAACATTTGAAAAGTTCTATTCTTTTAACAAAAGCTGTTATTTTCCAATTCTTACTGTTATGTATGTGAATGCGATTGTCTTCACAATGCGAGTAACTTATGTTTAATTAATCCTAGTAGTCTCTAGAGCATTGTTAAAGTTTTATTTTTTTCCTTCTTAAATCTATCTGAAATTTATGCCTATTAACTACTTGTCATATACTTTACCATCATCAAATCATTTTTTCTCTGCTATGTCATTGATTCACCTACATTTGGCTTCACCAATCGTCTTCTATTTTTTATTACATAGAGTTTGCTAAATCAGTTGCCTTCCCTTCTCGATCAGCTGCCATCTATTCTTTGTCATCATCACCAATTTAGGATTTATTAGGTTGATTTTCAATCCTCTTCTGAATGTTTCCTTGTTTGGCTGATGGAAAACCTTATGCTTTACTTTCTTCATTCACAGATCTAGAGTGAGCCCTACAAAGGAGGAATTTCTTGTGAATGGCACTAACTATGACGATAATATACAAAATTGGTGTGTAGAATCTTAAACAAATCAGATCGGTTTGGTTGTTTCCCTTCTTTGATCAATTGGTATCCTATGAAATTTATTCTCTATTATATGAACTTGTGATTCATTTTAGATAATGGATTCTCATGGCTGATTTGTTGCTTATTGGTAGTTAGGATTTAATATTTAGTCTTTATTAAACCATTGAAAGTTTTGAGTTCATTTTTTTTTATAGCTTTCCATATTTAGATCACTTTTTTAACTGTTTAGTACTGTGCTTTAGCATTTTGTAGAAACCGAATTGCTATTTATTTATACAAATTAGTCTCCACTATTAGCCATTGGTCAGTTGCAAAGTAAGGTGAGAAGTGGCTATTATTGGTTCAGACTTTAGACCACCTAAAATTTGAATTGCTTATAGTTAATTGTATCTATGATTTTCATATATTTTTGGCGCGATGCCCATTTTAGGATTTAATATCAATCCTTGTTTCCTTTCTTGATTAATATTATACTCAATTAGGGAATTATTAGGTTGGTCTTTTATAACTTGTTTTAGGCATTAGGGTAAAAGTGGTGGCTTTGAATTCTAGTAATAGGGCAAAGGTTATTCCTTCAGTCCTTATAAGAAAGTCATTTGAATTAGTAGAGATTTCAGACAAATAGAAGATTCAAATAGCAGTCGAGGGAGAAAAGCGAGGAAGATTAATAAGTTCAAACTTTGTCATTGAGGGTGTTTGAGACAATAGAGTGTGGTAGGTATCTTAATTTTCAAGGAATTCATACATCATGTTGTAAGTGTAAAGAGGACTAATGATAGGATTCTATCCTTAAAGATTATGGTGGAAAGTGTTGTTTTCAATGTGTTATGCATTTATTCACCCCAAGTAGGGTTGGACAAACAACTTAAGCATCAATTTTGAGAAGAGCTAGATGAGGTAATTTAGTATATCCCTCCTAATGAGAGAGTTATTCTAGGAAGAGACCTTAATACTCATAAAGGGATAATCAGGGGCTCATAGGTGTTTCACGTTTTTAGATTTACAGTAATGTTTAAGTTGGTCATAGCCAATTTATTTTTTCAAGAAAAATGAGGATTATTTGTGACTTTCAAGAGTAGAAACATGAAATTTTAAATTGATTACTTCCTTTTAAGGTGGAGCGATTGACCTAGTTACAAGAATTATAAGGTGAAACCTAACTCTTGCTTGTCAACTCAAAATTTGGTTATGGATCTTAGAATTAAAGGTTGGAGGAAGAAAAGAATTTCTAGGAGATGTACTTAAGTCAGATGGTGGAACTTAAAAGGGGATATCGTGGAACAAATTAGGGATAAAGTAATTTATGAAGAAGAATGAAATTGGAAGGAGATGCTAACTAGATGTGGGAGAGAGTAGCAACTCTTTTAGGGAATGTAGCTAAAGAGATCTTAGGTGTTTCTAAAGGGCCTAAGGGTACTAAGATGGGGCTATAGTAGTGGAATGAAGTTGTATATAAAAAGGTTAATACCAAAAAGGTTATGGGATAGCACCATAGAGGTAGAGAGGGTAGCTAATAAAGAAAGTTCCAAATTGGCAAAGAAAGAAGTGAAGAAGTTAGTTTCAAAAGGTAAAAGCAGAGCTTACAGAAAATTATACCAACGACTGGAAACTTAAGATGGAGAGAGGGATATATTTATGTTGCTGAGAGTTAAGGAATAAAAAGTGAGAGAATCGAATCAAGTTTTTTATATAACAAATGAACTAAGGAAAGTGCTTATGGCTAAAAATGACATCAAGAGAAAATGATAAAGATACTTTTATAGCCTTTTTAATGAAGGCGTAGAGGACATCTCTTTAGGTGATCTTAGCACATCCTAAAAGTATAATCACTTTACTTGTTGTCGACAGATCATAAGGGAAAAAATTAAAAGAGTTTTAAGGAAGATGGAGAGTGGAAGGGTAGTAGGGCTTCATGAGATACCCATAAAGGTGTGGAAGAGCCTAAGTGAAGAGGACTTGGCTAGCCAAGCTTTTTAATATGATCTTTATGTTTGCTAAAATATTGAAAGAGTGGAGACTTAGTATGATAAATCCTCTATACAAGAGAAAGAGGACATCCAAAGTTGTAACAAATATAGAGGCATCAAATTATTTAGTCACACCCTGAAGTTATCGGAGAAGGTGATTGAGAAGAGAGTGAAGAAAGATACACCTATCTCAGAGAACTCGTTTGGTTTTTTACTAGGAAGGTCATAATAAAAGCTTTAGATCTCTTTAGATGACTCATGGAATATTGCAGGGAAAGACAGTATAATCGACATATGGTTTTTATTGACTTTAAAAAGGCTTAAGATAGGATAGCTAGGGAGATCATACGGAGGTATTTTGAAGTTAAAGAAGTTGCTATGACCTATATACGACTTATTAGGGATATGTATGAAGTTGTTAAGCCTAGAATAAGAATGACTGGAGGAGATACAGAGCATTTTTCTATTGATATTGGGATATACCAAGGCTCCTCATTAGGGCCTTTTTGTTTACAGTAGTGATGGATGAACTCACCAAGAATATTCAAGGCAATTGGACCTAGTTATATTATTTGCTGATGACAGTGGATGAGACAAAAGAAGGTGTCAATGTCAAACTAGAATTGTAGAGTAAAATATATTAGAGTCGAAAGGTTTTAAATTGAACAGGACTAAAAATGAATATTTAGAGTGTAACTTTTTTGGCCATTGGGTGGCTTTCGATATGAAGGCAAAGATTGATTCAAAAGTTATACCGTATAAAAAGGGTTTTAAGTATCTAAGATCTATCAGCCAAAGCAATGGAGAGATTTATAAAGACATTATTCACCATATCAGATCAGGGTGACTCAAAATGGAAAACTGTATCAATATTTTTATGTGACAAGAAGATACCACTCAAGCTTAAAGGTAAATTCTATCATTTAGCAATTAGATCGGTTATGCTCTATAGAACAAAGTGTTGGCTCATCAAACAAGTGCATAGTTATAAGTTAAAGGTGGCAGAGATGAGGATGCTTTGTTGGATATATAACCTTACTAGAAGAGATAAGGTAAAAAATGTAATGGTAATAGACAAATTAAAGGTGACTAATATTAATAATAAAATAAAAGAGAAGGCTTAGGTGGTTCGGACATGTTAAAAGGAGACATACAAACATTATAGTAAGAAGATGCAAGAAGATTATACTTAGAGATTGCAAGAGGAGAAAAAGAAGGCCTAAGAAGAACTGGGGGGGGAGGTAATTAAGAATTATTTGGCTTTGCTAGAGCTCACAAAGGACCTTACATTTAATAGAATACTTTGACTTACTAGTATACAGGTATACGAATCATAACTTGTAGTATAAAAGGTATCATTCCTATGAGGACTATTTAGAAACCTAACAACTTGAATAAAAATTTGTCTAAGATACTAAAAATTGGATTGAATTAAAATAAATAATTGAAATTGAAACAACTAGTCAAACAAATAAGTAAATAATTAACCTTCAAATGAAATAAGTTTGATCAAAGTTGAGAGTTAGGAATTCTTCTATCCTTGTTTTGTTTTCCTTTATCTTGTTGATTAAATTTATGTTTGACCCTAGATATCCTAAAGTAATAATTACCCTCCCTCGAGATCTAATATAGGAATCTTAATTGAATTCGATAACTATAGAATTGTAATATGTTGATTCACAAAACTACTCTTAACTTATTTAATTAGATTTAAAACAATCCTATGGATAATTAATTTCACAATTAACATCTCTCTTCAATTGTTAATTAATCTGATAATTGTATATATATTATGTTACTAACTCTCATTGTGATCCTTAACACGTTTAGTTTGATTCACTCTTTCAATTTATTACCAATTTATTAATTCCCATCCTTTTTGTAATGCCTTCATAAAGTTACAAGAAAGGGTCTGCAAATTGTTTAGTCTAGAGTTCTTGTAAATATATATATAATTCTTGTATTAAGGTACCTACTGTCATATAAGAAAAGTATCAAAATTTTAAATCCAAGGAATTCAAATCATTCCAAATGCAAATTTATCCCTAAAAATGATGCCAAAAACTTGTTGATAAGTTTTATATAAAAACTTTTAGAACCGTAAGTATATGAATCGTAACTTGTAATACAAAAGGAATCATTACCATGAGAACTATTTAGACACCTAACAACTTGAATAAAGCCTTGGCTAAGGTACTAAAGATTGAATTGAATTTAAATAAATAATTGAAATTGAAATAACTAATAAAATGAACAAGTAATAATGGAGCTGTCAATAAAACAATTTTAATCAAAGTTGAGATTAAGAATTATTCAATCTTTGTTTTATTTTTCTTTATCTTGTTGATTCAATTTATCTTCGATTTTAGATATCCTTCTTTATCTTGATGATTCAATTTATCTTCGATCCTAGATATCCTTGATTGCGGTTTTCTGATATGTGTAAGTTTTAATATTTATCCTTGATAATCCGCAAGCGTACGAGTCATTCACGTAGTACCTAAGGTGTTGATCCCAAGAGAAGGGTTAATCTAATCCTAAAATCTAAGGCCAAAGTAAAGCTCAATATTCAAAATGTAACAAAACTTAAAACATAAATGCAATTCAATTAAGTAATTCAATTCAAGAATCAATCACGAAATATTAACAAATTAGCAATTGTAACGCACACATTTAAGAATCGATCTAAGGAACTACCAATTGAGAGAAGGTGAATTTTTACCTATCTTTAATGCTAACCTAATTGATTATGAATTATTGGATTATTGGTCTTAGACGATCCTAGGGTTGATTACTCTCTCTCGAGTTACAACCATTAACCCTAAATTGTAAACCCTAATTAGATTATAGAAAATTGCAATCTTTTAATTGACAATCTATCCAAACCCTAATTAGATCTGAAGTTTTCTAATAGACTACCAGGAACCTATGTGAGATCTCTTTTTAGACAATTACCAATTTGATTAATTTCTCGTTCTTATTAAATCACCTAGCTCTCGTTCCTCCAATTTAATTATTTTTAATTCGATTCACCCTCTTAATCTATTATTGAATTATACAATCTCAGAAATCAATCACAATAAATCTAAATAACATAAAACAATCAGATTTTATAATCGAGATAAAAACAACTCGAAGGTGAGTATAGACGTCCTCAACATTCACACAATGCTATCATCAATAGTTATTCCAATTCTACGCATTAATAAAATTGAAAATACACCGGAAACAAGATCAGAATGGATGATGGAGGCAGCAATGTCGACAAACCTCCTATTCCAAGAAGTACTTTGCATCGACTTCTTCTCCACGTCTCTCTTCCTTCTTCTCTTTCTCAATCTCTCATTGAACTCTCTTCAGGGTTTCTCAATGGTGGCTGATGCAAAGCTCCTTCATCTTCTTTGTTGTATTTTTTTATATACCTTTTGTGTCCTGGGCAACCCTAAGGTTTTGTCAGGGTCTAAAAAGTCCAAAAACTCTCTCGAAACTTGACTTTTCTGAGTGTCAATGCGTTCGTCTGACGCAGGCCACGATCGTAGGCTGCATGTGTGCCTTCTGTAATGATCGTGGCAATAAGGCTATGATCGTAGGCCGTGTCCTAGGCTTTTGTCACGATCGCGGCATATTATGTCACGATTGTGAGCCGTTGTTTTGACCTAAATGTCTGCAAAACTTCTCCATTCTTTGATATTGACCTTGAAACACTAAAAAACACATCAAGGTAACTCAAAGACATAATAATTAAACTCAAAGACCTAACTAACCCATAAAAACTCTTAAACACAATTAATTAACAAACTAACACAATTCTAACCTAAACACATACTAAACGATTAAGTTAACACTTAAATATATATCAAACTAAGCCCTAAAACATTATGCAATTCACACTTATCAACATCCCCACATTTAAATGTTTGCTTTTTTTCAAGCAAACAAAACAACAAACACACAAAATCACACAACACACAATACAATAATGAGACAATGGCTTCTATTTCGTGAACTCAACTTAATTTTAAACACAATCATTCGAGTCATTTCAATCATTAACATGCCAAATCCACGTCTTAGGCCTTTCAACTACAGATACATATTAATCCAAACTCAAGTATTAAATTGTTTACCCTTTTTAATTGCACACATCTGTTAATAAGTCTTTGGTCATTCAGACTTTGTAACTACTGTTAAGTACATTTCATGAAAAGTCAACTATTACAAGTTCGGTAGATTTTTATTCAAAAAAACATTTTATTTATTTATTTATTTACTTTCTTTTTGTGAACATAGACTTAGTCTTTTTATGTGGAGGCAAACATTGGTAATGAATGTCGATCCGGTTACTCAACTGCGTCATTTTTTTATTAATCTACTTGGTTGGAATGTCATTATAGCCTTTTTACTCGAAGGAACACATTTTTTATACGTGTCGATCTGGTTACTTAGCTATATCACGTTCTCAACTAGCTATTAGCTCTATTCATAACCCGAAGGTCATTGGAATAGTTATTTATTTAGCGAACATGAATTGTTTTTATTGCCTACCTTGTTGTTTTATCTACTTGTTTCTATGAAAATTACTAGTAAAGGTACTTAAGTCGAAAGTCCTCAAATTATAAACGAATGTGATAATTTAGAGGGTGACAAACTCACACTAAATCCTAATTAAGCTGTATATTTAGCTAAAGACCCCAATTCACTAATTTTGCAATCTAATGATTCTTCACAACCTAGTAGACTATGTTAAAAATTAAATCAATTCCAATCCATCTATGCCATTGACACATTGACACAATTCACAAAATGCAACCTAACACCTATCATACAATATGCAAAATCACATTCAAAGCAAACAACATAACCCTCCCACATTTGAACAATACATTGTCCTTAATGTAAGAAGAGGACAAACAAACACATAAGTAAAGAAGAAACATAAATTAAAGTAAAACAAAAAATAAAAAAATAACACTAAATTTAAAAAGAAAACGGGGTTAGAACAAAGTCTCATGGTGATGGAGGCGGGAATGGCGTTGGAGGTGGCAGTTGAACACTCTGAGCCTCGAAATAATGATTGATATGACATATGTCCTGGCTCTAACATCATTGAGTTTAGGCCATCTCTTCATCCTTCCAGAGCTCTCCGCAATTGTATCTGTAATTACCTTGTTGTTTACGAAGAATGTATCCAGTACTTTCTTCCAGTCCGATTCTTGTGTTTCTTTTTCTTCCTTGGATTCCTCACTAGTCAAATGCTCTTCTTGCTGTTGTTAAGCACTTGAACTTGCTTGACCATTCCTTCCCTTAATGTATGTCTTGGCACTAATATCCTAAAGTTCCATTTTATGGGATTTTAGGATTTCAGCTCGTTGTAGATGGTGATAGTTCATAAATTCAGGAAGGTAGACTGTGAGTCTGTCGCACTCAACTCTATAGTTATTAGCTATGGCCAAAACCAAGTAGCCCATTCCTAAGTTATTGCTCCTCTTCTTTTGAGCAGCAATATAAAGATTTGGGTGGTTGTGCAAATTAGGATGTTATGATCCATGCACCACAACATGAGAAAAGTTCTTTCGTCAAATACTTGTTGTTTTCTGTTTTTTCAAATACGATTTGACACATGAACTTGTGCATCAACAAGTGTTTGTGGTTCCGAATGATGTTGTTGTGTGCGTTCTTAACGTTGAAATGCTCTAACCCAGTTAGTTCAGTCCAGTAAGGGTTGACACGAAAATCATTGTGCTGATCCACTACGATTGACTCGGGAAAACCACAAATTTCATGCAAAGTCTCATAATCAAGCCCATAAGGTTGTCCCCATAACCTAAACCACAATTCCTTAGGTTTGTTGGATTCAAATTAAAGGGAAGTAAAGAATTCTACGTTAAGTCCTTTGTAAACTAGGAGTTGAAATTAAATGAACTGCTCCCATTGAATTCTCTCTGCTAAACTTTCAACTTTGTCTAGCGATTCTAATCTATCTAAAGTTTCAAAATGAAAATACTTTGGAACCGTAATTTGTTTACTACAAAGAGAATGAAAATAGGCACCTTCCACATCTGAGAAGATCAGGAAAGGTGCTCCATAATTGGCTGCCTTGTTTCTTTTCCTTCATCTCAAGACTTGGGTTTGCCCTGCTAATTGATCGTGCCTTGCTGTTTGCTTGATGTGCGGCATACTAACTTGTGATTCGGTAGATGTTGGAAGAAATTTGGAAGTTTGAATTTAGGTAAATAGAAGTAAGAGTGTTTGGAGGTTTCAAGTCTAGAGAGACAAAGTAAAAATGAAAGTGAGTGAAAAAATAAAGTTAGAACTGAATATATAGGTGATTAGAGGATAAAATGGTAAATATTGACTTTAAAATCATGTGTCCTCCTTTTTACCCTTCTATGGCCTGTTTTACACCAATTTTGTAATATTTCTTCTTCTTTTGTTCTTCTCCACTTCTCCAAAATCACTTCTTAAATATTTATGGCCCTTTCACCTCTCCTTGCTTACTTCCTCGATCATCTAATTAATGGAGAAGCCCTACGCCTTCCCTATTTTATTTGGAAACGAGCTACCCTAACTATGAAATTCTACTATCTAGAAATAAAAAAGGAATAACATCAACTTAATAACCTATGGGTTGCCTCCTATGCAACGCTTCTTTTAACATCAATAGCTAGGTGCTCTTTTTTTTGTTGCTCATGGTGGTTCAAATGAATGGTGCAATGGTACTGTAGTCACTGATCTCACAATTTGCACATGAGCTACCATGCTATCGATTCCACCTTCCTTATGATTCTCCTTCCTTTGCCTTCTTCTACGTGATCATTTTTTTCTGAATGCATTCCCAGTATCCTCAATATCTTCTTATTATCCTCAAGGTCCGGTTTCCTTGGTATTAGTTAGAGGTAAAGGAGAACTGTTGTCTTTCTTTGACACTTTGAAGGTTATTTTCTATTTTCTTACCCTTAGAGTTAGTTCACCCCATCAACGTCAACTATTAACCAAGAAGTGGCTAAGAATAGTTGTCCAAGGACCATAAGGGTTTCCACATCTTCTCCAATATCCAATATATAGAAGTCTATGGGAAAGATAAATTTGTTAATTTGTAATTGCAAATAATCCTCTTCGGTTGATGAACAGTTTAGTTATATCGACCGTTTTTACTAACATCTTTGTGGGTTCTAACTCTCCTAACCCCAGCTTCTAACTAAAGGTATAGGGCATCATATTGATACTCACTCTCAAATATGTGAATTCCCTATCTGTATGACTATATTGATACAGCAAGGAATGTAAAAATCCCCTGGGTCCTTTTTCTTCTATACTATGTTAGGGTTTTCTTCCGTTATGCACTCCTTAACCTTCTTCTTGACCGATTCCTTTAGTGTGAGCCTCGTTTGTGGTTGTTCCATTATGTCCACAACCTTTTTTCCCTACTTGAAATTGATTTCTGCTAAGTTAGAATACAGTATGGAATTTCAGGTTGAGGTTCCTTGATTGACTCAATTACGAGTTTACTTGCAAGGAATTTCATAATTGCTTGTCCTTTTCCTTTATTTCTATCTTCCTTCACATGTTCAAGTTCCTTTTCCTGGGTCTAAGTGATAGCTATGATCCATTCCTTTGAGTTAGACTCAACATTGCTTAGAAGGGTTTCCCGCATTCTGAATAGATATTGCCTCGACTAGTTGACTTACTTGGACTTCCAAATTGTGTATTGAAGAGGCGTGGTTCTTATTGACTTGTTTGAATTTGCTTTCAAGCCTTTTGTATGCATCCTCAATGCCTCTAATTTTATCTAGATTCTTATCCAACTTAGATTCCATTGAGCTTGATTTATCTTGTTGGAAGCCTCGTAGTCCTTGATGTCTAAACTGTCTTCCAACGTTGTTTGTCTAAGAGAAGTTAGGGTGATTCTTCCACCTAGGGTTATAGGTGTTGGAGTAAGGATTGTTGCCCCCTCCTTGTTCATATTGAGCTCCCATATAATTCACTTGCTTGACATCGTTTTCGTTCATCGAGTAACACTCTATTGTATCACAGTCCATTTACCCACAGAGTTCACATTTGAGTTGCATGACTTTCACCGATGTTAAGGATGAAGCCTTCATGTTTTTAAGTTATTCACTCAAGTTATCAATTTTCGATTGTATTTCTATCATTTGATCAATAGCCACAATTCCTTTTTGTTCATGGAATGTAGAATGTAGTAGTTTTTCTACTTCACTCGTTCATCCTCACGCAGTTATCACTCACCATCTCCTCTATTAGCTCTTCCGCTTCATCAATTGTCTTTCTCATCAGTGATCCTTCTGAAGCTATGTCAATCATGTCTCTCATATATGGGGTTACTCCATTATAGAATGTTTGCAACAAGAATTCCTTAGGTAAGTTGTGATATGGGCAATTTCACTGTAAATCCTTGTATCTTTCCCACGCTTCATAGATTGATTCCCCATTACTTTGCAGGAAGTTGGTAATTTCCTTGATGATCTTAGTGGTCTTAGTCAGGGGAAAATATTTGTCTAGAAAAGCACGAACTAGCTAATCCCAGGTCGTGACATTGGCTGGGTTAAAGGAATGAGACCAAGCCTTTACTTTATTTCTAAGGGTAAAAGGAAAATGCCTAATTCTGACCACATCTTTCGACATCTGATAGTACTAAAAGGTATCACAGATTTCAAGGAAGTTCACTATATGTGGGCTGGGATCTTCGTTCATTAGTCCATAAAACTGCATATTCTGTTGAAGCATGTTTAAGAGGGCTAGTTTGATTTCAAATGATGTTGTTTGTACGGGGGGCCTAGCTACTTCTTGGTTAGCCGCATTGAACCCTAGTCTTATAAAGTGTATAAGGGTCTATTGTTGACATCCTTGGTTTGCTTCTTGGTCCAAATTTTGCTGAAATTCTTCAGCCATTGTTGATTTTGTGATTTCTTCTTCTTCACGCCAAGCTTTCCTAAGTTTACACACCAAGTTCAAATTAGAGAGTTGATAACCTGGTAGAGGCTCCACAAAAAGATATTTTTGACTTCCATTGAATGTAAAGGCCATCTTTTGCTAGATGTAACTACCAATAATTTCTTTAAAATGGTCATCTTAGTAAGTAGGGAACAAGTATATTCAAAGTCAATATTATATATATATATATCTTTAAGCAATAAGTTTGAGTTTATACTTATAAAGAGAATCATCAAGCTTAAGCTTAATTGTACATACACATTTGCTACTAATTAGGGAAGCATCGAATGGAGTAAAAACTAAGTTTCAAGTTTAGTTTGCCTTAAAAGCTAAAATTTTATCTTCCAATGCACTTCTCCATCACGTAATTTATATTTTTAGCTTATAGGTAAAAGGTATGTAAATGGAACCAAAAGTATTAAGGTAAGTGGTGGAAGTACCATACCTTTAGCAAAGAGACCATACCACTCTATAGGATGTCCAGAATCAGATGAATGGACTAACGTGGTTAACGTAAAGTGGAAGGAGGTAAGGCTGGTGTCTATAGAGATGTTGTTGGATGGCCTATGGTCCAAATATGTATTTTGCACAGTGGAATGGACCATAGAAATAAGGGTCTTGTGCCTTGATTAAACAAAAAAAATTTTACAACAAGAAGTTTCGGAATTACCTCTTATAGCACACGGATTAGATTTCCTTCTCAGATTTCTTGATGCTGCAGATCGCAAACATCCTCTATCGATATCCACATGAGGATAAACGATCCGAGCAGTGGCTAATATGTGTTAGCAAGTTCTAAAACACTTTAGAACACCGCACTCTTTTTCTCTCGGGAACGATGATGAGTGGCTAGGGTTTTCGTATGTCTTCCAATAAGACTTAATCCATCTATTTATAGAGAAATCCTAATCCTAAACCCATTAGGATTATGGAAGCCCAATAAGTTTCGGCCCATATTATATCT
>JAOSBN010000006.1:23037257-23049155 GCA_027563595.1 Erythroxylum suave
ATGCTTATGGTTTTACTATCAAGTCACATATTTGATGACATAAGCCTAATACTATTCATGGAATGTAAATTACATTATATAAACAATATGCATGCATATATAAAAGAATACCTTATAATTTATAAATGATAAGTCAGAATGTCAGTACAAAAATCACATATGACTATTGACCTAGGGCACACTACTAACAGATGTTGGACCTTCAAAAGTATGATCAAGTCAAGGCATTGACAATGTATTCACATTGGTAACAAAAAATTAGTTTTAGAATTTCTCCTATAATTAATGCAAGGAATAAGATGATTGAAAAATAAATGTATAAAAAAATTGGTTCTCTGTGTGAAGACGTAGAGGTGAAATAAGAAAAAAAAGTAATACAAAATCTCTAAAAAACCTATGTAACGTGAAATTCACATCCTTTTTTCCTAAAAATCATAATAACCATATGTTTGTCACTATAACCATGGAATAAACATTTGACAACCTTAGGGTGTAATTTTTGTTAGGATATACGGAGGCATTAAGATAAAGCAAACCTAAGTGAAAACACTAAGATAAGAGTACTCAGGGGTTTTCTTATATAATACAAGAAACACCAAAGTGTTCTATTGTCAAGTACAAATAAGAAAGATAGTTACATGAATAGCTTCAATCCAAAAATTATGTAAGACATAAGGTTCAAGTAAAAGAGTATGAACAATTTCAGCCACATTCAAAATTTTCCTTTCAAAAAATTCGTTTTAATTCAAATTTTAGAGCTAAAATAGTTTATGTGAAATTCCCTTTTGATGAAAAAAAGATGGTAAGTTATGAACAACAAAATTCTCCTCTAGGATAAGATTAAAAGTTTTTAACAGTTTTGCAAAATTTTATATCAATAATATTAACAAATACTTTTGCTATAGTATTAAGGAAAAATTTAACATACAAGAAAAAATTTTCAAGTAAAACATATGAAATGGTTAATAAATAATAAAAATATCGATATCTTAACCGAGGTAAAGATGGTAATAGTCCCTATAAATCAGTAAGAATAAGATCAAAATGTACATTGGCATTAAAATTAGTAGAAAATGGTAACTTGACAATCTTGTTAAAAGGGCAACTTTAACAATTAAAATTTAAATACTCACAGTCAACACTTAACTAAATAGGAAGAAAACCATATTGAAACATATTTTTAAGTCTACTTATATGACGATATCCAAGGAATCAATGCCAAAGACCCCATTTTTTATTGGCAATCAAAACATCATTTAAAGAAGAAATAAAATAACAAAATAGAATACAAGGGCCATTATCCTGAGAAAATAGGTTATCCAAATGAAATAGACATCCTTGTTTATACCATTTCCTCAATCACCTTCCTAGTTTAAAGGTCCTATATTGAACAATCAGTATGAGAAAATTTAACAAAATAACTTTGATAAAATAATTAACCAATAAAATTAAGTTATTAGTTAAATTTAGGACATAAAGAGAATTAAAGAGAGAAAGAGATTTACATAAATAAAAGGTTCCTATCCTATGGATAGGTAAGCTTTTTCTATCAACAATGATAAAAAATTACTTAGTGGATAAGGTCGAATTTTTGAAAACTTGTGTTTATGTTTTGACATATAATTAAAGGTTACAAAGTCAAGGAACTAAGGAGATGAATGACTTGTTTTACTTACTAAACCAATAGTGAAAAAAGAAAAGGAAATAGCGCTTGGTAGAGTTGTTTATAGGATAGATTGGATCATCTATTGTATGTTCTCTTGAGTATCTATTTGAGAAGCCACCACTATTATGTTCACCTAATTAACAATCAAAAATGCAGATTGGTTTATTGTTCCTTTGTAAAAGTTGACATTCAAGTATCATATACCCTTTTTTCTTACAGTAGTTGCATTCATTCCTCTTCTCGTAATGAAATCGTATATGTCCAATGCTATTAAAATTTTGAAATTGCATTTTGCAATCTCCACTTGATTATTTCATATGAGGCTTACCATGATAAACTTAAAAAATAACATAAACATAATTAACTTTAGCATCAAAAGTAACTCGCGTGTGTAGTTGAGTTTCCTCTTATGGAAGGTTACCCAAAATTGAGTCAATATATACTATTCTCCTATTAATTATGTTATCCCTAGCATTCTCAAACTTGGGTCTGAGTTTAATGAGAAATTAAAACACTTTGCTTCTGCCTCTTTCTTTCTTTATCCTTTGATAGGCTACATTTTCAACAAGACTTAACGACATCATATCTGATTCAATCTATAATCCCAATAATTCCAAGTAAAAATTTCTTACATCTCTATCATCTTGATCGATTTTGGCAATCTCATACTCAATTTCAAATAGTTTGTCCTAGTTTGTTTAGGAATACACTTTCTTAAGTTGAAGCAATATTGCATTAGTACTATAAATAGACCTCAAACTTAAAGTAATATCCCCCTTAATATAATTTAAAATTCAAGTAAAAAATTTAGCATTATTTTCTTTCCATTTTTCCTTTTCTTTATCGTCAGGTGGTTCTTTCAATGATTATTCTAAAATTCCAAATATTTTTTTCATTTCAATAAACATACAAAAATGAAATTCCTTAAAAGGATAGATTTTCCCTTTAAACTTAATAGTTATAGTATCACATTTTTTCAGATTTCTTGAGGTTATAAGAGATAAAATATAGAACATACATGAAACTTTTAGAGCCAAAGATAAATACTATAAACCACCAAATGGTTGCTTCTAATCAAATAAAAGAGAAGCCGAACTAGAATGTGTGTATGATAAAATAAAAAAAGTTTGGATTTGTATAGTTATGATACCACATCAACCATAACAATCATCAAAGATTTTCAAAGACAAAAATTGGTGGAATAAAAAAATTATGTATCCATTACTAATGCTTATGTACAAAAAAAAAACTATACAATGAAAATAAAATAAAAAAATACTAAATGTAAAATAAATGATTATATAATTCAATTATAAACTATGGATAATTGAATAATGAGGTGGATTAAGAACAATAACGATGTGTTACTCACTTGCCAATATATTTATGATATTGAGATTTCATATGATGAATCAGTAGAATGCCTAAATGTTATGATCATAAAAAGGAAGAAATTATATTCCAAGCATAAACATAAACAAACTTTTTTTTTTGGAAAGTAAGAGATTGAAATTAATGCAAAGGAAGCGTACAATGCAAATTACAAAGTGTCAAAATGTCACTAATAAAATTAATTATCAAAGATTGGACTAACTAACTTGACATGGATTAAAATTCTGTACTATAGTGAAGAGTTTCTACTATAAAACCCCCCATCTGCTTCTCATTTTAAGGTTTAGATTACAATTTCCTTTGACAACCTTTATAGTAAGTGAACATGAAAAACTATTCTATTATAAATGGTCCACATATGAGTTGGATGATTCCAATGTAGTCTCATATTCCTTTCATGCTAGATGTGATAAATTATGGCATTAATACAACTTTTAAAGTTCTTCTAATCCTATTTACTCTTTAATCTCAACTTAATGGCCCAAAACATTATCTCCTTCCATTTAGTTTTATTACAAGTTATTCCCAAATATGCAAACATTTTGTTCCTAATCCATTGTGTGAAGTTAATTTAAAAAAGAGGTGTTTAAGACTTTCATAGCTATTCCCACATAGTTCACATATAAGGTTGGAGATATCAAATTTGAGTGAATATTTGGTAGCTAATCTGCTATTAACTGCCAACTAAAGGATGAAAGAGTGAGCAAGCAAAATATAAGGGTTCCATACTAGCTTGTGCCAAGGGTTGATTATGGGATTGTGAATTTGTAGCTTAAGTCTTTTTAAAACTCTTAGATTTATGTATTATTGAGAATAAAAATTGAAATTTCATAAGCATGATATAATAAATTATATGAGTGTGATTACTACCAACAATAATAAACAATTATTACATAAAAATGAGACATTGAAAAAAGATATCAATGACTTTAAAGAGTTCTTATCTAGATTCATTGTGGATAATGAAAAATTAAATAACATGTTTGGAATCTAAAAAATCACTAGTGATAGGCATGCAATTGGTTTTACTTATAGAATTGCACCATCTAATAAGAAGAAAAATTTTGTAAAGCGAAAGCATTTCCACGATAAGCCTATGCTTAAATCATTGCAACATAAAATATTAAATTCTAGACATAGAAATTTATTGCTTGTACACCATCTTTTAGGCTCTAAGCTAAAAGAAAATTATACACATCCATATATGGTTCACATTTTCAACTTAGAGGGCCTAACATTAAAAAAATGTATATTGCAAAGTTACACTAAGAGAGATTGCAATAGTTTTCCTATTTATATAGGCGTTTTATCATGAAATAGCTCACAATTATCATAGGTCATGATATGAGAAAAATGCACTTGTTTATAATCATTATATGAAAAAAGATTTCATCGAAAGAATATATTCTAAGCCAATTTATTTGTTATGCCTCACTATAACACTAAGAGAGCTTCATATCCCTTATATTTTTAAAGTAGAGTTCCAAATTATAATCATATTTAAAGAAGACCTAGAAATACATGTAGGTCTTATTCTTATACGTCCAACTCACATGATTCATATACTTTCAAATCATCTTATATGGAATGTCACTTTTATGGTGATTATAGAAATGTCCACAAAAATTGCTCTTTAAAACAATGTTTCTTGAGTAAAACTAAAAAGATATAGGCTAAAAAAAGGTTTAAATAATGATCTCTAAGGACCTAAATTTCTGTAACTAGAACGTATCGATTTCTTTACCTTATAGGTCAATATTAAGTTGCATCAAATAAATACCAATAATTGCATCACTTTTATTCATACCAAATTATGAATAACAATGGTATATCAGAAAATGAATTTTCGTATAGAAATCACTAAAAGCCCTCACATGGGATGAGTAAGGAAATTATATCAAAGAGCAATTATCTGACTAAGTGAGGAAGAAAAGGAGATAACTCTTGGTGGTATATAAAAGGAGGTATACACTTCCTTTCATATTAATAACATTTAAGTAGAAATTGATTTGGCATACACATTTAGTGACAAAAAGCATTGTTTCATGTATCTAGAGGAAAAAAAAATATCTGTTAATCATTAAATTAGTACATGAGCTTTTTGGAAATTTCGCATTTATTTGAAAAACACTTTACATTTACATTTTTTAGATAAAAGGAGAGAGAAGTTTTTTTTTTCTTTTGATGTTTATAGCTTTTATTTCATATACCATTTTTAATGTTGACAAAAAGGGGAAGAGAGTGGTGATTTTCAAATGTAATTTTTTATGGAACATGAATTATGAGGGAATCTATTACATATTGCATTAACATAAGGAGAGCTTACTCAATGTTATTTATTTTCTCCAATATTACCAAATATTTTTTGGTCATAAAAAAGGGAAGATTGTTACACCAATAATAGTCTAAACCAATAATTTTGACGATAACAAAATATGTTTCTATTAATGAATTTCAAGGCTCGATTATTATATGATCATTTTTATATAAAGCATTATGTATAAATAATATTCAAGAGGAAACTCATTATGATCTTTGAAGGAAATTTCTTAAACTTTAAATAAAATTTTAGATAACTTTCAAAATAAAACATATTGAGCCTTTATTCATTATTTTGTGCAAGAAAGTTAGTTTGAGTTGTATATGGTTATGCTGGTGTATCAATTGGGAAAATTATTTGAGATATACATTATGAGCATTTCTTTTGACATTGAAAAAGATTTATAAATACTTAATTTATGACAAAATGAGATCATTAAAAGGATTCCTCTTCACTCGTGATAAACAACAACGATAACAACAACAACAATTACCTAGTGAAAGTTCGCTAATAAGCAAGGTTTAAGGATATCTAATAGTACGCAGCTTCACCGTAATAGTATTTTTGGTATATCTATATGAAAAAAAAGCCTAAATATATTAAAATAATAAAATAAAAATTATTAAAAATAAAAATAAAAAGACATAAAAGATAATAAAATAAAATATAAATATAAACAAATAAATATGTATAAATAAAAGTTAAAAATACAAAAGATATTACATGGAGGGTTCCTCTTCACTCATTAAAGGAAGACAATAGTGAATTCTCAAATGAAGTTTAGAGAGTGAATGTAGGCCAAGAATTGTTCGGTTGAACTATTTGTAATTGTTATATATTCATTTGTCATAATCATTTATTATATTAGGTAATTTATTCATTAATTTATAAATAGGACCAAAAATGAATACACATAATTTATCTGTCTCTTATATGCCATCCAATAATCAATAACATTATTTTAAAAATTTGTGTCTAATATCATCGTCTCATAATTTAATTTTCATAATAATTTTATTTTTAAAACATTTATAAAAATATAAAAAAAATATTTCTTAAATCCAATTCGAGTTCTAATAAATTAAAAGATTCGCTCTTTAGGTTTCGATAAGGTAAAAATAAAATAGTGACTAAAAAATAGCGAAGAATGATAATAAATTTAAATTTCATTTGTGAATATTATATTTATTTTGTATTTATTTATTTAAATTAAATTAATTTTTAGTTCCTAGATTCATCTATATTTCTCATGTATTTTCTTTGTTGTATTCAAAAGATATACTAAAAAACTTTAAGATAATTTTTCTAGTCTTAATCTATGTGACTTGAGGTGTCATATGCCTTATTAATTATAAATAAAATGACAATTTCATACTATATAGGTAGAAAACTATCTTGTTTATAATTAAATAAATAAATTTATATAAACTCTAAAAATTATTTGACTTTAAATTTCTCCCTTTTTTTTGAACTGAATAACAAAACCTTTTGCTAATTTAAAACTATAAAGAGTTCTTCCTAAGTTTCTTTTATTATAAGTCTTTTATTATATTTGTCATCTGTTTCATTAAGTTTTTATTAATAAAAATTTGAAAAGATTTATTTGACGACAATTTATGAGGCTTTCATAGGGTATAATAGACTGATCTCCAGCTCTTAAAAGTTACAGGTGACTTGATGATTTGCTTACAGTTAGATCAGGAAGATAAAATCAACTCGAGAGGACATCATTCATGGGTATTCGCGAACCTTTCATGCAGAAGGATGACGAGGAAACAACTTCCTAAAATCTCTTTGTATGCTCTAGTATGATATGAGTAGGCTTGTCCCTATGCTTCAACGAGCCCCTGGTTACTTATCAAAGGCAAGTTGAGTACCCTAAATAGACTGAAGAAATTCATGCATCTATCTGTTTTGTATGGTATTATGCAAGCAAGCCTTTGAATCTATGGAACATCTTTACTATGAATGTCAACTGACGAGGTTATGGTTTTAGATAACAGAATTATGTCACATGAATATCTCTCACTGAAATTGGCAGGAGTTGCTTGCTTGGTGTTGCAAACAAAAAATCAGGAAGGATACAGACTAGATCATAGTCAAACTTGCCTGCAACCATAAATGTTAGTGGAATGTGGATAGAAAAGAAGCTGAATTATGCAATAGTTAACAATGTGAGGGACTAGCTCTTAGCTCAAAACTGAATCTGAAATGCAATAGGGCAATCGCACTAAAATGGAGAATTCCATTAATGACTTAAACTGGCAATCGATAATAATTAAAGGAAAACGGGTGTCAAGTGTAATAAAACATTTAAGATGAGCTTTAACTTGTGTTAATAGTTAGAATAACAACTTGCATCCTTTTACCAATGATTCTCAAGTCAGCTTGGATTTGAGCAATTTCATACTCAAATCTCTTTGAAAGTTGATGAAGCATTTAACTTGATAGAAGATTTCATCTAGGACTTTTTATAGGATTTTTGGTAGTTTTCTTATATATCACAGTTGCATTAATTATAGAGTGCAAGATATTTCCCACATTGGCATCTTTTTGTCTAGGGCTAGTTCCCAGCAAACCTTAATGGGTTAGTGTTTTGTTTGTGGAAATGCACCCAGAATAAGGTGTTTGAGTGTGATTGAGGATGAAAAGCAACTAAAACACCAGCTCTATTTCAGATCAAGTTAGTAAAAGGAAAAACAATGTGGAGACAAGAGAATACACGACTGTGCATAGTTCTAAACACCCAAATCTTTCAATGAAAATGCTACAGAACCTTTTCAATGAAGTACTTAATTGATCGAAGACCAGCTAGGCAAAACAAGTAAAAAGCAACTGGATAGTGTGAGCAGAGAGACCTTCGGCAAGGAAGTGTACCACTGGAATTCATTTCCTAACCAAGTCTTCAAAGTCTAAAATTGCTAGGCTTTCCAATCATGAAGATGGCAAATCCAGGGTGTTGTTGCGTGTTCATACAACAAGCAAGGAAGGAACGCCAGCATTGTACATGGGGCACAAAGCTAGTCTTCTTAATTTTGTTGCGGGGATTTGCATTCTTCAACTTGAACTGCTCCAGCAAATTTCAATCATTGAAGACTGGAATTCCATGGATACAAACTCCTGAACAGCAACCAGTGTAAACTCTTGCCACGGACTTCATAAATTGAAAAGGAATTTTGTTCCAGTACGAGTCACAAGCACCTTAGGCTTTAGAAGTGATCCCTAAAACAGACGAAGGAAAGCAACACGGTGATCGATTCAGCTTTCTCTTCCAGGGCGTTCCTTTTATTAATTTTAGTGCAAAAAGTAGCATAACAGTCACTAATACACAGAAATAGAGGAAAGATGACCTAATTAAGCAAGGTGCAATTCTCAGAATAAGTTAAAATTGATCAATTCTCTGCAATTAAATTTGTAGCGTACTCTAGAACAAGCAATGTGCCAAAGCATACAAGGAAGAAACATAGTACGGCCTGCATATAACTGATGAACCAAAATATGATTGAATTAGTGTACTAGAAATATTTGCGACGGAGTCTAGAAGAAAGGACAAAGAAATAACTGAGAAGTTAATAGAAGTAAAGGATGCACGAGTTCCTACTCAGTGCAAATAAAAGATCCAAACCACAAAAAGCATCTACACATCAGACCAAAAAACATGGAAATTTAACCCAAATAACATATTGCAAACGAAAAGTGGAAGTCATTCAACAGTCAACACAGCACTTTAGATCAACATTTATATCCCAAATGGACATTGTTTTCCATCCAAAACAGTATAAGAATGGACTTAACTTCACCCAATTTTGTTTTGTGTAATACAGTAAAGCTGATTGGATGGAAAAGGCTAGTAGTGACTGGACAATTTCTAATAATGGGAAAATAATCAATCGTCTTATACTCACAATTAGCAGATGTCAAACGGAGAATAAACAGGGACACGGAGGTTGGAAGTCCTGAATGGTAACTCTGGCGAGTAGTTCAACATTACCTTGAAAGATTATTATGCAAAAGAACAGTATTGTAATGACCATAGCAAGAACGCTGCTATTAGATGACGACGGTTTGTCCGTTCTCCTTTTCTTTAATGCCCTCATTCGTTCAATCCTTGCATGCTTCAACTGTGCAAGCTCAGACATTTCTCTAACCATTTTCATATCAGCTGCATCTAGGGATGGACCCCTCGGAGGCCGTGGAGGCTTGGGAGGCTTGTTGGAGATTCTCGTTTTCCTCTTATCTTTCAACAATTTATCACCTATGCTACTTGTTCCCTCTTTTCTGATATCCCTTATTTTCCCTTTTTCATCACAAGTACTCAATTCGTCTCCCTTTGAACTTAAGTCATCATCACCATCTATTGAGCAGGTGCAAATCATAAATCCACTCCTCAATCTACCAAGTTCTTTCTTTGGATTCTTACCCCCAAACTGTTGACCTTCAACCTTATTCTCTTGGCCAGAAGTGCCACCAATTTCCAGATCAGCAATGCGATTGCTTTCTCTCAATTGGGCACGATCCATCTACGCTCAATCTCTTCCTCTAAGCCCCTGATTAACACACAAGCCTATGCCTCCAATGCCCACAAGCTAAAACTTCAAAGAAACAATCACTAATCGTTTAGGCAAAACAATTCAAGTGATCAATCCTCAAAATTCCAGGATCCAATCCTCGAAATCCCACCAAGGTAATGCAGCATTGCCTCCATTTTATGCTTTTTCGGTCAAATTAAATGGTAAAGAGCAGCACGATAATAAGCGAATTATACAACCAATCCAACTTCCATGAAAGGTGAGGGAGGGTACACCATTCTAACTAAAACAGCTCGAAAGAGATCATTTTTCCTTTTGCATACATTTCTTCTGCATTAGATGCAACCCAAGAATCAACAAAGATAAAGTCGCAATCTTTCTTATGCAGATTAGGGAATAAGCTGCTCGTAAATCAAATGCTCCGTTTTTAATTCCAAAGAGAAGGGAAGAAACCAACAATCATGAGGATTTTTTTTTACCCAATAAGGAACGAAAGAATAAAAGAATGTACAATCAGAACAACAAAAATAGGCAGAGAGAGAATCTGAAATCCAACAAAGCATACCCTCTGTCAGTTGTTCGCGCGGTCGTTCCAAACGCAACGTTCGTGAACATTCTCCACCTTGTTTTTGGACATTTGTCAGACGAAATAGCTTGTTCTTCTTGTAATGAACAAAAAAGTGGCCTTGCAACAAAGTAACTCATATTTGAGCCACCAAAATATTATTTCGATAGCTTTTTCAAATAAGTGATCATTATATCTAGTTCTGTTTGATTTTGATGGAGTTGGGCACTGCCGTTTGGATCCATCGGATTAGTTAACTTTGGCACAGAAATACCTGCAAAACAATAAGGTGCACCGGAGTTGACTGCCGATAGGCCCCTCCGACGCTCAAGTTAGTCTTTTTGTGAGGGTTTTGACGGCTAGTAAATAAAGAATACTAGGTTTTAATAATTGTACCTTTTTCATGATGAGGTAAAGAATTTATATAGCTGATACCTCCAGGAATTAGGTCAATCATCAAGGGATGGGCCGATCGGCCCATTCTCCATTCTGAGTCTAGGTTTGGGCCTAGCACGACCAACCCAACCATAAGTCTCCTACTCCTTGAGTCTGACCAAGGAGAAGGGTCGAAGGGGTACATAAGGATTGTGCAGCTCGTCTGTATGACAGCTCGTGATAGGCCTGATCGGTCAGACACCAACACTTAGGGCGTGATAGCTAGTGTCAGGATCGATCGGTAGAATGTCGATGCCTAGCGCATGAAGGCATTTGGTTTAATCATTTCTAATGGCGCGTGTCCTCTGAAAGGTTTTCAAAATTTGAAACGAGACGTCTTTTTAACTGCTGCGCAGCTGTCATGGGCGTCCTTTCAGCTGTCGCGCCGCTTGGGGCACTTGATAACCCTAATTCGAACGACTCAGTTTTTGCCACGCGTCCGACTCTAATTGATACGCCCGTTCAGTTGATCTTAGCTATAACTACTCGAGGTCGACGAATTTCCTTCACTTTCTATTTCGCGTACTCAGTTCTGCATCATTATCTTCACTCTTTCTTCTTGTTGTCACCGAAATTCACTTTTCACCATCGTTTCCATTCCCGACTTCGATTTCTAAACTAGGTACGCCCTTCTTCCTTTCCTCGTCCTGTAAGTTTTATTTTTAGTAACTATGTCGTCTAGCCCTAGACTTAGGAACGAAGCTAGCTCCCACTCTTCTTTTTCATCACCTCCTCGTCAGCCTTCACCACGGGCATCCCCTGGTCTTAGCGAAGAAGTGAGTACGATTCTGAGGGAGCTCCGTCAGGAACCGGCCGCCGAGAGCGCTTTACATATTGTTAGGCCGTCGGAAGTAGCGGCGGAAATGGTGGGGGTGCTGGAAGCCAGCGGAAATGAAGCGTCGGAAGCAAAGGGGAATGAGGAAATCGGAGCGAGTGCCCGGAAGGATGGGCAAATTGTTGAAAAGCCACCGAGCGACCCTTCGACGATGAC
>JAOSBN010000006.1:23050211-23070193 GCA_027563595.1 Erythroxylum suave
AATAATAATAATAATAATAATAATAATAATAATAATAATAATAATAATAATAATAATAATAATAATAATAAATGATGCAAATTATAAATTTAATAATAATCAAATAAGTAGATCTTTAATATTAAACTGATGATATTTATCAATTTCATAAGATTAATCAAACTAATTATATTAATACTTATTATTAATAATAATTATTAATAATTAATGACAATATTGATAAATACAATAAATTTAATAATAAGAAAAAGATTAATAATAATAATACATTAAGACTTAGATAGTTAAATCAACCTGAAAAATCTATTAGTGAGTTAAATCAACCCGATCTATTATCAAATTCATACTTAAATGTCAAATTCGAAAAATTCACACTACAAATTAAGCATTTTATCGAAATTAAGCTTTCAAATTCTTAAATTCACACAACAATTACAAAGAAACATTCCAAACATCATAAAAGGCATTTTATCTAACACCTCATAGGCAATATGTATAATCTCAATCTAACCACAAATCAATTGCATTTTTCCATTATTTACCAACAATAACACATATAAACAACAAATAAACCAACAATTACACGAAAAACCGCAAACAATAACAATAATCAAGCAAAATTTCATCACCAAACACCCACGGTTAACACTACAAACATGCATTTTTTTGGAGAAATAATACACTCATTAGGGAGCTTACCTTAAACGAAGCACGATGAGCCAGAAAACGGTCGGAAAACGCAAGAGAGGAGGGCGGATTCAGACGGCACAGCTGAGGAAAGAAGAAGAAGAAATGGCGCGCGCACCGGGGGGGGGGTGTTGCAAGTTAAACATGATGAATATCCGAAGGAACACACATTCCATCAGTGATTAAATTTTACCGTGTCATCTTAAACCAAACAACGACGCTTTATTTAGTAAATAGCTGACATTTAATGACGGAATCTATATTCCGTCGGTATTTAAATTTCTCCATTACTTCACCGCCTCTGGTTACTACTCCATTTTGCAACGGAAGAAAATATTATGTCAGTAAAGTTAATTAAATGTATGTCGTCTGGTCGAGCTAAACATGATGACTCACCAATGGAACACACATTCCATCTGTGTTCCGTCGGTGATTAAATTTTACTGCATCGTCTTAAACCAAATGATGAGACGTTTTATTTAGTAAATAGCCGACATTTATTGACGAAATTTATATTCTATCGGTATTTAAATTTCTCAATTACTTCATCGCCTCTAGTTACCGCTACATTTTGCGACAGAAGAAAACATTCTATTGGTACAGTTAATTAAACGGTTACCAAAGGAACAAATTACGTCGGTATGTAATAGGAGTTGAACCACTTTTATCAATGGTATATGTTCCGCCAGTAACTATCCGAAGCTACTTAATTGCGGGAGTCATTCCCGCAATTATTATCGACGGTGGTGGCTAATTCGTTGGTAAACTTATAATCAACTTTATCGATTGAATTTTGTCCGTCGATGAATAGGCTCACCAATTGAAACATACCAACGGAATAGTGTTCGCCGGTATATATCCGAAGCAATTAAATTGCGGGACCATTCCCGCAATTTTTTCAAACGCCATAGGTTGTGTCGTTGCTATATATCGTCAAAGATTTGCATGAAATTCATTCCCTCTAGTATTACCAACGGTAATATATTTCCGTTGCTATATATGAACAGTACTATATATTTACCGACAGATTGTTATGTTCCGTAGTTTCGGTTTTTTGTCCGTCAGAAAATTTTTGACGCTATTTCATGATTTTCTGGTAGTGTATCTTGATTGACCACTAACTCATATAGGTTAACCAATTATTCTAAAACATGATTTTAAGAACTTTAAATGCCTAAAACCAATTTTTTAATCCAACTATAATTTAAACACTTCCTAAAGTATTCTCTAGAGAGTTTTTGAAAGATCAAAAGGTTTTTCTCTTAAAACAAAAGACTTCAATGCTTCTTAATGAACATGAAGATTCATACAATGAAGTGAAACAAAAGATTTGTACAAGATTAGCCTTTTAGAGCATTAAATAAACATAATGAGATTACAATTAATATTACAAACTAAAAAATGACCTTGATACCTCTTCAGTTAGATAGTTGTAAACTTCAACTTCTCTTTATCAAATTCATAAGCTATCTTCTTGAGTTTATGACTTCAATTTGTTCTTATATTACTTTTCATCAAAATAATAAATTCATTAGTAGTATTTACGTAATTGAAACCTCCCTTAATTCATCAATCTCCCCCTTTTTGATGACCAAAAAACACTTGTGATATTAGAGAAAAATAATAAAATTAAGCATACAAATAAATTCCAAGGTCATTAGCACCCCTTTATTCATGCATAAAATATTATCCAATATCAAGAATAAAAGAGATATTTACTATTTAAAAATCCATACATGTAGATATAATAAATTTACTCAAGAAAATCATATAAGATGTAAGAAATACAAAAACGACATAATGATCACTCCTCCTAAATCTAACATAACCAATCTTTCTCTCTTTTTGTATTCATCAAAAATAAATAATTATCTGATAATGAAAAATGTAAATTGTCATGCTCAAACTAACTTGTTAGAACTAATCAAAACATAATTGATTAAGATGATAAATTTTCTCACTAAAGAGTGCTATTTAAGGAGTTAAAAAAAAGGTTAATTTTGATATAAATATCCCCAATAGTGTCTTCTTTGAAAAAAAATCTCAATTTCGGTATTATGCATAAGTTAAAAATTCAATTGAAGAATCAAGGGAACTTTTTGACAAAATTGGGGGTTAGAATCGTAACAAATAAAAGCTTAACTGCAATATCCAACAATCAATTTCATAAAAGAATATGTAATTTATAAAGCCCAAAAATTTCAAAAATAGAAACATGAAAAAGTGCCTAAAATACCAAATTGAATGAAACAAAAGATTTATTAATAAAATTGAAAAGCAAGCAACTTTAATTATGAAGGCATCAATTTGAAAAAAATAGCTTTTATTTAAGAAAAGATTAAAAATGTAACATCCCGTTATCCCATGCCAAGGGTCCCTAGAATACAGTACATGAGAGATTGTTGAATGACTAGAAAGTGGATTTCATGCTTCTGCATAATAAGACATACACACATATGTGAATATTAATTTTTGTACATTAAAATGATTATACATGCATTCATTGACCTTTTTGGGTATTATTGATTTATAGATGTGATTTTTGATATGAATTGTGGTTTATATGACTTGAAAATTGATTTGGAGTATATAAATGTTGATTTTGGAATATTGGTGAAATTTAAGAAATTTCTAAAACTTTGGGCATTTTTTTGAACTAGGAAAAATGCCAAGAGGCAGGACAATTAATTTATGGTAGTAAAATTAAGAGTCAATTGATAATGGAAATTTTTATAAATGACAGTTGGATTTAATGACATATGTCATTGAACTTTGAAGACAATTGAATTATAAATTGGAGTTAAATGGACTAGTTATTAAAAAGGATCCAAATGGGACCATAGGAAAGTGACAAGTGGCAATGATAAGTGTTACTACCACTTATACGATTTTTAACTATTGAAAAACAAGTTTTTTGTTGTCTTTCATTTGTTATTTCCTTTCATCTTCTACATGACTCTCTTCTTCTTCTCCATTTTTCACGATTTTGCTTCACCCATCTTTATCCACGTTACACCTTGCTTTTATCTACCATTTCCTACTCGATCTTGCTGCCTTCTTCATCTTGTATCAAAAACCAACCAAATCCACCCTAGAAAGTTGATGATCTTGAGCATGGAGGATTAAGGTTTCTTGGTGATTTTCAAGAAGCTTAAGAGTAAAGCAAGCAAGTTATGCTTTGATCTTTATAGGTAATGTTTAATAAAACATTTATGATGAATAAATTGAGATTGATGATGATGAATTCTTATATATGTGTTTTAACGTGAGTATAGGTATTAATAATGAGATAATGCTTTAAATTATAATGAGTTAATGTATTCATGAATTGATTGATAAATGAATCAATTATGATAATGAGTTATGGGATGTTTGAATTTGAAAAAGGAAGTTTTACATATGATAATGTCTTGAATTTAGATGAATTAAGATGATAGTTAGAAGTGAAATAAAGAATGAGAATCAGAGTTGAATATGTGCAGAAATTTGGAGTTGAAAGTTTATAAGAATATGTTGTATTTTGGTATTTTTGATCAATCATGGATTTTGATTTGTGTGTGTATAATATTGAGTTGAAATGGAGTTATGAACGAAGAGGAAATGGTGATGTATTAAGCTAGAAAATATAGACTAAGAAAAAGAGATAAATTAGGATGAAAATGATGATAAAGTGTGTTGGAATTTATTAGCTGAAGTGTTTTTACTGGACAGACATTAGTATTTGGCCTTATATTGATCTGTAGATATCCAAATGAGTGCTTTTAAATTTACATTAAACTAGAGACATATGGTTACAATTTTCATGAAGGAACTGAATTTTAATTCTATCCTTAACGATTTTCTAAATTTGTCTTGAATTTGAGTATTGTGTGCTGACATGGTATCAAAACAGTCTGTAGTAATGTGGGTATAAATTGCAGAATACTGAACCAAACTGCATGAACTTAGTGTTGTTAGAAACGTAAGACATATATTAACATTTTTTTAGAAGAATGTATTGCCTAAATACCTCATTTTCTATGTCAAAATGGCCATGTAAAACAGACCCAAAAATATTTCTTTAAAGAAAAACTGGAAAAACAAAATTGAAGGAAGTGAATGGTGAACTTTCGGTTCACTCATTCCTTGATTGTGGGAATGGGTTAAACATCAAAAAATGTATCTTTTAAGTATGGTTTGGAACAATAAATGGTTGGGTACTTTTCTATGATACTTTTAGGCTTGAATGAAGATTGAATTGAACCTAGAATGATGCTTGAACAAGTAAATAAATGAGTGATATGTTTAGGATGATGATTGAGGATATAAATTTAAGAATGAATTGTTATACTTTAGGTGTTCAAATCTGGAAAATTGGTGATGATATAAGAATGAAAGGGGTCCTATGATGGCTAAAGTGATTCAAGAAGATGAATGTTGTGTATTAAGTAAAGATGAATGATAAAATGGATGTTTTATGATCTTTAATTCTTGAATAACCTTAGTGAATGATATAATGATGAACTTAGAATAATCTTGTACAATTGAGGTATAAACCTAAGTTCAGTTTAGTCATATGTGAGTTATGAAATGTGAATGATCTTGAGATCTGAATTTAGGAAATATATCCTAGATTGTCATTGAGCATGCATTGTATATAACACATATACATATGTGCATAAATGAGTACTTATGTGATTGTGCAAAGTTGTAATGTGGTAAATGTGTATGTTTGCATGATATACAGGAGCAATTAGAGCGACTGCATGGCAATAAGCTATCTGACGCAAAACTATGAGTAACCTAAGATGGTCTCACGTTGAATTATTGTTTGTTTACATTCCATATTGAATTATTTTATGAATCTGATTGTATTGCTTTCGGACAATTGATTGCCTAAGGAGTTTTATATTCGAGACTGTATTGGAAGTGCTACTTGAATGTGAATATGATTGACTACTTGTTCTTAACTTCAATGTTAAATGTCGGACTAAAAGTTCAATGACAAATGTGAATAAGAAAGAATGTGAATGTGACTGAATGAGTATGATCATTGAATATGTATGATGCATTTCATTACATGAATGCATGAAACGTAAAGACAGTCGTGATCGTAGTTGCTAGTTAAAAGAGCTTAAAGCTCAGACTGTGGTAAGAGCCAAAGGCTCACTAAGTAAAATGAGCCTTGTATCCCTAATAGACAAGGAACAGTACTAAAGAGCCCGGTAACTACAATAGATACGGGATAATGAAAAAGGCGCTCAATCACAACAATAAAATAAACAATTGTGAGTCTCATGAACATTGCATACACACATGAATTATATGATTTGAACAATTGCAATTGAAATGTGGAATTGAATTGAATGAAAAATGTGAACATATATATACAAAGTGTTTTATGATGATATATGAGAAATTAAATATTGTGAATTATGTATTTGTATGTATTGATGTGATATGTGTGCTATAAGTGAATTATCGAGGATGGTTACTCAACTGAGTTCACAAAACTCATCAAAATTGCAATGTTGACCTTTCAGGTATGAGAGTGACGACTTAGCTTATAATACCGCTTAGAAAAGATCTAGTACATCTTTTGGATAGAGGATATAGCTCAAAGGTTGGTCAATTAGGATTGAAGGATTTTGCTAATCTTTTTGTTAATTCCTTATGTATGTAGCATACTTTGTAGACAGAGGTGTAAACTCTGATAGGCTGTCATTGTATAAATGTGAAAGTTGGATGTAATGCTACATTGTAAATCATGGTTTATGAAATGAAATGAGGAATTTTTGGGTTTTAAAAATTGTGATATTTATGTTTTAATTTATGATGCCATGCGATATGTGAAAGTGATAAAGTTAGCACATCATTTCCATCAGGCAAGTGTATAAACATCTAACGGGTGTATGTGTACGCATCAGATAGGAGTGCGGTGTTAAAGAAAATCCCTAAATTTTTAAGGGTGAGCCTTGGAGCAACTTTATAGATCAACTAGTAAAGTAGCTCCTTTAAGATCACAAGGTCACAGGTTCAAGTTACAGGAATAACCTTTTTATAAAAATACAAAGGGAAGGTTGCATATATTATGACCCTCCCCAGACCTCTACAGAGTGGGAAGTCTTATATACTGGGTGTGTTGACTTTTTGAAAATCACCAAACTTGAAACCCAAAAATAAAAAGAAATTAATTTTATGCAATTTAATGAGATTTTTATGAAATGGAGGATGATATTTTTGAAGTAAAAGAGTGCATTGTTTAAGGTTTTGCAAGAAATAAACAACTAAGATGAAAAATAAAAGAAAAAAGGATAAATAGTGCTTCAATTGTGAAGACCGGTCGACCAGTAATTGTGGTCATCCAAACCTATCAACCAAATATGGTACTCACTATAATAAATGTCTCTGAAGGGAAAACCTATATTGTTTAACTAGTAAATTATATTGGTCAACTAGTAAGAGTAGGTGGTCGATCAGTATATGCAGCCAAACTTGGAACAAACTCAATGGAAAGAGAAAAATACTTGGGTGAAGTGATATTGGTTAGCTACAAGAGGACATTGATCAGCAAATATGTCTATATGGTCACCAAGATTAGCAACCTAACAACTAGCAAAATTATTAGAAATAAAAAGGGGGTGAATTTTAAAGATATTAGTCATCCACATTAAGATATTGGTCTACCAGTTGATCAAATAACTTAAAAAACTATCTTTGAAAATTAAAGCATCCAAAAACTTAAAAGTATTGGTAATATCAATCAATAATGATCAAAAACGTTAGAAGAGGCTTTAAACATATAAAATCATGCCCAATTGTCTCCTAATATCATCATTTACTAGTTTAGAGAACTTATTTCTCAGTTAATTTAGTTATCAAAATGTCTTAGCTTAACATTCATAATTGCATATAATATTTAAGTTTATATCCATAATATACAAAATAAATGTTTAACCTTTCATCATTAAGAATTTATATCAAAATTGATAATTAAGGGCAATTATATGACAAATTTCTAAAGTATGAACTACTAGTTATATGTTATTTAACATTACTTATGATATGAGTTGAATGAAGATTCTTCTTGAGTTTCAATACATTGAAACTGTCTCATGCTTTTCATCTCCCTTACTTGGTTTAATAATTGAATCTTTTTATAAGTCTTTGATGATCATTCTTGCTCTCTTTTAAGACAAATTTCTCCATATTCTACATAAATGTTTTCAAGACTTTCTTAGACATAGGAGGGTTATATTCATTAAGACAAAAAGCATAAATTCTTCAAAAATAATACCTAATTCCATGAATACATCCATACTTCTTACCATTTTCTCTTTTAGAAAATTTTCTCTTTTAGAAACCTAAAAAATAATCGAATTAAGGTGTTTTAGGAATCCATATAAGATTAATTCCTTGACTTTTAAACTCCTTTTTTTCAATCCACACTTTTAACCATTTTCTTTCCATTCTATTTCTAATTGGAAGAAATTCATTAGAGGCTCAAAATGAGCATCAAATAGAAAAGTAAAAAGATCATGTTACAATATAGTCTCTCTAGGCATTTACTACATAATACATAACATGAAAAACAAATAAGAATCATTCCAAGTTCCATCTTCTTATCATTGAATCACTATCACGTAGGCAACCTATAGGCTAGCATATAGCTATCATTTTTGTAGTTCTTATATAGCCTATTATTCCTTTCTCTTTATATGAAATATACTTAAAAAGTTAAGAAAAGACTGAGACTTAGTTGGTCTCTTCTCATTCTCCTATAAAGCTTGTCTACCTAATTAAGAATATCCTACCACTCTAGATATATGGATCGTATAGATTTGTCTTGCATCATAGTCCATACCACTTTAGTGTAGTCACATTGGAAAAAACATATCTTCTTCTCTTAACGATTATCTTTATTTTCATGCTTTAGTAATTGACTTGGGATTAAGCTAAATCGTTTGTTTTGATTAAGGAGAGCATCAAACTTCTAGTCGCAAGTTGTATTAGCAACAATTTTTTGACTTTTTAGTTTGTAAAAGGGAATAAGGAGTGGAGCAGAGTCCTTTCATTTAGATTTGATTTTTTACTTGAATTTCACATGTTTTAATATGGAGTTTCAAAATTTTAAAGATCAAGCTTTACTCTTCTGATTTATATCTCTCTTCCCACTGCCTACGTTAGGTTCCATTTTTTGAAAGAGTTCTGGTAACAATAGATCTTAGGTAAGCGAAAGAAAAAAAATTTTGGCTCAGGTGATTTTCTCATCTTTAAAGATTATGTAGTTCTATTGTTATTTCCTAGGTGTTTTTTAATAAATAGAAATTATTTTATTGTTATCAAGTTTTAAAACCTAGATTAATAAGATTTGATTCCAGAATTTAGTCTTAGAATTCCCGTTATTCAAGCTTTGAAAATGTTTCTTGCTTCATGCTTTCTTGTTACCCATATTTTAAAAACTGCATTTAGATTTTAGTTTATCTCTATTTTTTATGGTACGAAAGGATCAACTTTTGTTTATCCTGCTTTCTTTGTTTCTATGAATCCTATGAAAAGTGTTTCATCATGGCAAGCTATTTTTTTTCTCTTCGATTTCGTTTTCATAAAATATGATCAAAATATGTTTCTCTAAAAAGTAGAAGTGGTTTTTCTTTTCTGACCTCCAAAAGTTTGTTTCTACCTCTTTACTTGCTTTTAGTACTTAGTGGAGCTTAGTGTAGAAACTTTGAAGCAGATGTCTCTTTTTTTGGGCTAGTGAAAATCCCCATGAAAGTTTAAACCTTTTTCTAATCAGAACGAAAGTTTCAAATTTTGGGCTAAAATCCAATATTGTTCTTTTTCGTAGAAACAAAACCTATAGCTTCTCTTAATTCTTGAAGCTTTATGGTTGGATTTAGATTTTTGAGATTCATGTGGTAGTTTTAGGTGATTAATTATTTTATGGAATGGAGTTTTTTTGTCACTTTTTGACCAATTTTGCGACTTATTAGTACGATAACTTTGGATATCTTGCTTTTAGTGATTTGGGGGTTGGTGCACTATGTTGTGTCTATATATATATATATATATATCATTTTTGCCATTTTCTCTAGTGTTTTATTAGTAGCACTTATTTGATTACTATTTTTAACTACTCTTAACATTTTCCCTAATTTGGTTTTCTGAAACTATTGTAGTCCCATTTTTTCTTGGGTGTTCCATTAGTATTCCTATTCCAGTTCCAATATTCACCATTCCAATATCAAATTTGGTTAACAAGTTTGAATCTTATTCCGATACATTTATATAAATATTTATTTACACTGGCTATTATTTTTCATGGTTGATTTCCTCTCTCGAGTTCTATTGGAGTATTTAAGGACTTATAGGAATTGTATTCTTTAGCTTGTTGTGGGAATTAGTATAGAAATGGTTGCTTTGACTATCGATGATAGAGAAAGGTCCAGTCCTTCAGTGAGTTTTAGGTTTAAGAGAGGAAAAGATGTTGAAAGACTACAAATAGCTTCTTAGAACATCAGAACCTTTACATGGAAGTCTTTAGAACTAGTAGAGATTTTAGACAAACATAAGATTCATATAACATGCATCCAAAAGATAAAGTGGAAGGGGATAAAGTGAAAGAGATTAATGGGTCTTTACTTTGATACTCAGGGTGTTTAAGATGATAGTCTAAGGTAAGTATCTTAGTTGTTAAGGAACTTATAAATCATGTTGCGGGGGTAAAGAGGACTAATGATAGGAATATGTTTGCAAAGATTGTGGTGAGAGGTGTTGTTCTCAATGTGGCATATGGTTATGTAGCTCAAGTAGTTTTGGATGATCAATTTAAAATGCCCCTTCTAGGAAGAGCTAGATGAGGTGACTTAGCAAATCCCCTTTAACATTAAAGTTATCCTAAAAGGAGACTTTAATGGTCATATAAGGGTAACCTTATATGAGTTTCCATGGATTTATCGGGGTTTTAGGTATAAGGATAGGAATTACAATAGGATTGCTCTATTGAACCTGGCGGTAGCATTCAAATTAATTATAACTAATTCTTTTTTTAAAAAAAGAGTAAAACTTAGTGACTTCTAAAAGCAAAATCAGAACTAAAATTGACTACTTCCTCGTATTGAAGCAATCAACCTGGGTGCAAAAGCTATAAGGTGATACCAAAATCTTGTTTGTCAACTTAACATAGAATGTTAGTTTTATATCTTATAATTAAGGGATAGAGGAAAAAGCAAAGTCCTAGGAGGTGTACAAGAGTTGGATGATGGAATCTAAAAAAGGATATAGTGAAACAACTTAAGGATAGAGTCTTAGTAGAAGAATGGAAATTAGAACGAGATGCTAAACAAATGTGAGAGAAAGTAGCAACTCTCTTAAGGAATACAACTAAAGAGATATTAGGGTTTTCTAAAGGACATAAGGGTAGTAACATTGAGTTTTAGTAGTAGAATAAAGATGCACAAGAAAAGGTTAAGATCTAGAAGGGTGCCTATAAAGCTCTATTGAACAGTGCAATAGAGGTAGAGAGAGTAATTAATAAAGAAAGGTACAAATTAGCAAAGAAAGAGGAGAAGAAGATAATCCTAGTAGCTAAAAGCAGAGCTTACGAGATTTTGTATTAAAGGAGAAAAGGAAATTTTTAAGCTTATGAGAGTTGGGGAACGAAAAATGAGAGACTTAAATCAAGTTAATTGTAACTTGGCTCATTACAAGCATATTATATGGGAAGAAATTAAAAGAAATTTGAGGAAGATGAAGAGTGAAAGGGTGGTAAGGCCATATGAGATTCCTATAGAGGTATGGAAGAGCCTAGGCCTAGATGGTCTTCCTTAGCTAGTCAAGTTTTTAATATGATCCTTAAGTTTACCAAAATGCTAGATGAGTAGAGACTTAGTATGTTAATTTCTCTTTATAAATATAAAGAGGACATCCAAAAATGTAAAAATTGTAGAGGAATCAAACTACTTAGTCACACTATAAAGTTGTGGGAGAAAGTACATGAGAACATGTGAGAAAGGTTGCCCATATATCATAGAACTAGTTTGACTTCGTTCCAGGAAGGTTCACGATAAAAGCTTTGCATCTTCATAGAAGATTAATGAAATATTACAAGGAAAGATGAAGTAATTTGCACATGGTTTTTATTAATTTTAGAAAGCATAAGATAGGATACTAAGGGAAATCATAAAGAGGTGTTTAGAAGTTAAAGGAATTCCTATGACCTCTATACATGTGATTAGGGATATTTATGAAGTTGTAAATACAAGAGTAAAAATGATAGCAAGAGGTATAGAAAATCTTTTTATTGGTGTAGGGCTACACTAAGGCTCCTTATTGAACCCTTTTTATTCGTAATAGTGATGGATCAGATTACCAATAATAATCAAGGGGATGTTTCTTGGTGTATCATATTTGCTAATGATATTGTCTTAGTGGATAAGATAAAAAAGAGCGTTAAAGTCAAGCTAAAATGTTGGTGGGATACGTTAGAGTTGAATAGATTTAAGTTAAGTAGGACTAAGATTGAGTAATTAGATTGTAACTTTTGGGCCATAGGGTGGCTATCAATGTGGAGGTAAAGTTATACTACAAAAAAAGTGTTTTAAGTACCATGGGTCTACCAGCAAAAGTAATGGAGAGATTAATAAAGATATAGTCCGTAGTATCAAATTAGGGTATCTTAAATGGAGAAGTGCATCAAGAGTTTCATGTGATAACCACTCAAGCTCAAAGGTAAATTCTATCGCCTATTGATTAGGTCGCCTATGCTATATGAGGTTGAGTGTTGACCTATTAAACAAGTGCATAGTCATAAGCTAATGGTGCAAAGATGAAGATGCTCCGTTATATATGTAACCTTACTAAAAGAGATAAGATCAAGAATATAATGGAAAGAGACAAATTAAAGGTCATTGGTATTAACAAAAAATTGAGAGAGACGAGAATTAAGTGGTTTGGACATATTAAAAAGAGACATCCTGATACTCTAATGAGAAGATGAGAGAAAATAGTACTTAGATACTGTAAAAGGAAAAGTGGTAGGCCTAAAAAGAATTGAGAGTGATCAAGAATGATATGACTTTGATGGAACTTACCAAGGACATAGCCCGTAATAGAAAACTTTGGTGTACTAAGATACGAATAAAGGATCTCTCGTTCTCGTTCTCGTTCTTTTAGGTTTTTTGGACAATTTCCTTCGAGTTTTTCATTTTATAGTTAGCAATACTGTTTTTTAAAACTTACCTCCTAGTTATTTAGCCATGTAATTTCTTACATAGCCTAATCACTTTCCTAACATGGCTGGATTGATTTATTATTGTACTTCTCTTTTTATAGTTTCTGTGTTGATTTGATTATTTTATCTATTACTTTTAATCTTTACATTGGACTATATGTATGATATTATGTATTGTATATTTGTATATTTTATTTATTCATATTTATTTATATTTTGTATTTTTATTATTTTGCATTGCATATGGGTCTACTGGAAATAGTTTCTCTATTAGGTAGGATTAAAGTTCTGTACTAATGGACCTTCCTAAACCCCACATTTCGGCGAGATTCTTACTAGGTGTTGTTGTTGATGATGTTTACAATAGAAAAATAGATGGTTTATAGTTTTAGGCCTGAGATTCTATAATAAATAGATCTGATCATTTGAACTCATCAACCTATCTTTGGTTTTTATTATATGCCTTACTACTAGCTAAGTAGCAAATGAGACTTTCGGCATTAAAGCACACTTCCAAACTATGTGGAACTATTGAATTGAAGGTTGCTATGGTCTAATGGCTTTGAGATAAGAATGGTAGGTGAATTCTCTACTTTTATTAGATAACCAGTGACATCTATCATATGATGATGCATTAGGGGAGTAATCTAAAAGATACACTTAAATTCTATCACTACTTTTGAAGCTAAAAGACTAAGTATCTTGTTGCATGATTTCCATAACCAAATCTTGAATAGGAATTCTTGCAATTAGAGGGGATAAATCCTTCCTAAGAATTAGGGACATTGCTTTGACCAATTATCAAACAAAAACCTAGAGATCTATCCATTGCCAATATAAGTTTTGATTAGAGCATAGATTAACTGCCTTTTCCTCAACATTTGAATGAAGTACCACAAGTGCTCTTTCTTCTCGTCAATTTTCTAGAAACTATTCTTAGGATAGTATTCATTAGTCCATTTGGACCAAATAGCCTCCTTATTAGTAAACAACCTCTATATTTCTTTTTGCAACGAGAATTGGTTGACTCATCTACATAGAAATAAACCACAAAATAACTTCTTGTTTTCCCCCAGCAAAGTGACTCCCACTTAATTTTTGTGCCTTTAAAGTTATCAACACTTCCAGTCTATCAAAAGTTCTTAATGTATTTTTCCAGATCTTTATTGATCTTCTTTGGAAGAAACAGGTAGGAGCTCCAGTGAGTGTGTAGGATCCTTAATACAGAAGAAATAAGTTAGATCATCCCTACATAAGAAAAATACTAGTTTTGTCAGACATTAGTTCCTTTTTTATAGCTTTCCAGAAGAAGGAGACAATCTTGATATCTTATATGCTTAGAGGAAATGGGGACTCCAATATATTTAAAATGTAGGTATTGAGTATTCAAACTAGTTAAAAACCTTAAATCTAGAAAAGGAATTCACATAAGAGAAGTAAATCATGCTTTTATGTTGATTGACGCTCACACCTAAAATTTCGTAGAACTTATCAAGAAAATTTTATAATGTGGATATAGAATTTCGATCATCACTATATAGCATAATCAAGTCATTTGCAAAGCTTAAGCGAGTGAGCTTTAACACCTTGCATTGGTACTGAAACACAAAACTGAGGCTCCTTAGAGTATTCTTCTTAATGAGCCTAGTAAGGATCTCTAATGAAATAGAGAAAATGTATGGGAAAAGAGGATCCCCTTGCCTTATCCCATTAATACCCTTGAATAGTTTATGTGGATTATCAATTGGATTTTATGAAGATTAAAAGGGATTTGATCATGATTCCATTATTCTAAAGTGGATTTTGTGAAGATTAAAAGGGATCTCATCATATTTCTTTTAGATTTTTTGTTTTTCCTTTAATATTGATGTTATGTATTCCATGATTAGGAACTAACCTAGATATGATGAACCTCAAAATGAATTTTTAGTTTGATTTCATTTTAATTCAAATTATTTTTCAATTTCATTAAGAATTAATTATATGTCCTTTATTATTCTTGAATTAGTTTACATTAGTATATTGGTTTATGTTTGAGTTTATGCATTTGAAATTCAGAAATTATTTATATAAATTGATCTAACATAATTGAAAAAAGTTGCAAGCAATCTTAGAGATAGATTAATTTAAATCTTTTAGATTGTAATGAAACCTAATAGGGAAATTCATAAATCAATTAATGCAAATATAAAAGTTTTGATTAGAAAGAGATTTTGATTAATCATCTTAGGGTTAGTTTTTAATAATTTTGAGAAAGAAATTAGTATAATTGAGGAATTTCCATGATCTGATGAAGTTTAGGTTAAACTGATGTTTGAAGTCTTATTTGCAAGAGAAATTCTTATGGGATTCACTACCCAAGTATTGTTATCTTTAATGGTTGTTCTTAGTTTAATCTTTGTTTTAATTAGTTAATTTTATTTATTTATTTTAGTATATTGCTTTAAATTTGAACATGATAAATCACCATTTTCATAATTTATCAGTTATAATAGAAAAAGATTTAATACCACTATTTATAGTCTTTGTAGGATCATTTGGTACTCAGTGACCTATATTATAGAAGCAATAGATGCACTTGCCTAGAAAGATCTTCAGGGTAGGATATCAAATATACATTATCAATCTCCTACTTTAATCATCATTCACTAAATCAATTTCAATAGACTAAAGAGCCTAAGGATCATGTCTAAGTGCATGTCTTAAAAAATATGTTAGATAGAAAAAATATTAATATATAAATTTCATAAAGAGAGAGGAAGATGGGAAGCAACAATGTATACATACTATGTCTATAGATTAGTGATTAGGTCAGTAATTAATACAACAACTACTTCTTATCTACATGTCTAAAACACAATGGAAATGTGCTACAGTATTATTCTTCTTCGTTTTTAAGTTCTATTTTAGAGTTAGCAATGCACAAAGAAGATGATAAAGAACAACTATAATGGGTGCAATATGACCCTCACCAATAGGGCTAGTAAAATTTGATAATAATATGACAAGGTCTATGAGACCTATGACCATTATATTGAAAAATGATTAATTAAACAACATAAACAAGAAAACATAATAAGAAGGATATAAACCACCATACTTTAGAAAAGAAGGGATTAAGAATAATAAGATCCTTATGTTTGATTATTACTAGCAAGCTTGATAAGATCAAATTTTTAGAGAACATAAAATAAAAGTAATTTAAATATTTTGAATAAAAAATCAAAAGGTTTTGATTAATCTATGATAAAGCTAAACTATAAATTACTAACATATGAAACCTCTTATAGGCACAAAAATCTAAAATCAAAGTTCTAAAAGGAAATAACAACTTAAAATTTTTTAAAAAACTAACTACTTAAAATGCGAGTCCAATGCATATCTAAGTCAATATTGACATTGGTTTCTTTTTGAAACTTTTAGTGCATAAAACAAAGACAAAACCAGTACCGATACCAATTACATATTGAATTCTAGCATTGATTTGCTTTTAGAACTCTAACCTATAAAACTTAATAAAAAACCAGCACTTGATACTTATGTAACTTTGACATTGGTTACATTTTAACTCTCAATACTCTAACAATCGATACAAAATTTATGTTAATTGTCTTTCAAGACTGATATTGATTACATTCTATAATCATAATTCTTTAGCTTGCTTCTTCACTTGGATCATAATTACAAGTCAAACATCAATCTCTTATAATAGCAAAGCCTCATTCTTTGCATAAAGATCCACTATAAAGTTGTTAATAACTGTTAGTGCCTTACTTGTGTCAATAGTACTTCTATATTCTTTAAAGGATCTCTAATAGTCTTTGGTGCTTAAGTACTAGTAGATACTTGATTTCCATCATTTCTCCTCTCCTTAAAAGGATTTTTCCTTAAATCAATATCTTTCTTTGAAAAATAAAAAAGAGATTAATCTGACACATTGACAGTAGCATGAATACCATACTTACCTAAAAAGTCGATCTTGTAAACATTGTTGGTCACTATTTTCATAACTTGAAATGATACTTCTCCTTTTGGTTATTACTTAGATTTTTGCTTACCTGGAAACCTCTTTTTTTGAAAGTATACCCAAGCTGAATATCTAGATTTGACTTCCTTCCTCCTCTTATTAGCTTGATTAATGTATTGTTGGGTCCTCTTCTTAATATTATCCTTTACTATCTCACGAAGCTTCTTCACTAATTCAGCTTTTTTATTTCCACCTAAATTGTCTATTTCCCCTAACAAAATAAGCATTAGATTTAAACGAGACAAATGGGTTAAATTCATAAACAATCTTATACAGAGTAGAACTCATAACACTATGGGCGTTCCTATTATAAACAAATCCAATAAAAGCAATGACTCCTCCCAAGTCCCAAGGTTCCAACCAATAATGGCACACAATATAGCCTTTAGAGTCCTATTAACTACCTATATTTAAACATTAGTTTGTGATCAAGCTAGCATAAATAATAAATTAGTTCTTAACTTTCCCCATATGTCTTCCAAAAATAGTTAAAAACTTAACATCTCGATCAGACATAATAATTTTAGGAAATCTATGCAGTCTAACAATCTCTTTAAAAAAAAGATCAACAATGTAGGACGTATCATTGGATTTACGACGTACCATTTTAGAAAAATATCCCACTACTATAAAAATTGAATCTTTACCACTCTTAGATATAGGTAACCTTAAAATAAAATTCATCAAAAGATCTAAACTACATAGGTAAAGGCGTATATAAGCCATAAGGTTACACTCAAGATTTGGCCTGCCTATAGGTAACTCATCTCTCACACAACCTCTCCATATATCTTCTTACGAGTGGTCAAAAGAAATGGTTTGCTCAAGATCTCTAGAGTCTTCTTAACTCTAAAGTACGCTATCAAGCCTCCCATAAGACTCTCTCACCAATAACTCCCTCAAAGAATTGCGATGCAAATAGTCGATTCTCTTTATACAAGTACTCCTCATACTGGCAAATTTTCCTAAATGTAGAATCCTTATATATTGTAAATACATTAACAACATTAGAAGCATCAATATATAAGTCTCTAATATGCTCAAAACCTATCAATTTAATATTCATAGTACTCAACAAAACATGCCCCCTAGATAACGCATTAACTGCTATATTTAGTTTACCTTGATATATTTTATGACATAAGGTAAAATCTCTATAAACTCTACCCACTTGGAATATATATATTACTCAACTTACTTTTTCCTCGAATGTACAACACCTTTAACTTCATCATCTACCTCAGAGTTATCCATTCTAGTAGATGGAGGTGGATTATGTTATATTCTAGTCATTTTAATTTCATATTTCTCCATCCTATCTTAAACTGTATTGAATTGTTGAAGAAGTTGCTTGTGTTGGCCTTGGATGGCATTCATGAAAGACTGCTAATCTACTCCCGCTCTTTTCTCCTTACCTACTTCCTTTTCTTTAGACAAGTTTTGTTTGAATCATATTATACTTACATGAAAATTTACTAGAAAAACCACTCCTTTATATGCTTCTTTCAAAATTTTATTCAACTTATAACGTAGAATCTTAACTAAAGGTTCTTTGTAAACTAGACAATTTAAATCAATAAAGCTAGTCTAGATCTTCCCCACTTGGTCAAATGCTTCTAAAAAGGCAAATTTGGATAAGAAGCAAACATAAAAATGAAACTAAAGGCTAATGAACAAGAAAATTCAAAACAAAGATTATGTTTAAAGGAACCTAATTAGCCTCAATAAAAAGAAGAAGAAGAATAATTTGAAAAGCTCTAAATTAAATAATAAGGAAAACAAGATAACAAATAAATAGAGAATAATTGGCATACCTAATTTGGACTTCTCAAAGAAAAATTGAAACCCAAATTCATAGTGGATATTGCAACCACAACCACTTTAATGTAACTTTAGATGGCACCTTTTTAGGGCTTTTATTAATAAACCCTAAAAAAATTATTTACTTTCAACTTTTTCTTTGTTCTCTGAATGATATGAAAAATCCATAAACAAACAACAAGAACTTAAGAAGAATTTGTTCTTAACGAATCTTAAATGAAAAGAATATAAAAATTGAATATACGATCAAAGCACATAAGAAATATTGCAAACATAAATAGTTATATCTAGAAGAAACTTAAATATATAACTAAACTCTAATAATAAATTCTGATACGACCCTAAACAATAGGACTAACAAGTTTAATATCAATACAATAAGACCTAGGAGTATTCCATCAAATATAGGTTAATTTTGGAACATAAACTTGAAAACACATGAAGAAATATATGAATTGTCATTAAGAGTGAAAAAATTGTAGGGTTAGATTGTCATTAGTAAGCTAGAGAGAATCTAAAACAAGAGTACTCTAAAAGGTTTGAATAAAAATCTCTATAAAGGTTTTAATTAATCTATGATAAAGGTAAACTACCAATTACCATTATAAGAAAGTCTCACAATAAGCATGAGTACCTAAAACTAGAGTTCCAAAAGGAAATAATAACAAAATTAACAAAAAACTCATCTTATCGAGCAAACGATTGATGCCTGACATCCACGTGACTCTGTGCTAGCTATATTTATGTTTATCAACATTCCAACAATTAGTGCAACTATGCAAGACTGGTTGGTTGTCCCATAAGTTCGACGTTAATTACGTTGTGTAACTGTAATTCTCTAGGTTACTACTTCACCTGTATTATCATTATATGTCTTTAACTTCAAACTCTTGACGTAGCAAAACCTCATTTATTTGATAGACATCCATCATTAAGTCGTTAAGGGCTTATTTAATCTTTCTTATGTTATTTTGCATCAATAACCCTCCCATATTCTTCAAAGAATTTTCAGCAACTTTTGATAATTAAGAGACGCTTGATTCCTATCATGACAAAAAAAAAAAGACTTAAGTGGGAGAAGTTGAATTCAGGCTTTTCAAGTAAGAGTAGAAATGTAGCACCCCCTCACCGTAGAGTACACACCGAGACGCCCGTAGGTCATCTCGATACATATCCTACGATAAGGGTGCGCTACGAACAAATACTAACACTTCACATGGCATCAATAATCATAAA
>JAOSBN010000006.1:23070293-23093768 GCA_027563595.1 Erythroxylum suave
TTACTTGTATTCTGAATTAAGCAATTGCTAAGAAGAGGGTAAAACGAAAAAGTATACACAATTCAACCCCCCTTCTTGTGTGTTGATTATCATTGTATTAATTTGTGATTCACTTCACCCAAGATTGCCCCATAGGTTTCACTTAGTACCACAATTACAAAATTAACCATATTAATCATACAATCTAACATTATATGCAATACATAAACTACATCCAAAATTAATTTTGGTACCCCACTATATTACCACTGAGAGTACACAAGACCCCACAAGCCCAAAATATACCAGAAATAAGTACAAAAATTTTCAAGATAAAATTCGGAGAGTACATTATATATTTATTAATTTTAAAATTCGGGAAAAAAATAAATATTTCTATTATTCAAAAAATTCCAGAAAAATACAATAAATTAGAACAGGGCAAATGGAACAAACAGGCAAAATTTGGGACAAAATGACTAAGGGAGCAGGTCACATGTGCCTCCATGCGCCACCACCATGTGTGGGGAAATGCCATTCAAGTCGGGCTGCATCTCCTTCACCCGAAGCTCTAGTATTCTAGTCGTTCGACCCGATTCGAAAAATGGTCATAACTTGCTCAATTTTGATCGGTTTTTAACGAAATTAGTGTCATTAGATTCAGAATTTAACGATCTATCAAAGCCTTCCATCAATTTTGCAAAAAAACTACTTAAAATTTTGAAAAATTCGAAAAGGAACATTTTCGAAAAATTCAAGTTCTAAGTTTTAAAACAAACAAACAGAATTCGACAAACTTACCACACGTTTTGAAACCAAATCAAAACAAACCAACAACAAAATAGATTTCACAGAAAACAAATTACCTAAAATTACCCAAACAGATTTCAATAGCTAATCTCGAAAATTAATCAAAACCAATTAGCAGTCACAATTAGGGTTAATAGGCTCTAATACCAATTAAAAGAATAATTAAAATGAAATTATTGATTAATGTTATGATTAATTAATACAATTAGACTAACCATATAATTGCAACATGCTAGATTCAAGAATTGGATGGACATATACCTAAAAACTGAGGAGCAATTGAGTCAATTGTTATTTTCTAAGAAGCGGAGCGACAGAGATGCAGAGGATTAACCACTGTTATTCCAAACCCTGAAAAATCCATATACAGTTTTTAATGGAGTGACTGTATTTAAGGTTGGTTAGCAGTAGGGCCTTCTGTACACCCCAAACATGAGTCAAGCCTACCTATTATAGCAAATCTATAAACACAGGTCTAATGACACGTAGGAGATCTTAACATCTAATTAACTGAGGTTTGTATAAAATTATGTTTATTATGCTAGGCCACAAAATTAATAATAAAATTCGATTCCCAACACCCGATCAACGTTTGCAGGTTTTCAGTATGTTATTAATAATATTTCTTCGCCAACTTATTATAGCAGAAGAAGCAAATTTGAAGACGTTTGCTAGTACAATGTTACGAATATAAGTCACCTTGGGAGAACCACACCCTAAAAGCTAGCTTGAAGGGAGGGAGAGCCCAAAGCCTTATAAAGCCTGTTCTAGAACTATGCCTTCCCGATATGGGATTCGTATCATACAATGCCTGTGATGATTATAAAGAAGATCTCTTCTGGTATAATTTTAAGCGGAATTCATTAACGGTCAACACCAAAGAGAAAGAGCTAATACATGGAAAGACGACAGCTAAAGATAATATTCGATAAAAGTGGGCCTTTAATTATCAAAATGTGTCATAATTAGGTCTCCTTGACTTCTACAGCCTCTCCAACCTCCTTCTCTTCCTTATTTTGTACTTCTTTGCTGGGTTCTTCAACCATAAAAGCCGATGTTGGGAAAGTCCTGTATAGCCCTGTTGGTGTTTGGAAAGTGATCTTTCTACTAGAAGGGTCTTCAATATAGATATCACTTAGCGAAACCCAAACCAGGAGCTCCTTGGTCTTTACACCAGTCAGCTTCTTGATCTTGTTGGGCTCAACCACAGCTGTGACTTCGGTCGCATAGGTTACAAGCTTTCCGATCTGCTCAAACTTGTGGGTTATGCTCTTCTTCTGCTTCAGCCAAACAAAACCTGTCTCTCTCACAATCCCACATTCTTCGATGTCATGCAGTGGTAGTAGCCCATTTGGCAACCCTATTTCCTTGAGCAGTTGCTTTGACTTCTCTTGGCAGATGTCATCTCCGTGATAGACTTCATCAGCTTTGGCTCTGATCTCTTCTGTTACAAGAGACATTTTCTTCAAAATCTTGTCGTTGTAGTTGTTACCTTTTAGAGTTTTGAAAGCTCGGGATGATCCAGAAAACAAGCATTGATGCTAATATAGCAGAAAGACATAACTTTGCCTCATATTATGTACTAAATTACCAAAAATGCCATCGGTGTATGGCCCAAATGAGTCATCTTCGTTGTCAATGGGACCTCAGAAGGTTGGTTAATTTAGGTACTCTTATGTCATTTTCAAGGACACTGGTTTGTGCCGAATGTAAATTTAGGCGAACAGAAGGGGTTGTTGAAGAGAAAGATGGGGCTTAATATTTATGGGACAGTTGAACATTTAAGGCAACATTTAAGGGGAAGGCGTTGGGTTGGAAACAGTTAGCGCCACATTTAATGTAGTAGAGTGTCCACCTATTTATCTGGACGTACGTCAGACTGTGAATCCAACTTTTTTATTTCTCATTTCGTAAAATCTTTTGCTTGAATTTTTACTTCCATATTTTATGTTTTTGTTTTGAAATTGTAGTTTAAGGATGAGATGCAGTTTAGGGAAGTAATTAGAAATTATGCAATTATAAATAAATATCATGCTTTAATGACAAGATCTTGTACGAGAATTGAGGTTGTTTATAAGTTACAATGTTCATTTAGGTTATATGCTAGTTGGACTATAAATGAAAAAATGAATGTTATAACGATAATGAAAAACAAGCATAGATGCACAAAAATAAGCATGCTTTTAAGAAATGGATAGGAAATGAATTTTTGTACAAGTTTTAGGAGGAATAAAAAGTGGACAATATTGAGATAATGGATAATATTTAAAGAATGTATATGTTATAAGTGACTAAATCCTAGTATTATAGAGGTAACGGGAAGCTACTGAGATGCTACAAGGATCTATGAAAGGTTATTATATGAAGTTATGGTCTTATGAAAAAGAGTCACGAAAGACAGATAAAGATGGGCAATTCATTATTCAGACTAAACTAGATGAAAAGTCTAAACAACCAATGTTTAAGAGATTTTGTATGGGATTTAGTATATTTAAGTACGATCTTATTAGTGGTTGTTGAAAATAATTTGATAGATGAATTTTTTTGAAGATATTCCATGGAGGTGTTTTATTAACTATAATTAGTTGTGATGCAAATAGATAGATGTTCCATATATCTTAGGCTATGTTTAAAAGGGAGAATTACCAATCTTGACATTGATTTTTGAATATTCTTATTAAAGATCTAAATTGAAGTAGGAATGCATGGACTTTCTAAGTGATCAAAAAAAGATGATCTCTAAGTATTCATACAAATTATGTTCATTTCTGTATGTTCTTTGAATTATTCTACTTATATTACTCTCTTTTTCATTATTAAGGTTTAATGGATGCATTAAAGAATCTCTTCCTAGAAATTGAGAATAGGAAATATGTTTGACATGTCTATGCAAATTTGTCTAATTTGTATAAAAGCCACATATATAGAACTTTGTTTTGGCAAGCGGTGAGTTGCAAAATGAAAATGGACTTCAATAAGATGATGAAGCAATGAAGAGTATATCAAAGAAGGCCTACGATGTCTTCAAAAGGTAAGGAAAATAAAGACTTTTGTTATAGCACTTGTGAGCACAAAACCAAAGTATGAAATTATTCATAACAACATATAAGATACATTTAATGGATTCATTTGTGAAGCTTGTACAAAAAACTTTAACTGTTTGCCAGAGGATGCCTAGTTATGTTAATAACTCAAATTGATGAAAAAGGATGTAATGCTTAAATCCACGAACAACATATAACCTTAGGAAGAATATAGAGGTTGCACAATGGGAAGAAATGCACTGTATCACTCAGACTAATGGAAATTTGAAGCTCAAGATCACACATTTTGTATGCAAGTGCATTGTTGATCTACAAGCACAAACTTGCCAATGTAAACTTTGGGATTGAAAAAGGTTCTTATGTAAGTTTAGTAAGTGCTAAGGCAATGAGTTAGTGTCAGAAGCTACCAAATCTCACTAACCCAATTCACACTTAAAACCTTTAATAACCAAACCAACTAAATTCTTTTTCCATTTTAGTCACGTTTCTATTGTCTCACCTTTCTTGCCCTTCTTCTAAGTTTTCTTTACAATTATTTGTACGTCAACTCTAACATATATATTCAACAATAATATACGTTAGAATAACATATAAACTAAACGTGGAAGAAAACGAAATAACTCTAGTCTTTTTTCTTTTTTTTTTGCTTGAAGAGTCTACATTTTGAAATCCTTCTAAGCTCTCAATTAGCAATTCGATGGTGTATGATTTTAGAACATAAAAGAAGCTTAGGGACCCCAAATATCTACTACAAAAACTATATCAATATGCTCCCATTAAACATATTGACTGTTACCATAAAAATATGACATTAATATCTATTAAATTCATAACGTTGGACCACTATTTATAGGCATGAAACTAAAATATGAAAAGTTCTCATATTTTTCCACTTAGTCCATATGTTTAACTTGGTATCAAATCTTAATCCGATCCAAATATATAATATATGAATCATGGTGTAGGTCCTCTAGTAGTTGAGTATTACCTTCTATTTATTACAATATACTATATTTTGTATCAACCTAAATATGGCAGCATTACTTAATGAATAAACCCTATGTTTATTCCAGGTACAAAATAATCAATTTTCTCAAAATTTAATAATGTGCACCATAATATGAGAAAATATTATAAGAGCTTAATAAAAACTGCATTGTTCATACAATTAAAATTATGTAATGGAACACAATTCCATTCTAACAACATGATCCTTAAACTTTATTAGTGGCATACCTTTTGTTAAAGGATCAGCTATCATCAATTTAATGCTAACATGTTGAATGACCACTTTATTTCCCTTAACATGTTCCCTTATAGAAAAAAAAAACTTAATATTGTTGTGTTTACTCCAACTACTACTCTTGTTGTTTTTAGCTGAAAAAACAATAACTGAATTGTCATAATATATTATCAATAACCAAGAAACGAAATCTATAAGTCTAAGCCCATATATGAAACTCTTTATCCATACACCATATGATGTAGCCTAAAAAATAATAATAAACTCAAACTCCTTGATAGAAGTAGCAGTTACAAACTACTTGGCACTCTTCCAAGATATGATTCTATGGGAAAATATAAAGATATGACCTAATTTTGACGTTCGTGAATCAACATACCAAGCCAATCTAAATCTAAGTACCCTATTACCTTTAGATTGACAGTTCTTCTATACATAAGCATGTAATCTTTGGTCCTTTAAAGTGTAGCTGTCCGGTGATCTTATCTTGGATCGCTTTGATATCTATCTAACATTCCAATAGCAAATACAATGTCAGGTGTTATACAAACTTGAGTATACATCAGACTTCCTACTGCAGAAGCATATCTTAATTTTCCATAGGATGTTGTCCCCCATATTATATTTGGTAGTTATAACCCAAGGACTTTTAGTTGCCTTCAAATTCTTAAGCTTCTCTCTCTTAAAGTTCAAAGTAAAGTCCTTTCAATAAAAATAAATAAAAAAGAAATTTCTAAAATAAATAAATACAAAAAAAGAGAAAATTTGATTAGATTAATAAAAACAAAATGTTCTTATTATCCTAGTCCTTATCAACAACATCAAAAACTTGACGTGTGTTCATAATTCAAACAATATTTAAGATCAACTAAACATGTGAATCTACCATTTTTGTAATATAGTCTAGTGAATATGATTATTATTTCTATTAAGACTATAAGTATTAGTAATAACTATTTTCTATTATTTAATATAACAAAATGAATGATTGACTTATAAGAAAGCATTAACAAAACCAAAATTAGTAATGTAAAATACAAAAAGCAAATAACAATAATGAAACAATTAATTGATATTCAAGATTTTTATATAGAATCCTCCAATAAACTTTATATACTTAAAGTTATCTAGATTCAATTTTTAACCCTAGTTTCTTAGTCTAGTAGAAATTTCAAAGTTATAACCATACTCTTTCTCAAGAAATATAGCTCTTATCCTTAATTTAATTAACTGAAATGTCATTGTGATCAAAACCCATAAGAATGCATTATCTTGTTCTATGAATTTCTTTGTTATATTTAACTCTAACTTAGGAGATTTATGCATTCCTATCTCAAAGATTTAGTGCAACTTTTATTGTTCATGTCATAATCTATTCTCATACATGTATATGAAATCTAAAATTGAGTAAAAAACACTACCAAATTTCAACCAAATACAAGAAATAATCATGAATAATTTACAATATAACTTAGGTCTTTTATTAAATCAAAGAAGCAATCCAAACAAATTATCCTAATGTTCATCGTATCTCGATTTATCTCATTTTAGTTCACACTAAGATAAAGAAAATCAATAACAATCAAGAAAGAACAAAAAATTTAAAAAAAATCTCCTAGATCTTGAAATCTTGAAGTTCTTCACTTGAATCTCGATGGAAATCCCTTTCTTTCTCTCTAGAGTTTCTACTTTCTTGTCACAAGATGCTCTAGTTTGTTTTTTATACCATATACCCCCTCTTAATAGTCTCCCGAATCTTTTTATATTAGAAACCCTTATAACATAATACCAACATAGGTCTAACACAAATTTGTGTTAAACCTATGTTACTCCCCTTACTTTTATATGGAAAACCTCGAACTTTGTAAAAATTACTATCAACACGAATCTCTAATATAAACTTATGTTAGGGAACTGAGTTTTGAATCCTTCCTCTAAAATCATACCGAATTGTTCCAACTTGTGTATAATTTGCCCAAATATGTTTATTCACTAGGAAGATAAAATAAGTCCTGAAAATAAAATATAAGAAAACTGAGTATCAAATCTTATAAAAACCATTAAAAACATAACTAAAGCACTCTTAAAGTCATGCTAAAAATATAATCTAATTCGCAATTATTACTCTCCACTGTGATGTAGTGGAATTGTTGTGTATGAATTGATTTGAGGGTAATGGATTATTTTCATTAGTTTCTAAGTTACAACAATGAGATTAGCAATAATCGTGTCCTCTCCTTAAAATCATCAAGGATAGTAGGCTGATTATGCGATTCAATGTTTGATGACGTATCTAATGTTGAATTATTGTTTGATTGCTAATAGTTAGAGATGGCAATGGGTTGGTTCATGGACCAGGGCCTGCCAAATTTTTTAAAATATATAACAACATAATTTTTTTTATTTAGTCTAGGTTTGAGGTACCCAGACCGAGGACCTGAGGTCTAATTATTCTAAGTAAAACTATGTTGTTTTGTTTAGAATAACTTGGACTTAAGTCAGTATGAGCATCGACTTATTTCATAGATCGGTCTATTGAAAACAACTAAATTTAGGCCCATTAGCCAAAAATTATCATCCCTAGTAATATTGTTGGAAATCACTATTATGACTCATCATAACAAACTTTTTAGATTCTTTATAGAATATATATGAAATTATTGACTTTTTTTACAGATAACACCAATTGATGTATTTAGATCTACGCTTTGACTCTTGTTTGGTGACTAAAACTCTTTTGACCTACGAAAAATCACAAGGTATTTAACTCAGAAGTTTTGGCTCCAAATCTTAAGTCAGGAAATGGATTGGAAGAGAATGGATAGTCAATTAGAGTTATGATGTATTTATTTGAACTTGGAATCTCAGTTTTGCTTATATAGATTTAGGACACATCGATAGCATATGATACATAATTGTGGGCCTGTCACTTCCCTCTTAAGGAACTCATTCAGAGGATGGAAACTCGAGTATAATAGCATTTGTCAACCATTAGATTACGTTACAACACTGGCTTACAAGTGAGAGAATGTTTTGCCATATTTCCCTCCTACGTCAGCTTCAAGCCAGCACATGATCCTCGCTTCTCACGGTGCATCCGCTGTGAATTACTACCTTACCGACAATCTATAACGTTTAAACACTAGCTGGCCACAGTAGTTTTATCTGTCGCAGCTTTTATTTTTTCATGAAGTTTGATGAATTGTTGTTTCGTTTCTTTTGGTGATTGATTTTTTTTCCATGAAGATGTCCTTAACATTAGATCAAAAATGACTGTCCTTCTACTAACTATTCCTGATTAAAAGCTCTCGGACCTAAGATTCGTAACAAACAGTAGCATAACATTGTACGGAAATGCTTCCTGATATCTAAAGCATCCTTTCTAACTTGGCTAGCCGCTAGTAAGAAATTAAAAAGCCAGTACAGAATGCAGCACAACATAAACTTGTTTTGTCTGATAATCAGTACAAAAGATTGGGGAAAGATCAGAAATGTCTGTGCCTTAGCTTGAACGGCTTTTTGTATTCTATTTGGCACGAAAGGAATCAAAGACTATTCGGGAATTGTAGAACGGAGAAATATGCTCTTGCTACTAGAGAAATGCTAGTAGCTCACAAAGCTACTGATGGATTCAAATACTCACTCAAATGAAGATGGAACTTAGGGCAACCAATATCATCAGTTCTACTAACTGTTTTGATTGATCTTTGGATGTAAGATTACGAGGATATTTGTAGCAACCTGTTTCTGTACAGTCTTGTATTAATACTTTGTAGATGGTCTGGATCGGGCAATTTAGCGAATTCATTTCACTTTCGAAAAAAAAAAAAAAAGACTGCTTGCAGTCCAATTTTTCATTCTTGACACTGTAGGCAATTGTTTGCAGTCCAACTCGATATTGACCTTTCGCTGTGAGTTTGTGACAAGCGATGTGCATGTTTACCCTGAATAAGGGAAATTGCTTTGTCCGAGGGTAGGACGTAAACTTGTGCTGTTCCGAAGCAGCAACTCGGCGGGCTCGTACTCGATGGTAATTTCCAGAACTACTTCCCATATACTGGTGTTAGGTAGAAATTTTGCCTTTCGGCCAACGAGGCTCAAGCTTTCTAAAATAGAGCCCACTGAAAGTCCAAGTCCAGTTTGTATCAAGTTTTAGCCCAAATATGACGTGATAGCTACCAAAAAATCTGGATCCTCTAGCTGTTTAAGATTGGCCAGATTAGGATCATTGGATCTCTCACAAAACTTTTCTTTTTATAAAGTTTGGCGAATTGTCAAAGAACCCATTTTACCAAACAAATGAAACGCGTATTGTCAATCAGAGCATATAGCTCTCCGAATTCCGAAGAGTGCCAGATAAAACAATAGTTGTGTTTTAGTTTAAAATATAATTGCACCACATATATATATATAACAATCAGGTTTATTGAAAAATCTACATGGATATTTAGCACTACTATGTCATCTTAATATCAAAACAAATTACCGAATCAGAAATTCCCAACTCCAAACAACTTAGCAAAGGCTCATTTCGGTGACCAAATGACGCATTCTAGTTAGCCATCTGCATTATTATGCCTGCCAAAGGAAATTTGAAAACGAGATGTGAGTAAGTAGTTCACACTGAAGATTTGAATATGAGAAACCACACTACCTTGCTCGCAATATTATTGGAGAGCCAGTCCAGCCCCTCATAAAGGCCTTCGCCAGAAGTGGCACATGTGCTCTGAATATACCTGAAGAGGGGATAAGAGATCAGACAATAGTTTGTGCACTATTTGTTTTCCAATATGAAAAAGCATCGTAAAGGAAAGTTGAATGTTTGTACAGATTCAAGGGAAGGTAGCTAGAATCAACATACCAGTGGCGTTGACGAAGTGAGTGAAGACCAAGCTTATCAGTAATCTCGGCGGCATTCATAGCATTTGGAAGGTCTTGCTTGTTAGCAAACACAAGCAGCACAGCATCCCTCAATTCATCCTAGGCAGAGATAAAACTTAAATTCAGAAGAAGTCATCACGCTGCCTGACTTGTATACCAAGTTTTTAAAACATGAACAGGGACGATAGTAACGTGAACGAGGAAATATTTTTAATTAAAGATCATATGTAACTCCATTTCAGAGGAAGCTGGAGAAACAGGGGTCCAATTACAGACCATAAAATCTAGTTGCAGCAACATCAAATCCTAGCTCAACTCTAACAAATCAGCCACTTAGCATAAACTAGATATATAACTTGTTTCACCAATTCCCATTAAAATCCATAAAAAAATGAAGCTTATACCTCATTCAGCATTCGATGCAGCTCATCCCTTGCCTCAACTATACGGTCACGGTCATTGCTATCAACCACAAAGATAAGTCCTTGAGTGTTTTGGAAGTAATGTCTCCATAGAGGTCGAATCTTATCACATAAAAAATAGAACAAATTGAGACCATGGAAACTGAGTAATTTTGATATACAATTCATCAACAAATTTATAATCAATTTTTTTACAGAATAAAAATGTTGAAACTAACACATAACAATGGTTAAAATGATCAAGAAGACACGATATCACTACACTCTTGCTCAATAAACGAGAAAGAAAAAGCAGATAACAATCAGGTTTTACAAGGCTGGTGATGCGCAATGCCATGAAGGTCACAAAACACAACAGCATTCGAAGCACCATTACATTATCCCTTTCCTAAATTCATAAGCATAATTACACATTTCTGTAGACATATGTAAGCCACAACACAAATAGCCTCTTCTCAAAAGGAAAAGGGAAAGAAAAACAAATGAAGTGGCTTGTATAATTTAGCTTATGAATGTGTTATGTGCTGACGGCAAAACTAATCAACACATGACCGTCCATAAGCACAACACAATCCATAACAGCATACAGAAGATTAAGGTACAAAGAAAAAGATGTCTGCCACAACAAGGATAGCCTTTCCTCATTCAACCATAGGAAAATCTTAAAAAACAAGATGGCTTTAGTGAATGTGGCTTATGCTTTTGTTGTGTGCTTATGAGAAACCACCGAATCAGCACAAGACTGTCCACAAGCGTGCATATCACCAATAAATGAAACTTAGAAAAACCTTGTGTGGTACAACTGAAATAAACTTCAGCCAAATCGCAATGTATTTTTCCTTCATCAAAGATAAGGAAAAACACCAATACAATGTGGGTAAAATAACTAAAGCTTGTGATAATGTTAAGTGATAAGTACAACACCATGCAGTTATTCGCCACAATAAGGATACGCTTTCCCGACTCAAGCATAGGAAAAACACTTGAAAGACATGCTATCATTAGTGTATGTAACTTATGTTTTTGTTGTGTGCTGATGAGAAAACACCTAATCAGGACAAGACTGTCCATAAGCCCAAATATCATCGCTAAATGAAATTAACAAATCCATGTTACATGAATAAACTGAAATATACCTCAGCCATACAGCGACTATTTTTCCTTATCAAATAAAACAAACAAAAAACTATGATACAATGTGGACAAAGCAGATATAGCTTGTGACTAAGAGTTGTGTGATAAGCAGAACGTCAACCATAATGACATATAGAAGATAAAAGCACAGCGAAAAAGGTTTCAGCCACAACAAGGATAGTCTTTCCTCTTTCGACCTTCGGAAAAACTTGAAGACAAGTTGGCTTTAGTGAATGCAGCTTATGTTTATGTTGTCTTAATATAAAAGCACAAAGAAAAAATGTCAGCCACAACAAGGATAGCCCTTCCTCATTCAAACATAGGCAAAACTTGAAAGACAAGTTGAGGCTTTAGTGATGTAGCTTATGCTTCTGTTGTGTGCCGATAAGAAAATACCTTAGCAGCACAAGACCGTCCATAAGCACAAGACCATCCATAAGCACACATATCACTGAGAAACAAAACTTAGAAAGATCATGCTTTCTGAATAAACTGAAAAAATTTCAGCCACCCAATAAGTAATTTTTTCTCCATCATCAAACAAAGGAGAAACCTTAACACAATGTGGCTAAAGTTGATATAGCTTGTGATTATGTTGTGTGGTAACAGAGGCAAGTAATTAGCACAGGACCGTCCACAAGCACGTAATACCAATCTGGCATATGAGCATCAGATTGTACATATGTAAGCAAATAGCATTAACATTGCGAAGACTCATTATAGAATAGTGTAACATTAGCATCAGATTGTACATATGTAAGCACGTAATACCAATCTGGCATAAGAGCATCAGCTTGTACACATGTAAGCAAGTAGCATTAACATTGCGAAGACTTATTATAGAATAGTGTAGCATTAGCATTTTATACCTTGTCCTGACCACCAACATCCCAGACAGTGAAACTTATGTTTTTGTATTCCACAGTCTCCACATTAAAACCTGAGGGGAATTAAATACGAACAACAAATTTACACCCTTGAACAAACCGAGATATGGCCACTATTATGTCAAGGTGCAGAAGCGATACCGATTGTTGGAATGGTCGTGACAATCTCTCCAAGCTTAAGCTTGTATAAGATGGTCGTCTTACCAGCAGCATCAAGACCAACCATCAAAATACGCATTTCTTTCTTGGCAAACAGCCGGCTGAAAAGCTTCGTAAAAGAAAGCCCCATCTTGTTTTTTCAGCTGAATCCCAAATGGTGAAACCATATTAAGAAAAAAATCATAATAGATTACATGCTAGGTCTCGTTTCAGATCTAAACATTTCTTATATATAAAGAGCAAAAAGAAATCAATAAATCCAGATCCACCATGACATAAGCAAAAACCAAATCCACCAATAAAACCAATGAAATTCACAATAAACAAATAAGTTTAAAAGTGCTTAGATATCACACAGATAGCAAGAGAGGAAATGGAACTCACCTGAAGAAAAACGGAGAGAGAGAGATGAGGGCTGCTAATGCTCTGTTGAAGTTGAGAGGAAGTGGGCGTATATTTATTTTGAGTACTGCGTCTCATTTGACGGCTTCTTTTTTCACGCCGTTACTTTGCTTAACCTTTTTCCGGAACCCTAGCTTGCATCTGACAGCCTTTTTCACTTTCAATTTTTATTGATTCGATCGAAGGCAACGGCCTTTTTTAGTATGATTTATGTCTTTTCTAAAAAAAAAAGTTTAAAAATCTCTTAACTGTTTATACTTCCACTCTTTTTATCTTCATTAAAATAGTTAATTGAAATAGATTTCATAAAATTTATTCACATAAACAAACCAAATTAAAGAGCTTTACTGACATTATCCAAATCTAGATTAGTTTCAATTAAATTAGTTATTAATTATTATATGCTAATAAAATAACTTTTTATTATATATTAGCACTAGTAAATAAAATTTTAATTTCTTGCACTTTATTTATAATTCATATTTTTAAATAATTGATAATTTTATTGATTTTAATATGAATAAATAAACTTATAAATTCTACTTATTTTATTAATTTATCATATTTACATACTATTTTGTATGAAAAAATATAATAAATATTTGGTATGTATTATTTTATTTTATTAATAATTTAGTATATTTAAAATAATTTCATTAAATTTTTATTTAATAGTATAATACTAATAAAAGATTCTAAATTTTATAATTTTATCCTATAAATAATTAATTTTCAAAATTTTACTATTAATTAACAAAATTGTAAAAAGATGAACTTCTATAATTTATTCGCAGTAATAAGCTTGCTACCAACATTAGTCGTGTGAGTGAACAACACAGCACAATGCAACGTACTTTATTGCACTAAGAGGCTCTGCTTTGCATAGGTTGAGGGAAGATCGTCAATATATGCGGATCCTTTTAAATTTATTTATAAATGAACTTATAATTTTCTGATCACTTATAATTAACAATAAAACTTAATTAATCAAATTTTATATATTTAACAAAATGTAAAATAAGATGAGATAATATTATTATACCATGAACAAAAATTTTATGAAATATATAATGTTATTGCCGTATAAAAACTAACAAATATTAAATTAATATATTACTAATATTAATAAAAATGAAATAAAATTCAACCACGTAAAAGTCCAAAAATCTAAAAACTACCGGTCGTGAAGAGAAATATAAACATGTGCTAACAAGGAATACAAAAATTGATAAAACAAGAAATGCTAGTGAGAATATCAATTTGTATTTGAGAACGAATTATGCAGCCACCGTTCCTTCACCATTTTCTTTATTTTATTTTCATTTCATTAATAAACTAACAATTCAAACAATAAAGTTTAGAAGAATCTCAATGTAAAAGGTATATGACAAGGAATTGAACAAGGAGAATCCTTATAACAATAAGATATATAAACAAATCCTAGAAACTAATTTTTATTTGAATCTTTAGAAACAAGAATATGATGCAATAGAATAAAAAGGAATCACAAAGTAACACAATTTTTTCTTTCTTTATTTAATAAGAAATTGATTAGAATTTAAATGATATAAAAAAATAAAAGGAACACCACACCTTAATGGCATCTAAGAGGGAAGTGAATTGGGTGTTGATAAAATTTGAATAAACCATTACTAAGATAGTGTATTAATAAACAATTTACAAGAGAATAAAGATGATGCAAAATAATGAATTTCAATAACAAATTTATACAATAATGTAAAAAGGGTAAAGGAAGAGAAATGTAAACTAATTTATAATGACTCGATAAACAACCATTTCATATGTCCACTCCTAAGACTCTTCTTAGAATACTACTATAACTATTCTTTCAAGATAAAAAATAACCTTTGTATAATCTTTTCTTGGCAAAGAAGATTTGTATTCTTATCACTGTGAATCTTCCTTCATAGTGAAAAGGAACCTAAATATTACTGAGAATACCCCTAAGATAGTATACAGATCCCCAATAAAAGCTTACAACTTAAAATATCTCACTTTTTCACTTTGATAATACCAAAGAGACTCATTCATAAAGATATGAGACAATGAATGCTCAGATGCTTACTAGCACTTAGAAATATGTGTATAAGACATTCAAATGTCTGTCAATCTAAGAACCAATGAAAAGTATATATTTTAAGATTTAAGACCTTTACTAGTCGTTGGAGCCAAAAACCAGATGTTACAATGGCTAGTTCCTATGTACTAATCGACCACTATGTCATATTAGCCGACCAATATGCATTTAATGCATAATATTCATTATTTTGTTGCATACTGTTTACCACTAGGCCTTATTGGTTAGGTAATGTGTCTCCTAGAGGGACATTGATTGACCACATCAATATATTAGTTAACCAATGTTTCAATAAACACTTCAATTACACAATTAACTTATACTGATCGATCACCAATTTATATTAGTAGACCAATTCCCCAAAAATATTATTTTTAACAATTTCAAATGTTTAAACTCGATTTATTGATGTAATTATAATTTTTAAAAATTTTAAAATGTCCCTAAAATACTTAAAGATAAAGAAGCTTTTCTTTTAAAACCAAAAGTTTCAATATCTCTTGAGAATAAAAAAACTCATGTAACAAAGTAAGATGAAATGTTCATGCATGGTGAGCCTTTAAGATTACCAAAGTAACAAAATGAGATTACAATTAACATTATAAAATATAGAATGACCTTAATGTAGTTTGATCTTCTTTTGTTCTTAACTTGATCTTCACTTTGGAAATTGCAAACTTCAAGTTTCTATTATTAACTTCATGAATTTTCTTCTTGAGTAATGGATGTGTCTTGTCCTTATATTGCTTCTCACTAAAATAATAAACTCATAAGTAGTACTTATATTTTATTACATTAAAACGTAGACCATAAACTTCCATGGTTTAACAATCTCCCACTCTTTAAATGAGAAAACATTTATGATATTGGAGAACAATAATAAAATTAAGCACACAGTTAGGATAATGATTATATTCAAATTAAATATCAAGAACAAAAGAAATCACTAATCTTTCTCAGCCTTTTTTGAATTATAGAAAAGAAATCAATAGTCCAAAAAAAAGTGTCATGGATTATATTAAGGTAGAAAATTCCCAAATTTTAATAAAAATAATTTCCAAAACTCAAACTCAATCAAAATGCTAACAATTAATTACAGTTGGACAAAAATATATTGATTAAACCCTTAATTGCATTTACAAACAACCAATTTCAAAAAAGCACAAAAAATTAAAATGTCCTAAATTTAGTATTGTGCCTATGTTAAAAAGTTCAGTTAGAGTAAAAAACAATTTTTTGATGGGATTATACATTAGAATTGTAAAAAAATATAAACTTAATTGAAATATCCAATCATTAATTTCATAAAAGAGTGTAATAAATTACTCAAATTTGAAACCCTAAAATGACAGTTATGATGCAATCATACTTGATTATTAAATAGCTTATATGAATCTTGTAATTTTATAAAAACAATTTCAAGAACACATACTTCATTAAAACGTCCTAAAATATAAGGAAATTAGGATTTATCCAAATAATATATATGAAGTTTAAACCAAGAAGTAAGCCTGAAATATGGATAATGTCAATTAGTAGGGTTTAGGATAAGGTTTGAAGAGTTTAGGACAAAAAAAATTAAATATCATGAAGAATAAATGAAAAGGTGAGAAAAAAAACATTTAAAAAGTGGAGACAAGTTGATTAACTCAAGTTATTAGTTGAACAATATAGGTCTAGTTACCTCATTCTTATTACAAACTCTAAGGAAGTCAATTTTTCTCTCTTGGAAGGGATATTGGTTGACTAGTGCTTTATATTAGTTAACCAGTGGGAGCCTGTGGTCAACCATTCATACAACTAAACTCTATGCAAACTCACTATAACTTGAAAGAATTGAATTTTCTTACTTATAAGTGATAATGTTCGATCATAGAGCTATATTGGTTGACCAGTAAGGGCATGCAATTGACCATTATTGCAACTAAACTCTTTACAGATTCACTAGAAAGGAAAAAAAGATATTTTTGAGGACACTGGTTAACCATACTATAATATAGGTCAACTAGTATATTTTGAAAAGTTAAGAGACAACTTGAAAACTCAAATCAAAATATTAAAAACATAATCAATCAACTAAATATCAGTAAAGAATGAATTAAAAAATACAAAGGGATCCTTATCATATAATTCTCATCAATCATACCTAATTCTCTTGTACTTATGCAAAATCAATCCTTATTCATTGATTTTGTGGAATTATCGACCAAAATTGATGCAGTGAATGAATAAAGTTTAACTCAATATCCTCATTTTGCAAATATTCTCTGAATCTAGGTATTAAGGTCCACACTATATGTTCGGCCCAAGTCTTCATACTTATTGAGAGAATTGGCGATTTATAATCTGATGGTTGGAGGCGCCTAGGATTTAGAGCCTTTCTTTTATTTGTCAAGGGGAGGGTCAAACTATTTAAAAGCCCGTGTTTAACTCAATTTTTAGTAAGTTCTGCCTGTCACCCTCGTGCACAAGTACAATTATGCACTCCTGATGCGAAAAGGGATCTGTCATGATCGTGCACTCCTGATGAGAAAAACGGTTTGTCAAGATCGTCCTTGCACCCCTGATGCGAAAAGGGTCTGTCATGATCGTCTTAGTGCACGATCGTGCACCCCTAATGAGTGAAAGGTTCTATCACTCAAACTTGTAAAAATCGTATCTTTCAATTCTAATGTCTAAAAAATTTCAAACTTTATACTGTTGAGAAGCTAAGAGGATAAGCTGCAACTTTCATAAAGATCACTTTATCTGATTTGACCTACATCAATACAATTTAATCATAAAAAACAAGACATAATTTCTATCAGTGATAGCACTGCAGCTATGTCCCCTTTTTCTTCTTTTGCCTATTATGAGATATTACATAACCCAAAAAGACCCAGATGCAACAAAAACTAAATAATTCTACATGATAATCTATAGTGAGAATTTGTTTAAATTTGACAACTTTCTTTTCAAATCATCATGATTAAGAGAATTTGCCTAAATGCATACTTGAATATTTGCTTAGCTCTTTGTACATCCCTAATAACTCTAATGTTACACAATATATTATTGTCTGAACAATACAAGGAACAATCTAAGTTTATTAAGGAACTTACTAATCCAATTAATAATTTCTAATAAATGAAAAATGTGTAATATCCTAATTAGCAATTAATGCTACATTAGAACTTTTATAATAACAAAATACTCCTATTCATAAAGATATAAAGGATTTTCACTCATTTTCTTATTGCAATTAGAATATAATGAAAACATTAATTCTTTAAAGTTTAAAATCAGGTGGAGTGAGATTTATTTTCCAAAAAGAAAGGAAAGTCTAAGTATCATTTCATAAGGATGAAGGGAAGTTCTATTAACTATGTGAATTTGGGAACTTTTTATTAACATAAAGTCTTTTTGAGTGACATGGTTACACTTTAAATTCTTAGGGAGAGTGTGAGAATGACCATGAAGTATATAATAGGCAATATGAAAAGGACTTTATTTTAGCTCGATAATTGGAACATGTCGGGTCCTTTATAAAATTTCATATCTATAAGATCAATTACAGAAGGTTTAAATTCTAGAATGAAAATAGAATTTGTGATATCCTATAATTGTTAGCTTTGGTAGTTCTTTAATTTAAGAACACTTGTGAATGTTAGAGATAATTTTCCTTTATACGTTACTAATTCATCAAAAAAGGACTAATTTATTTTGGAGCAATCAACCTTGTCCATTCTTTATTAACAGTTCTTGTATTAAGATCATCAAAGGATAAACCATTATTGTTCATCACCGAAAGCTCCCTTGTTTCCCAAAATGTCTTTTTATTACTAACTTTGTTCTTTGATGTACGATTAGAAGAAATTTATGGACTAAAGATTAGCTTTCCTCCATCTATCTTCCTAATAGAGGTGACTACCTCTTTCATATGAATTTTGAATCATGTGATCATTTTTTTAAAGTGCCCTTACTCATTTGCAATTTGGAACTTCTTTTTGAGAAAATTAAATCTCAATTAGTCTTATATGATCTAACAGTCTATAATTTAATGAATGTCTTCCAATCTATGGTCTTCAAACTTGTATTTAGCTATTGTGTATATACAATTTAAGAAGAAAGGAATTTCAACATCTTTAAGCATCGCTTTAATAATGGGGATAATGTCTTTAGTCCCTCTAATAATGGGGATAATGTCTTTAGTCATTTGTTTTAGTGATAAGGAAGATAATAGTTGCCAAAAGAATCATTTATAACATAACATCATATATGATTATTAGATAAGGGTTATATTTGTTATTTGTCTCTTTTAATGTAAACTTCTAATTCCATCCTAAGTTAATTCCTTCTGGTAGTCAATTATAGTGGTATTCATTGATACTTTTTAAATTGGCATCCCATTGTACTACCTTTGTTATGATATTTAGCTTATTAATTCAATCTTTTTTATTTTAAAAATACATATTCTTCCATTAAAAAAAGAAAGAAATGAAAGAAACATTTGTGGATGAAAGCCTTGCTAATAAGGGTCAATGAGATAAAGTAAACTTGAAATGAGAAGAAGAAAATCGGTAAATATCAAAATAAATCAACTACTAATAAAAATATTCAAAATCTTCATTTCCACTCACTTCGTCTTCTTCATATGATTGACATTGTGGACTAATATTATATTCAAGTCCATAAATAAAACTATCTCTTCACATGACAAGTAATTTTATTAATATATATATAACTAAAACTATTGATTTTTAAGATATAAATAAAATCATATTAATAATGTTAACTAATATTTCGGAAAAACAAGCATGTGTCATATTAAAATAACCAAGATATTATTTCATAACAGTTTTTTATGAAAAAAGTGAAAATTTTGATAAAAATTGGTAAATTGGTGCTAATTTTGATTAGAAAATTTTGTGAAATGTCACAGTAAATAATAATTTAGATTAAAATTAATTATAAAATATTCAACTTTAAGATATGGATGATTAAAAGTAGCAATAGTTTATGTCAAACTTGGGCTGAAATTTTGAGTTCAAGCACAGGTTGGATTCAAAGCCTCAAGTCAAGCAGGCTAAGCTTAAGCCCAAACTCAGCCAAAAACTTGGTCAATGATTGGGTCTATTAACTTTTGACTGGTTCGACAAAAGTTGTCATTCTTACATATTATCTCAATTCTTCTCTTTTCTTTATTACTTAAACATTGAATTATAAAACTTGTTGCTCCGGGAGCTCTCAACTATATTCTTAATTAATTTCTAAACAAAAGTTTTCGATGAGGATACAAAATTATCAATGAAGATGAGATTGACAAGTTATCATATTAAGAAATGTTTCGTTTTATGTATGTTTAGAAGCTTAAATTATATTTTACTTAATGAAAAGTGGTTTAATTTTTAGTAAGATTTGTTCTTAAACCATTTAATTTGCAATAATTGATCGTCTAGGATGACGTAACATAACTATATATATAATTTTATTTTGATCAATGGACCTTGAATTCTACTTTTACAAAGTTTCTTACATTCACCACTTCAACTTAAAAATAAATACGTAATTTAATATAATCTAATGTAAATTGAGTAATTCAAAATCAATCTAGCTCACGCACTTTATTTTTTTAACAAATTAATTTAAAAATAAATTAAAAGTCAGTAAATTAAGAAAATTTTAATAAAAGTCAAATTGAAGACTGTCTCTAAATCTAAATCCTGCCAAACACCAAAGACTCGAGACTCACTGGCACATTCATTTCTTTATTTTTTTCCACCAAGTCTGTCGCCTGGACAGTACGTGGGTGACGTAAGTTCTAAAAATTTGAAGCGTAGAGCTATGAAAAGTCTTCAAGAGACGGCGGGGCTCTAAACCTGTCTTTTTGTACAAAAAGTAAGGCATTTCATCATCCTCGCAGCCCCAAATGGATGGAACCAATGAAACTGCAATTACACAGATGAGGAAATCAGTTGAGACCGTTGGTTGTTCTACTGAGGTACGCACTTTTTCTTAAACCGTTCTTTTCTGTTTTCAATTTGTAATTAAGATTAACTCATTTACGCAATCAATTCGTTGAGAGGCCTGTGATTTACTTTTGGTTTCCTATGCCCGGTTGTATGTCTGTTGTGTGTGAGTTCACGTAACTTATTGGTTTCTTTACGTAGAAATATGGAGACTCAACATTGTTGAGGTTCTTGTTTGCAAGATCAATGAACCCAGAGAAGGCAGCAAAAATGTTCGTACAATGGCATAATTGGAGGTCTACTTTTGTTCCAAATGGGTTTTTCCCAGACTGTGAAGTCCACGATGAACTGGACTCGAGAAAGATATTTTTGCAAGGTTTATCAAAGGATGGACATCCATTACTAATCGTCAAAGTGAGAAAGCATACTCCCTCCAAGGATCAACTCCAATTCAAGAGTACGTACTAGAATTCAGTCAATTACATTGTTTCTGTCACAAACTGATCTGTTAATGTTCGTCCATGTCGTTTGGTCTTCGTTTCAACGAAGTTGGTCTCTGATTTGGTGGGTGCAACGATGCCATCCGATCTAGATTTGTCGCATGCATTGTGCATATGACATGCGCAAGAGTTTTTGAGGTGGATAGTCGAATTGGAATATTTTGACCGATTCACTTCTTTTGGTGGGCTGACATGGTGGGGGCTTAAAAAATATTTTCCCGATGTTGGCCGGTGGGAATGATATTCTATTGTTCGCTATGATAGTCAAAGTTCCCTTTATTTAAAAGCGTTTTCTTGATTTTACTATAGAAGTCGATGGGGATGGGCCGGTGACCGAAGAAAAGAAAAAAGAATCTAATAGTTTGTGCTAATCCTAATTGCACTTGTCTACATTAAGAATACGTTAATTGTAGCATCGACCTTTTTCTTCCCTGGTTGAAGATTAAGGTGGCTTACGCTGTACTATTCTTCTTGTTTCATCGGAAGGAATTGGTCATAACCAAGGGTACGTTGAGGCATACATGATAATTTACTTGTATTAAAATTTTGTTTCTAGCAGGAAAATTCTTGTGATCCTTTTTCAGATAAACTGAATTGGACTACTAATCATGATTGTGTTTCCTTCTACTATTTGTAATTACATGGTATGGTGTAGGCAGCTCTATTTGCACATTTTTACGAGAAGCCCGGGTTTCTTGGAATACTTTGTTTGGTTAGTAGTTGTACATGTTTCCTTTTTGGGATATATAACACATTTCTTGTAAACCAGGCTGAGTTGCTCTAGGGTAGTTCAATTTTATTCCTACTCCATCAGTATATTATGGATTTGATGAATTTGAGGGCAGTGATAATGAGCCAGCAATTATTAGGATATTAAGGGCTACTGTGGTTTTGCAAGGACTGGGTGCAAACTAATGAAATGTTATTACCAGGATCCTTCCTTTGTTTCATTATCACAGTCATTACCAAGAAGTAAGCATTTTGTTTGTTTTGTTTTTGTCTTCTTTGCAGAGTTTGTGGTTCATCTGCTTGACAAGACCATTGCAAGGTATAGTTTTTGTTAACAAATGAGAAACGAGGTCTGAGATTTTGACTTGTCAGAATCATATATGAATCTGTTAACTCTAGACATTGAAGCAGATCTTGTGATTATTCTAAGTGATGAAACTCAGATCTTTGTTTAGATTTTATTTTAATTGCTTTGGAGTTTTAAAAAATCTAAAATATACTTGTATCCTTACCATTGTGAACAGAGTCAAGACCAGAGGAACCTAGAGAGCATCTAGGTTTTTCGGTTGCTTAATGGTTCAGAAGTAGATTACATTTATTCATAGTAGCACTTGGCAATACTTGTAATTTTCTTTTGTAAAATGTATTTAATCCCAACTGGTTGATAGTTGAGAGTTCAACTTGGAACACTCATCATGTAAATTCTTCACTTCAAACTTTTTCCTTTGGTGTGGTTATTTGCTTGATCTTTGAATAGAGTGATCAGTTAATACTAGAAACCACCATTGTAACATATTCAATTTCCATGTTTCAGTGCAATTAAAGGAAGAGAAATAGGCAATGAGAAGTTAATTGCCATTCTTGACCTTCATCAAATTACGTACAAAAACGTTGATGTTCGTGGCTTAATCACCGGTTTCCAATTTTTGCAGGTATTCTTTCAACTGCAAGAAAATTAAGCATATACTAATGTTGCAACTTTTGTAGTTGGTGAAAGAAAAAGAAAAGGGAAAAGGGCATCTTAAAATGAAATCATTCTTCCGTTCCCAGTTATGATGATTTATTGTTAAGAAGAAAAGGCGTTAGCGAGTATCTGTTTCTTCTTTCACAATTTTTTAACACTGGATAGAATCAGAACGATGTACTTTGTGTTATAGCCTCGTAGCTTCAAGCTAGTTATTGATGTACTTTCATGGTTGTGGTCATTCAGGCATACTATCCTGAGCGTCTAGGGAAGTT
>JAOSBN010000006.1:23103088-23113269 GCA_027563595.1 Erythroxylum suave
AAATCATGTCAAATCAATTTTATATTGTAAATCATGTCAAATCAATCTCTCTCTTTATGTTCTATATTGGACAAGGACAAATTGAAATCTAATGGTTTAGATTTTATACATAAATAAAATATTTATATGAACTTAACTCAAATTTTTTATGTTGTAAATCATGTCAAATCAATTTTATATTGTAAATCATGTCAAATCAATCTCTCTCTTTATGTTCTATATTGGACAAGGATAAATTGAAATCTAGTGGTTTAGATTTTATAGATTGGCATTGAAACCTGAGAATTGTTCTCAGGTACGAGCGAAAGGAATATTTCTCGAATTCTCCCCTTCCTGAACCACCCCTTGCAAGAGCCACTAAGGAATCGATTGATGTGTGTAATAAGCACTCATATGATGAGGTTGATGTACATTGCCTCATGGTAGTGACGATGCCACCCGAATTTCAAAGGCTATTCAAGTTGAACATGTCATATTACATCATAGAGTAGCTTAAGAAAATATTTCTTGAGCAAGCTCGTGTTGAGAGCTACAATGTGATCAAGTCTCTTTTGACTGTTAAAATGTTAAAGGGTACCTCTACCAACAATCACATGCTCAAGGTAATGAGTCTTTTGGAGTAGATGGATAGGCTAGGTCTCCCATTGGACTAATGGTTGTCCACTGGCATTGTCCTCAACTCTTTGCCTCCATGTTATTCTTCATTCATCACCAACCACCATATGCATAGGATGGAGAAGAGTTTGAAGGAACTTTATGGGATGCTTAAGATTACTGAGAAGGATATGAAGGAAGGAGTTTCTCATGTCTTGGTGATTCAGGAGGGAGGGAAGAAGATAAAGAAAGGTAGGAACAAGTGCAAAGTTAAGAAAAAGGGCAAAGATGGCAAATGGAAGGCTCAAGTGGTGACTTCAAGCACTCCCAAGGCCAGAACCCCTTCTGATGTTGAGTGCTTTTATTGTAAAGGCAAAGGACATTGGAAGAGGAATTGTCATAAATAGCTCAAGGACTTGATAGTGGAAAGATTCCATCTTCTTCTTCAGGTATATGTGTTGTTGAGATTAACCTTGCCACCTTTATTTCTAGTTGGGTATTAGATACTGAATCTTGTGCTCATGTTTGTTCAAATATGTAGGCGCTAAAGGATAGGAGGATGCTTGGAAAGGGCGAAGTGTAACTACATGTCAAGAATAGGGCAGGTGTTGTAGTTGTTGATGTTGGGTGCGTTGAGTTGCATTTACCTAGTGGGCTTATAATGGAACTTAAATGAATATTTTTGTTTTTGTCCATTTCTTAAAACATTATCTCCATTTTTTTTGGACAATAATGGTTTCTCCTTTACCATCTCAAATGGAGAATGTTTGTTTTATATTGATGGTTTGTTTTATGGATCTTTTTGTGTTAAGAATGGTCTATATTTGCTTGAGATGGATAAACAGGTCCATAATGTTAATAACAAAAGACTCAAGACATGTCATAAGACTACTACTCCTATGTGGCATCGTCGCCTAGTTCATATAAATGAGAATTGCATTAAGAAATTGAAAAAAGTAGGACTTCTTGGTCAATTTGATTTGTAATCCATTGGGACATACGAATCTTGACTACTAGGAAAAATGACCAAGATGCCCTTCACTAAGAAAGGTAAGAGGGCAAGTGATTTATTGGGTCTAATACATAGTGATGTATGTGGACCAATGAGTACCAATGCTTGAGGTGGTTTGCAATAATTCAACATGTTTATCGATGATTTCTATAGATATGGTTATGTCTATTTAATGAGACATAAGTCTAAATCTTTTGAAAAGTTCAAAGAATTCAAGAATGAAGTTGAGAACTAACTCAAAAAGAAGATTAAAGTCTTGCAATCAGATCATGGAGCAAATACTTGAGTCATGAGTTTGGAGCTTATCTTAGAAAGTGTAGGATCGTCTCACAACTCGCCCCTCCTAGAATGCCACTATGAAATGGTGTTTACGAGAGGAAAAATTGAAATTTTTTAGACATGATTTGATCTAGGATGAGTCAAGCCAAACTTCCAATTGCATTTTGGGGATATGCACTTGAAACTGCTACATTCACACTAAACTTCCATCAAAGTTTATAGGAAGGACACCATATGAGATATGCTTTGGCAAAGTGCCTAGCATGTCTTTTCTAAAAATTTGGGGTTACGAGGCATATTTCCAACGTTTAACATCTAACAAGTTTTTCTTTAAATCAGATAAGTGCTTCTTTGTGGTGTTTCCTAAGGAAACTTAAGATACTACTTCTATCGCAAGTCAGAGAACAAAGTATTTATTGCTCAATATGGAGTGTTCTTAAAGAAAGAGTTTCTCGCAAGAGGAAGTAGTGTGAGTAATGTTAGACTTGAAGAAATTCAGGAAACACTACAAGATAATGAGGCCAATAAGAGCCACATTATCCCCCTCGTAGATGCTTATATCAATAGGAGTTAGGCACAACCAATCCACAAATAGTAGTGGAAGAGGCACATGACCGGCCTCTAATTGAATCGACACAACTCGAAGTTGAACTTGAGCCACAAAGAGTTATGAAGGAAGGTCAATTAAGGTAGTCCACGCACCTAAGAGGTATATGGGACCACACAAGGTGACAGTGTTGGACACTAAAGCTCCACTAACCTATAAGGAAGTGATGGAAAGACTAAACTCCGATGACTAGCTTAGAGCCATGAAATTTAAGATACAGTCCATGCATGACAACTAGGTTTGGAGCTCGGTTGATCTTCTTATTGGGGTAAAACCTATTGAAAACAAGTGGACAAAACGAAGATAGACATAGATGGAAATTTGACTAATTACAAAGCAAGACTGGTTGCGAAAGCTTTTAGACAGATTGAAGGAGTTGATTATGATGAGACCTTCTCGCCCGTGGCTATATTTAAGTCAATTAAGATCCTCCTAGCAATTATTGCTTTTCATGATTATGAAATATGGAAAATGGATGTCAAAACTGCCTTTCTAAATGAGGATTTAGAAGAGGATGTGTATATATCACAACTAGAAGGTTTTGTTGATCCAAACTATTTTACAAAGGTGTGCAAGCTTCAAAGATCTATTTATGGATTGAAGCAAGCATCACAGAGTTGGAACAAGCACTTTGACAAAGAGATCAAAAAGTTTGATTTTGTCAAGTGTAAGGAAGAACCTTGTATTTACAAAAGGATTAGTGGGAATGCAATAGTCTTCCTAGTATTATATGTGGATGACATATTTCTCATTAGAAATGAAATTCCTTTATCAGAGTTCGTCAAGTCCTCATTGATGAAGGTATTCTCAATAAAGGATTTGGGCGAGGTTGCATATATCTTAAGCTTTAAGATCTATAGAGATAGATTTAAGAGGCTTATTGGATTGAGCTAGATTACATATATTGACAAAGTGTTGAAGACGTTCAACCTTCAGGATGCCAAGAACGGTTTCTTGCCCATGTCATATGGTATCCATCTCGGCAAGGATAAGTGTCCTTCGACACCTGGTGACCTGGTTGTGATGAGTAGAGTTCCATAGGCTTTGAAAATTGGCTCTATCATATACACCATAATATGCACTCGCCCTAATGTATCATATGCTTTGAGTATGATTGGTAGATATGAAGATACTCCAGTCTTAGTGCATTGGACTATAGTCAAGAATATCCTTAATTACCTAAAAAGGTCTAAGGATATGTTCCTTGTGTATGGCGGGGATTCTGTGTTCGTTGTAAGGGGTTTACACTGATGCTAGTTTTTAGACCGATTGTGATGATATGAGATCATAATCAGGGTATGTGTTCATCCTCAATGGAGGAGCAGTGAACTGGAAAAGTTCCAAATAAGAGACCACAACTGATTCCACCACCAAGGTCGAAGACATAGTTGCTTCTTAAGTAATCAAAGAGGGATGTTGGATCAAGAAGTTTATCTCCAAACTTCATATAGTTCCTAGTGTTCCTAAACCAATTGAGCTATATTGTGATAATAATGGAGCTATTGCTCAGGCGAAGGAACCTAGGTACGCTAAAGGTTTAAGCACATTCTATGTCATTATCACCTAATACGAGAGATCATAGAGAAGGGCAATGTAAAGGTTTGTAAAGTTGATTTGGTCGAAAACAAAGTCAACCTGTTGATAAAACCTTTTTCTCAAACCAAACTCTTAGTTCACACTGCATCAATAGGTATTAGATATATTGGTGATTGGATTTGGGTATACTTTTCTTTATACATAAAGATGTATTTTGTATATGAGGCAACACTTGTTTAGAGCTTTTATGCATAAAGATGTATTAGGATTAGTTCTAGTTCAAGTAGGAGATTGTTAGTGTTATGATCTAGAAGTCAATCATTAGATGGTTGTATTCTAACACTCATGTTTGTAAATTGGGTGGTTTATATCATTTTGTTCCATACACTTTCATTATTTATTGATTATTCGAGTTGAGGACTCTGATTGTAAAACTCTATAATGGAAAATAATGATTACTCTGAAATGTCGTTAATATTGGTAATTAACATGGAATATTAATTGATCACTAAAAGATTAGTATGTGGATTAAATGATGGTGATTTTTTACAAACCAATCCATAAGGAGTTATCAGTTTAATCACATAGATACATAATGGAGATTATGGTATTCGATAGACCCTAAATGAAACATTATTAGGATTGTGATTATGTCATTAATGGTTCATACTTATCTTCAATTCTATGGTATGAGATGCTCATTTTCTTATATGATAAATGTGTATTTGTTGGCATTGTCTAACGCTAACCGTAATAGGTAGCTATACAGATAATGCCACAGTATGTGTGACTTGTGTAGAGGATAAATATTCATCAAGAATACTGTTATCCCGCATATATGATATGAGTGATAATGTCTATAGACCCTTGATAAAGTAATAATGTATGCATGCAATATAATTAAGGAGTTAATCATATTTATGATTTACTTTGAAAAATCAAGAAAGAATAAATTGGCAAGAATGACATATTCCAATCTTGCATTTATTCAGGTTACTATAAGACAAGAGAATTGACATGAGCATTTATTACTTCGGGATTGTGGTTTATGTATGATACTTATCATTTGTGTCAATTGAGTAATTATAATTCATTTTGCTGGATATCATTTATGATGTATAGAATTAAAAGGGGTTTTTAATTTTATTGTCAACATGACATAATTCTCAATAGGTCACACCAGAAAAGATTTGATTAGAAAAGGAAATTATTCTAGTATATCATATGGAGATATGAATATAAAGATAAAATTAATTATAATTGTTATAATTATTTTGGTTGTCATATGGTATTAGAATAAATGTTATTAGATAATAAATTTAATCCTAGATAAATTTATTTGATATGTATGACATGCCTTGTAAATTTAATGCTCAACAAGATAATGGACATAATTATATGGTATAGTTAAATGGAAATTGGATCAAATGTTTAATTATTTTGAAACATGAAATAAATGGCAAAGTGACTATTTAAATGAAAATTTACACGGTCAACCTTGCAAGAACAAGAGGTTTCCATGAAATTAATGTAAACATGTGTTTAAAGTCTCATCATTGTTTCTAGGCTTTATTTACACAAGGGCATTTTAGACAATTAAATAGGCTTTTAATTAACTTTAATTTGTCCAAAAGGGAGAGAACTTTTCGACATTTTGATGTGATTTTCCAGCTGCTGCTATTCTTCTTCTTCTTCTTCTCTCCCGTAGTTTTCAACCTTTTCTTTTCTCTTTTGTCTTCCTCCAAGCTACCAATTTTCTTCATCCTTCTTACAAGACTAAAAAAACTTTTCCATTTATCTTGTGTGTTGAGCAATCACTCACCCATCCTTTTTTCTTTCATTTTAGGGAGTTTTTAAGATCAAAGATAAGAAATTGAAGTACCATCTAGCATTGGGAAACTTTGAGCTTTATAATCAATCTTTAGTGGAAACTTTGGAGTGCATCTCATTTGGTGCAAAGGAGGTGAAGCCGTGAGTAAGGATCTAAAGTAATGGGTAAGAGGGTGAAACTGTGAGATCTTTTATTTGGTTTAGAGACCAAGTTTGTGTTATTTTGGTTTATGAATTGGTTGCAAGACAAAATCATTGGGTTCTTTTTAGTTTTAAAATTTTTTGTTTAACCCACTTCAGCCCTCACGAAACCTACATAATATGTCTTTTAAAGGACTATTAGTTAACCACATCATCATATTGATTGGCCAATGTGCCAACAAACACTTTAGTTAGACATTTAACTTACATTAGTTGACTACTAATCTATAGTGGTCAACTAATACGATTTTAACAACTTCAAATGCTTAAACTTGACATTTTTTAATGCAACTATATTTAAGATAATTTCTGAAATTTCCCTAAGAGAATATTTAGAAAATTAAGAGGCTTTTTCTTCTAAGAACAAAATCTTCAATACCTCTTAATGAATGGCAAGACTCATACAATGAAGTAAGATGAAAAGTTTAAGATTAGCGCAGTAACGAAACGAGATTACAATTAACAATACAAAATATATAATGACCTTAATGTGAATTGATCTTCACTTTAAATGTTGCAAATGTTAACTTTCCTTTATCATCTTCATCAACTTTTTTATTAAGTTATAGCTACATCTTATTATTATATTACTTCTCACTAAAATAATGAACTAATTAGTAATAATTATACATTTTTATCATCAAAACATCAATTGGTACCTATCTTCGTTCAACAAGAGTCTTATCTCTAATACCAACTGATGTAAAACTACTTAGGATTAAAAATACAGATAATTATAAATTATGTAGAAATAACCCAAGAAAACTAAATATGATATATTAAGTAAATTGACTCATTGATTATAAAGAATCAAAATCTAAATCCATTGAGAAATTAACTAGCATAAAGAAAGAATTCTTTGATAATTTCAAAGTTTAACGAAGAATAAGAAAAAAAAACACTTATGACTATCAATAAACAAAGATGTCAAAAACTCCTTTAAATTGAAAACAAGCATTTGTTAAATAATAGTTTAAAAATAGATTTTGAAGCAACCATGAATTGAGATATGATTGTGTGTTAGGTTATATTGGCTACAAAAATTCTAATGCTAGTGAACATGTTCTAGAACATACTTATAACTAAGATCATGAATCCTTTTGTAATTTTAATACGTTAAACATAGTTTGGAACATACTCATGGTTGAGATTATGGATCTTTCCATAACTTCATAAAGCTAGATATAATTTGGGACATAATCGTGTTAGAGATATGACCTAAAAATTATTTTTCTTAAAGGTTTCACGAACTAGTATATTATTGGGTTATGTTCACATCTAAGCCTTATCCAACCTTATCTTGGATTAAGTTAACCAATAGTTGGTCTTTATATAGGTTCAATAAGCCCCACAAATTAGTTTTGGAAGTGCTTTTTGAAGCTTAGGCTAGTACACTACCATCTTGTATTGACATCTAAACCTTCTCTAATATTAAAATTAAGTTAATTAATGCTTAGTCTTTGATATGAGCAAGATCCCTACCATATAAATCTTTGAGCCAAGTACACCTATTGAAACATAGTATAATGATAGTGAATATCGAGTGTAGATCTCATAAAGACTACAAATACTAGTAATTATCTCTCTATTACCTAATTGATAAATTAAGATGATGATATAATTTAAATAATAAAACTAAAACAAAATTCAACATAAGTAGTTACTAATAACCAAATTGCTCAAAGGTTAACCAAATTGAATAACAATACTTAGGAAAAGAACTCACTTTAGACTTATTAAGCTATTAACCCTTTTATGCAATTTTATTAACGATCATTGAACCATGAAAATTTCTATCTTATTTTATTATCTTTCTCACAACTATCAACACCTAATCCTTTGTTAATTAACTAAAACCTCTTTCTAGTTAAAGCCCTTAAGATTACATTAATCTATTCATGAATTTCACTTTTAGGTTTTACCCTAATCTAGAGAATTTGCGTCGACCTATCTCTAGGTTTACATGTAACTCCTTTTAATTATAGCAGATCTATTAATACAAAAGGATTTCTTAATCTCAAGTGCTTAAAGTCAAACATGAAATAATATTCCAGTCATATCAATTCAAGAACTAATCAAAAACACATAATTGAATACGATGAATCAATAATCAAACTGCATTGAATAATAGATTAAAACATAAAGTCTATCCTACCTAGGCACTAACAAATTTAGTTCATAAAAATAGAAAACATAGTCAAAGGTTCAAATGAAAATTAAAAATAAGAGAATTCATTGTATATCCCTTTTTCTTTAATACAATCTAGTAAAACTTCGACAAAAATATGCCTTTTATCGGATCTCTATGTTACGAGTAAAACTTAGACAAAAATATGCCTTTTATCGGATCTCTAAGTTAATCTCAAATTCTCTACCATTCTAAAGTTTAAAATTGTGTTTAAAGCTTGAATTCTCCTAATTTTTCCTTCATAATTACCTTTTTATACTTTCCAATCAGGGTTTTCACACTAGACATAGTCACCTATGCAATCGTATACAATGACCATGTCCTTCAAAATCGCTTAAAAACTTAACTGTAGTGCAAAAATAAGGATTCTGAAGCTTACACAAGTAGTGGATACTGTTATTTACAAGAATCACACATGCATGTTTACCTCAGTAATGGAAAAAAATCTTTTAACCCTTACATAGTTATTGGTACTTACATAGTCCCTCACATGATTATGTACATGTCTGACATAACCTTGTAAATGTCTTATATGGCCATGTATATGTCTCATATGGGCGTGTACTCCATCAACACAAACGTGTGCTTCCAAAATAATTTTAATTCTTTCAGATCGTGCCCTAATTTCACTCAACTTTTTCTCTTTTCAATATATGAAGGCAATTAGGAGCTAAAAACATGACAGAAATGAATGAAGTACTAAAAACTATAAAAAATCCTAGATAAACAAACAAAATGCACAAAACATGAGATTAAAACTATAATCTAGTAAGCTTTTATTAGTTTTTATGTAGGTTCAATATGCCTCATAAATTAGTTCTTGAAGTGCTCTTTGAAACTTTGTCACAAATGAATTAACCCATTCAAAACCTATTTAGTCATATTACTCCTAACTCTTATAACTAGTCCACTAGGCATAATCAGTAGATCCCTTAAAGTTCAGTTATCATGCTTTTATTATTAAGATTAATGATTGAATATTATTAATTCCTTACACTCGTTAATTTAGGTCTTAAAGGACTTTCTCTTGCAAAAAACGTCATTCTGGTTTTAAATTGCCAAGTCAAAATTTTCATAGTTCTAGCCAAAATATGAACCTTGCTATCCAGGGCCTTTAATTATTTACCTCTCTCTCAGATCTTTTAATTTAACTCCTTCATGATCTTCTAATTCCTTTTGGTCATCTTGTTTGAGTCTAAAAAGATCCCTCAATGTTTTTGTTAGCCTTATCATTGTATACCTCCATAGCTATAAAGTCCTATGAAAAATAGTTCATAAGACTTTGTAAGCCCATATTTATTGATATGTTAAAGGAATTTAAGGTAATCTTACCTTGGAAAAGTTAAACTTAACCTATTGACATACTCATCTTTAAGGAATTATTCTCTAGCATCCTTCTATCTTTAGGTAAAACTGTGTATCTACATTTCAACTGTATTTTTATAAATGATGGAGTCACTCACCTTGACATAACAATTTGGAGGAAATATCTCCACCTTAGGTTTGGTCCTTTTTCCCTTATCATTAAAGGTAGTAGGTTGGGAAGAAGGGGCTTCTACACCCTTAGTGGAGGAGAGGCCTAAGTGCCTTCTTCACCTGATTTAAGTCTAGATTGATGTAAACTATGGGGACACATATGATAAAGCAAACCACGTGGTTATAAATTTGGATTGGTTGTGCCTTTTGTTGTGTTTTCTTATTCTTTTTCTTTATGATGAAGTCCTGGTTGTGAGTCATAGAGATAAGCTTGTATATATCACTTCCTATAAAGTATGCATATATAGGGTTACCATTAAAATCATCTGCACAAATAAAGCTTTATAAGCATGAAACATACATGTTTGTTAATCTGCTATGGTAACCTCTGGTAAGAGATCTTCCTCTGGAGGAAATGGATTCACAAAATTCATTAAGGGTCTCTGGGGGGGGGGGGG
>JAOSBN010000006.1:23121703-23145309 GCA_027563595.1 Erythroxylum suave
CATTAAGGATTCATTCAAACTCTAAAACATCTCTAAATCAATTTATGAATCATTAATCATCATCCATGTAAAAGCAATACATGAATCTACCACATTCCTCATTCACGTTTTTAGCATGTTTCTATCCTCATTTTATGATCATTTAACACTTAACTATCATCATAACATGTTTCATTTAACAATTAAAGAAGAGTGATGCTTATACTTACTTGATTTAGCTTCTAATCCTTCAAGAAAACACCAACCCTATCTTGGTTGACAGCCCATGTTTCAAGGTGGGAGGTTGGTTTTCTTGTTGGGGAATGAGGAAGACAAGAAGGTGAGAGTAGCAAGTGAAAGATGAGAGCAAAGTGTTGATAGCTGGGTGAGTGATCGTGGGAGTGAAGAAGAGAAGAAGAAAAGAGATAGAGAAGCCACAAAAATGAGAAAGAAATGAAGAAGAGAGAGGCACAAAGTGGGTAGAGAAAGCAAAAATAACATCATGAAAGACAAAACAAAGAGAGACTTTAAAATTAAAAGAATAGTGATCTAAGACTTGGTCACTTGCCACATGTCATAATCCTATAGGTTCAAACTAGTTCATTTGTTAAACTAATCCAATCAACTCCAATTTCTACTCCAATTGTCTTCAAATTTCAATGACATAAGTCATTAAATCTCAAAGTCATTTATAAAAATTTTCGCTACCATTTGACTCTTAATTCTACTGCTATTCATCAATTATCTTGCCACTTGACATTTTTCCTAGTCTGAAAATACCCAAAAAAATTTAAATTCTCCCAAAATTTTAAATCACTAAATACACTCTCTAAATCAATTTTCAACAAATAAAAGCCACAATTGTCAACAAAATCACATTCACAATTCAATTATAATTAATTATACCCGAAATGTCTATGAATGCATATACAATTATTTTCATATGCAAAAATTCAATATTCAAGAATATGAGCATGAAATGCATTTCTAAGCTCTCATTAATCACTCATATTTACTATTCTAACCTCCCAAGATGTTACAGGGTGACATTCGTACTAGTAAAATTATTCTAACAAAACCCATTAGTAAATGCTCTGTCCAATCTTTCATGACAGAATCCATTTGACCATGTGTATCTAGTCCTTATATAACCTAGGTCTATCATTCCATTTCTTTCAATCCATTCTCTATATCTCTTATAGTCATTGAAGGGCTTTCTCCCTGTTTTGTCATCTCATGTCGTTATAGCATTAAAATCTCCTATTACCATCTAAGGATCAGTGATTTCTTCTGCCAAACTATGTAACTTATTCCACAACTCCTGTCTATAGTTGGCTTTGGGGCTACCATAAACAGCAGTAAAGTATGTATGAGAATTATTAGGTAGAAATAATTTATAGTGAATAAACTGCCAGTTACTATAAATTATCTGAATACCGATTGGCTCATTCCAAAGCAACCAAATTCCACCCAAGTATCCTACTACCTCTACCCTATGGGATTTTTTTCATGGTTATTTTCTTGATTGTATTACGAACGTCAATTCCACTTATTCTGGGTTCAATAACCACAGCTATTTTAATCCTACGTAAGGAAATAAGAGATTTTAATACAACTATTTTTTCTATTTTTCCTGCTCCTTGGTAGTTCCATATGAGAAAGTTATACTCCATTAAAAATAATTAAGGAACCTTACCTCGCGGCCACGGACGTTTCACCGACGTCCATGTCCTCTTCTGGCAACGTCCCCCCATCTGACAGGTGGTCTGGCAGTGCATCCCTCAAGTCTGACGGCTGCTCCTCCAGGGCTTGCAATTCGTCGTCGTCATCGAGGTCATCCACGTCGTGTCCTGCTGGAATGATGCCCCTTATTTGCAACTTCCCCTTCACATTAAATGCCTTGGATAAATTCAGTGGTTTGGTGACCGGGGAAATTCCTTCTGACGATGGTGTGAGGCAGTGCTGGACGTTCTCTAGGTGTGGGATGATGATAGTAGTGTGGTCTAGTTCCGATTGGGCTGAGTGGTTTTTGTTGTTGGGCAGTGGGCGATGGGATTGGAAGTCCAAGCTTTGTGGTTGGGCTTTAGTGGCTGACTAGTGCAGAAAATGAAGACCATTGATGCCATCCTAGTGTGCTGCCGTTTTGCTTGGTCCGGCCTTACTGGTGTGGGCCTCGTTTTTGGAGCTCTGGTCAACATTGTCCCTCAGCCTCTTCCCACCTGAGGTTGCTCCTGTTTTGGGCCTCGGGATTACTTTGTTGACGGTCGAGCCTAGTTTAAAAGTTCCCAGGCCAATTCCACCTGATATAATTCCCACGCCTTTGGCGTTATTGGTCTGCTGGTCAGTTTCTTCCTCGTTTCTTTCTTAAAGAATTGTGGAGGAGTTCGTCGCTCTAATGTAATTATTTCTGTTTATGACCGTTGCGGGAGATCTGACAGCAGGGCCACGCCAGATTCTTTTTAGTACTTTCATCCACTCTCCCACGCCATCAGGGCGTTCAGGCTCAACAAATTTGGTTGGAATTGAAATAGCCTTAGGAGTAGAGTCCGATTGTGACACAGCTTCTACTCCCGCTTCTGCTCCCACCTGTTCTCCATCGTCGCCTGCTTTCGGTGAGGTTTCAGATGCTTTTTCTGTCTGGAAAGTGGGACAGGATTCGGCGGAATGCCAATATTTTCCGTAGAGAAACATATCAATGGTAAGTCTTCGTACTCGATCTTGTAGCTGCAATCGTCGATCTCTACCATCCCTTTTAGGGATTTAGCTAGGTCCATTTGAACAGCAATTCCGGCGCATCTGCCCCTTTTTGCTGTAATGGTGCTGCGATCGGCCTTGATAAAGGTCCCAATTGGTTTGATTATTTTGCGTAGGATGCTTTCGTGGAAACAGTGCACCAGCAGTTCAAGGATTCTAATCCATAGTGCCACAGTTGTTAAATTCTCTGTTTCCACAGATAGACCATGAGATAGTTTGATCCAATGGTCCAAGGGCCATTTAGAATTGCATTGTTGTAGTCTTCCTCATTGGTGAGAGTGACTGTATATTTACCATTGATGCAATCGGTCACTAGTAGCTCACCTTGCAGCTTCCAAATGACTGAAAGTCTATTGATTAATGCTTTGTAGTGTACCATACGGCCAAGAGGACTGATTACCACCGCAAAGCCCATTGCCTCCCTCATCCGTTGTTGTACCGGTTCGAGAAATTTAATCGAGTCGATTCTGTTTTTTGTAGTGTAGACCACTTCATCTTCATTGACTTCGACTGTCTTTCGTGCAGGGGGTTTGGGGTGAGCTGGTTGGCTTGCTGTTTGACCCAACACTGCATCTTTGAAGGAAAATGCTTGGGGGACTTATTGCGTTGGGGGGATGATGGAATTTTCTCTGTTTTTAACCTTCTTTGTAGCTGGATTTTCATCTATATGAACCGGATGTTCTGTTTCTGTTGCCATCACAATATCTCTTTTTTACTTCCAGCTCTCATAATGCTTTTCGCTTTTTCACGTTGGATAAAATATCTTTTTGATCTGATATGGTTTTTCTTTGATACTTCATCATCATTTTTGATAACACGGAATTCTCTCTCATCCACCCTTCCCGTCAGCACAATGCTGCTAGAAACCTTATTAAAATCTTCAAACTCTTGCCCATAAACACACGTGTTATAATTTGATATGTTGGAATGAGATGCATTAACACAAAAGACCTATCAAAGAAAGTTGGAAATCGTCTACCCGATAACAACTTACATTATTTTGTAGCAAGGTTTAAACTTTTAACCTACAGTCAAGTTGTAGACAGAGTTCCGTTTAAAGAATATGTCTGCACATACATTAAATTGAGATCTACGTTTATGAATAGATAGTGCAAAATGATTTTCGCAACGTTACAACTCTTCTCTCACTTCACTTGCTTGCTGCTCTCTTGGCTTTTGTTACTGTCCGCCGTTCCTTTACTTCTCTATGGCCTTTCGCTCTCCTGCTTTTCCTTTCTGTATTTCTCTTATTGTAGTTCCATTGCTTTTCACCTCCGTAGCTTCGCAGTGTAAACGTCCACCAACCATTTTCGTCTTTGGTGACTCTAACTCGGACACCGGTGGCCTCGTCGCAGGACTTGGATTTCCTGTTAATCTCCCCAATGGCCGCATTTTCTTTGGCAGATCAACTGGGAGGTTGTCCGATGGACGCCTCGTTATCGACTTCCTCTGTAAGCAGCCCGCTGGCCTCTACCGCTCACTGTCTTCTTTTTCATTTTGGTTTTTGCTCCTTTGGTTTCTGGTCAAGCGTCCGTATCCAAACGATTCGATAAATTTCATTGGTTTTGTGGAGTTGTGATGTTTGATCATCGACTCCGGTGGCTCCATATATTCAATCCGATACAGTACAATTTAACCGAGCATGGTTAATGTTGTCGGTTGCCCATTAAAAGTTTTCCAATTTCACAAAATGCAACATCATTAGTATCTTATAATGACGTTTATTGCCTTATGCCATAGAGACAGCTTTGCGGCTCTCTTTGTTTCTGAACAAGTACCTATTTCACTATTCTGGCAAGTTGACATTTTATTAACTCATGGGATCCAAAGTTGGGAACTTCGTCTTTATTTTCTTGTTTCCTGTCAGAAAGTAGGGAACTTTATTATATGATGCAAATAAGTTGTGAAGTTTCTAAGATGACATCCATGTATATTTTTGCAGGCCAAAGCTTAAAGACTAATCTTCTAACCCCATACCTAGACTCATTGGCGAGGTCCAATTTCATAAATGGCGCAAACTTTGCAATAGTTGGATCCTCTACCCTTCCAAAGTTTGTTCCCTTTTCATTAAACATCCAAGTAATGCAGTTCGCTCATTTCAAGGCTCGTACCCTGGAACTTGTCTCGGTTGGTAATGTATCGTTTTCTCTGTGATGGGTAATTTATATTCTTTAATATTAATTAATCCTTTTTACCGCTTCTGCTTCAAGGTTGTGATCACTAATAATGAAATGCACATAGCAATTACTGTAGACTTCTGAAAGGTACGTGGGAATGTATGCTTATGTGAAACTGTAGACATAAATCGGTTACCTGAGAGAGAGACAACTAGAAAAACCTTGAAATTCGAACTCAAAAGACGATTTCATTTGTTATCAATGCATCTTCTTGACCAAAGTTACATTTTAGTACGTGTGAACCTCATTTGCAGATAATTAGCCTTTTCTGAGTCAGCATAACTGTCTGCCATTCCTGCAAGTGTAATATTGTTCTAGTTTAGTGTTCTGCTTGGAGTAGGGTTAGCTTAGTTACTCCTCCCCCATACCTCGGCTTATTTACCCTTAAAGGCCAAAAGATGAAAGAAACAGAGGAAGTTATGCTTTTGCTTGATAGTGTTTATATATAAACCTACAAGTCTTCACCATGATACTATAACTTAAAAGATATAGGGAATCAACATCATTGGCCCTGTACGTACCAACATAAGAACTGTTTCTTTTGTGCAATTGTTTAAACTCCTATGACACTTCGAAGTTTCCACCTTTAAACTGATTAACTACTCCTGCAACTCAGGAGCTAGCAGAAAGAAACTGATTATCAAATTTTATTATTTTTAGGTTTCTATAATATGATCAATGATGAAGGGTTCAGGAATGCACTTTACATGATTGACATTGGACAAAATGACCTTGCCAATGCATTTACCAAAAACCTATCTTATGCTCAATTAAACAGAAGGGTGCAAACTGTGATACGAGAAATTGAGAATGGTGTAAAGGTGAGTTTATAATTGCATTAAAGCACTGATCACCGTTTTACTTTCTTGTGCTGATTGAAAAAAAATTTCCAGTATAATAATGGGAAACCCATCAAGTTCCTTGACTGAGATGATTTATTGTTAATGTTGGATAGACTTTATACGCTCAAGGTGGCAGGAGATTTTGGATACATAACACCGGACCATTAGGTTGTCTTCCCCAAAAGCTTGCTGTAGTTGAGAAAAAGGATTTAGATCCATATGGTTGTATTTCAAGTTACAACAATGGTTCAAGATTGTTCAATGAAGGGCTACTTCGCACGTGCCAACGGCTGAGGTTACAGTTGACAGATGCAACTATAGTCTATGTAGATATATTTTCCATAAAGTATGATATCATTGCCAACTCCTCTAAATATGGTAAGATGAAAAGCTTTTTATTGAAACATGGTAACCTCTTCTCATTCTGTTCCTTTCACGAAATATGCTTTTAAAATTTCTTTTACTCTGATATTGATCATTTGATGATCTGACATGGGGCACACAGATTCCTGAAAGCAGTGGCCTTGTTATCTTAGGGTTCAATTGTTTGCTGGTCAATTAACGAGCTTAAGATGAAAATTTCCTCTGTGATATTCTCCATTCTCTAATTGGTTAATTGTGTAATCGGTTTTTAGGCAATGCATTATACAATTTCACATATTTGGATGCAGAAAGTCAAGAGTAGGAATGACAATGAAAACCTTCTGACTTTGTGTTCTGTATTCGTTTGGACAAGATTAATCAAGTTTGGATGAATTGATTGCCTCAATCAAATCACTGGCGGATGCAGGTTTCTCAAATGCCCTCATGGCATGCTGCGGATATGGAGGACGTCCATACAATTACAATATAAACATAACATGCGGTGAACCTGGCCACCAGGTCTGCAGTGAAGGATCGAAATACATAAGTTGGGACGGCATCCATTATACTGAAGCCGCCAACATGATCGTAGCCTCCAAAATACTATCAAAGGCCTATTCTTCTCCAGGTACTGCATTTGATTTCTTTTGTCAGTAATTAACATCATCTGCGAAGGCAACAAACTTGCATTTCCTGAACCTCAAATGCCATGCACCTTCAAGATGTAACATGGTAATGTACAATATCTTCAGTATTATGAGAAGTTAAAAGTGGAAAGTATCACAGGTTCATGGAGTGTAAAACAACTCGCAGATGAAGAAACTTGGTACTTTTCTTGCGTTTTTGAATGTCTGCCATTATTGTTTAATCTTCCTTATTTTAGCTTTCTTAAGGTATAACTTGTCATGGCGATGTACAAACTTTTATCATCTAGGCATACATGCCAAGTATGATAAATTGAGTCTTAATATTGCAGCGCCCAATTATAGCTGCATCAGCGGCTCCCTATAATAGATGGTGAGAATTTGATAGAATATCAATAACCAAGTATCGCTGTATATCCACTTAAACTAAACTCGAAATGCTCGACCTTGTATCGTAAATTGAAAAACATTTTACACTTGATTTTGTAAGTCTTTTGGCAGAAGTCCTTGAAAAAAATAATAGGATAACCCTAGTGTCATATATTTGAGCTTATACTTAAGCCCAAAAGAATTTAGGAGAAAAGATGCTAATTGATCCCTAATGTTTGGCAAAAGGTGTAAGTTAGTCTTTATCATTATTTTTGGTACTACTTGTACCTTAACATTTATAAAATAGTATTATTTGCATCCTAAAATCAAGCTCTTAGGTTTTTATCCGTGTTCTACTATTAGACTCTCAAATTAACTAATGCGACATGCTAGTTGGATAACTTAGACTATCTTGATGTTGTCGTGAACTTTTGGTTTAAAATTTATTCAAAGAAATTTTCTCAATGTAAATTATTTAAATGATTAAGACATTAAATTTGTTTTGCTTGTGATGCAGAAGAATTAGGAGAGCCATCAATGCTATAATTAATTAAAAATCAGTTTAACCTTAAAACATAACACATTATCTTAATAACGATTTGTATCTTGTGTGTGGTAGAGGAAGATAGGCGAATGGAGTTGGTGGAGATGACTAGGGGAAAAGAGCATGAATTATGATAGTTTTGATAATAAGAATTAAGGTTCATCAAAATTGAGGATTTCTAATGAATTGACTCAAGGTTAGGCATCAAATGAGTATGTTGTTAACATTAAGTGCCCTTGTTCACAACTTTCCAACCTTAAGGATTCTAAGGATTGTCATAATAAGATGGTTGAAGGTAATAAATGACACCAGGTCACCTTTTGAAGTGTTGGTCTTGGATTATTAATGACGATGATGAGTTTAGAGAAGAAGAGAGTTATAAAGGGAAGAAAGAGATATGTTATAGTTGTTTTAAAAGGAATTTGTTTTCTAAGAAGGAGCTTTATACTGTTTCTTATGCAAATTATTGCTAGATTGTGTGCCTAGAGCTATTGGTTCAATGCTTGAAGAAAGGAAATAGGCATTACTTATATTTGGTATCCAATAGATGAATCAAAAAGGAGTTTGTGGAAGTGTCCCAAAATGTTTAAGAGATTGTCGAATGATTTGGAAGTAACATAGATAATGAAGGTTGAGAAGTTACGTGAGGCAAATTAGTTGCCCGCAAAATACATTTATGTCAAATGGAATACCTCTTTGTCGTAAGGAAAATTTTTCTTTGTGCCACTCTCAATCTCGATCCTTCTTTTACCCTATGTATAGCTCCCTCGGTCCATCTTCCTTGGCAACACACAAAACAAAAAATTGACATTAGGAGGATGGGTTATGCTTAGGGTTAAATTGATTTTTAATTAATTATAAATTATTGTGTTAATAATTTAAGTAATTATAAAAGTGAAAAAATGTTCTCTAATAAATTTTAAATTAAAAAATCTATGTCAACATCTAGATACTCTAAGTTATCTAACTGGACAGCCTAACAACGAGCAACCAACAAAAGCCTAACGGAGAATCATTAATGTTATCATTGGTAGAGAAGATATTTGCAACAATTCCCAACTAAAGATGTATGCATAAATAATCAAGTAAATACAATAATAGACATTGATATCAAAAGACAATAAACATGAAGGAAAATTATATTTGACAAAGAGAAAGTGCTAAGCTAATATAACCCTCAAAAAGTTATGATAGTTATGAAAGAAAATACTACAAATTTTAAAGTGAAAAAAATCCTAGTGGATAAGGCAACTCTTTTGATATTCTTTCCCACGAGACCCTTAAAGTGTGGGACTAGTGACGCGACGGCTACATTAGGTGTCTTTCCCTTTGATTGGATTTAAAGCACACCAGATCTTTCTTAAATGGAAAATAAATCTTCTTGTTATAATTGCACAATGCCTTAGAACCTAGAAGATAAATTTTTGTGTCATATGCAAACTGACTACCTATAATGTATTTTTTTATAAATCTATGTCGAACAAACAAAAGTCATTTTATCCCCATATCTACTACTTAAAAAGTTATCAATCAAGGTATATGAGTCCTCTCATGGGATATTAAATTTAAAGATATTTCACTAAAAAAAAGAATAATCCATTTTAATAGATAAACATCAAAGAAATGGATCCTTAGCTTACATAGATATATATTCTATATGGATATATGAAAGAATATTCTACCTGGAAAAATATTGCGTCCAATAGGATTTGAACCTGTACCAAAGGTTTAAAAGACCTATGTTCTATTCATTAGACAATGGATACTTTTCAATTTTGTCTTTTCTTAGCTAAAATATTGATAAAAATTTCGTTGAAAACAAAGTAAAATGGGTAAAAGAAACTTGAGAAGTTCAAGTTGAGGATGTGAACCATAACATGATACTATGAATAGGAGCTAATATGGAAGAAAAGAAACATACCAAATTAACAAAATAATAAGTTTTCATTTTGTTGCCTTTTGACATGAAAGGAATTAATCTTCAAGTGATAACCCAAAAATTAAATATGAGACCTGACACTAAGCCTATAAAGTAAAAAAAGAATAATTTTGAAAGAGTGACACCATGGGTGGAGAACTTTAATTTAAGATCTTAATATATGGTTTCATTATTTGTTAATCCTAAAGTGTTTTTTTTAATTATATGTGATAGGTGTAGATTATACTATATTTTGCTAGATGTTTTAAGTTTGTTTTTATGTTTCTTAGATTATTATCATATGTATAGGTTTAGAATTGTGTTATTGTTAGTGTTTTTATGTATTCTAAGTGTTTGTTTGATTTAGAGCAAGAATTGGATTTTAATTTTTTGTTTCAAGAGATGTTTAATGTGTTTATGAGTGTTGGAAATTAGAAAAGTGAAGAATGAAGAAGATAGAGGGTTGAACCACATGATTTCCTAACTATATTTTTTAATAATTTCCCTTACCACTAGCTGCATTCAAATGGATTATATGATATTTAGTTATAGCTCCTCCTTATTGGTTTCCATCCCTTAAAAAACATCTTTTATTTCTCTCATTCCATAAACCATATATGTAGGATCCAACACTTATGATTTATATTGTAAGCTTTCCTCTTCATTGTAACCATTGAATTAATTTCATATATATGAGATTGGAATTTTGTAAATGACATAATGTTAGTATTCTTTCCACTTATTCAAGGAATAGGGGCATCTAAAAATAAATGCTCATGACTTTCATAGTCTTGTTTGTACAACAAGCACATCCAGATATGTTAAGGTAACTTAATATATCCATTGTTGGCAGTCTTTTCAATAACTTAGGAATTAAGAACTTGTTCCATCCTATAATTGATCCTAGGCCTTGGGATCTCTTTGTAGGATATGTTATTAAACTACATCTATAGTTCCTTGGCCAAATGTTAATATCTTTTCTCCCTATATAAAGACTATTGCTAAGTAAGGCGACATCAATGATGAATGGACATTGCTCCACTGGTCATTATTTATCCATCTATTAAATGACTAATGTTGCTCCAGTTATCATAGAATAGTGATTCTCTTTCCCTTCTCCAATATTACATTTAATATAGGCTACCAAGATTTTTCTTTATTTCAATAGTTTAAGAGATAAAGAAGGAGCGTAAGGGCTTTGGTTTGATTTCCCTTATGGTTATTTCTTTAAGAAGTGTTGATCCATCTTTTCTATAATGACTGTTTGTTCTCTACCAATCTACATAGCTTTTCCCCTATTAATATCTTATTACTCAAGCTTAGAGAAATTATCCTTAGTCCTCCCTCTTATATTAGTTTATTTACCTCATTCCATTTCACCTTTGTAAGATATTTTTCATTTCTTATGCCCCTTCGTAGGAATTCCCTCATTATCCTTTATAGGGATTTGATTAAACTCTTTAATAAAAAATGAGAGACCCAATAAATGTGTAGGGAATTTAGAATAGACATTATCTAATAATATGAGACATTCTTTAAAGTTATATCTCTTTGAAGCCAAGGGAAGTCCAAGGCACATAACACAAAGCTCTTAAGCTTTAACTTATATTATTTCTACTAACTGAGCTTCCATGGCTTAAACTTTTAAACTCTTTTTATGATTTACCTCTAACCTAATAACTTTTTGAACTATTGAAAGGAATTCATTAGAAGTCTTAAAAATTCTACTGTGCTTTTGTATATAATATCAAATCATCTACAAAAAAAAAAAAGATTAACCAAACCAATCTTCTTACATCTATTATGAAATCTGAAATCTAGTTCTATAACCGTTTTGTGTTTTATTAATCCAAACAAGGCATCCATACATAGGATGATGATATAAGGGAAATCTTGTCTCCTTAACTTAATCCTTTTCTCCCTTTAAAGATTCTTATAAGTTCTCCATTGAATAGCAGACTAAAAGAAGTGATGGTTATGCATTGTCTCAACCATAGTTTAAACTTGTCAAGTAGGCCAAATGGTTCAAGTAGTTGTAAAATGAAATGGTATGTGAAGCAAAATGTAATCAGAATCCAGAAAGAAATAGGCAAAGATACATGCAATATGAATATAGAGAAAGAATGAACAATATGATAAAAAATAACTAGTAAATCCTTCTGGCCTAGTTATATAACTGTTGAATCTAAAAGATATCAATTTCTTCTAACTATGGAAGATATTTCGTACCATAATTTGTGAATGATTTGAGAACCTTGGCTTCATAAATTGAGCCCTACTTTCAAGGAATTTCAACATTTGGTGATCATTAAACAAAGCTCCATCTAGTTTCTTTCCGATTAACAATCTAGAGCTTTGTTCATTGCTCCATATGAAATATCTCCCTTTATGTGTCAATTTTATGACTCCCATTTGCTCTCTAGATTCTCAAAGGTCATTATAATAGTTCCTACCATTAATATTTCCTTCAGATTCTTACCTTTAAATAGTGGAATTGAAATCTCTTAGCATGATTCAAGGTTCATGTTTTCTTAGTTAGCTACTTGCAATTATGTTCTATAATAGTTTCTTTTGGAAATTGAAGTTTGAACTATAAACATAAGAGACCATTACTTACAATTTTCCTTAATAAACTACATAGCCATATTAACCATCTAATCAATTGAAGCTTCCTCAACAAATTTTAACCTACTAGCATCAAAGGCTACAATTATTCTTCTATAATGATGATATTGGTAGTTTGATATTAGAGACCACTAACTTCCTTAACATCTAAACGTAAATATATTCTACTTGCTTAGCTTTGTTTCAAAAAACATATTATTACTAATTTAATTTCAGCTATAAAATATACCAACAAAAGTTGTTTTCTTAGGCAATTTATGTTCCTTAGATTCCAATTTAATATTAACATACGGAGGGGCTTTTATTTGAAGATTATTTATACCACCTTTTCCTCCCTGACTTCTCTCAATTATCATAGATAAGCCCCTCTTTATTATCAGCCTAGCTTAGCCTTTTGTTTACATAACCACCTATCTATCTTGTCTAGGATTGTCCCCTTGCACTGACTTGTTGGTCTTGGCTTCTGTGAGATTCCATGTTTAGGGTTAGAACCCAAAATAGTGAATTGAGTGTACTCTGAGAAATTAGAAGTGTAATTTTGTGCTTATGCATCATAGTATATTCACACACATGTGAATATTTATTTTGATACATAAAATAATTTTACATGCATTCATTGACATTTTTTAGGTATGATTAATTGATTAAAATGTAAATTGTGGATTATTTGTGTTGAAAATTTATCTAAAAAATATTATGATTATTTCAAAATTTTTGGTGAATTTTAGGAATTTCTAAAATTTGGAGCATTTTTGGACTAGAAATAATGGACGATTTATATTGTAACACGTAGACTGTATAAGTTAGGGATAAATGGCAGACGTGAACAGTGACATGTGAAAGACATGCAAAGCATATAAGTATTCTGATGTTTTGAGTAAGAAAAGTTTACTTTAGCTATTGTTCTTCATTGTGAAGAAACGCTGCGCACCGAATAGCAAATTAATATGCAAACTGTATACTTGATTCCCTCTTATTGCTAGAATTAATTGTTAGATCAAGTAAGTGATTCTGATGGTGATTGTTTAACGTTTATAAATAGATACTTGCATGAGCCGTTAAAGAACTGCAGTTTTGGTGGCTAATGCATGAGATGATTAATGAAAGATTTGTAAATAGGTTCTGTTTTGAATATACAAAAGTGCTGGAAAATTGATGTATTAAACATGCTCTATTTTGTATTGATAAAATACAAAGATAGAAATTGATAGGTATGAGAATCGGATGTTTGATTTGTTTTATGTTGATGAGCCAAAATTTAGTTAGAAGAATTGGTTGGAGTGTTATTTGTGTGGATTGAAGAATATTGAAGTAAAAATCAAAATATGGAAAATACAGTAGAAAGAGAGAGAGAATTTGTAAGGTTTCGGATTTGTGATTTTTGATGTGTAAACTTGAATTTGATTTGTTTAGGGACTGTATAGAAGTTAGAAATGCATACTGGATGTGTTAGAAGTGTGTAAATCTAGAATGGAAGAAAACGAAAGAAGAAGAGGAGAAGTGCAGTTCACTAAAGAAGATGAAGGTTTGAGTTTTAGAGACAGAAAAGGGTGGCAGTTGTATGTATGAATTATGAACTAAAGTATTTTATTGAATAATTCTAAGTCTTTTGGCTATAACTTTTTCATCTGAATTCTAAATAACTTGAAACTTAGATCAATGGATTCCTAAGATATTTTTCTTTCTCTCCATAAAAATTTAAAGCTATCTGAATTGATTTGAAAGTGATTGATAAGAGGAAAGTGTGGAAGTCTACTAGAATATTATGAACTAGAGAATTTTCAAGAATATGCTTCAGTATTCTGATTATAACTTGATCTGTAGATTTCTAATGAGTTTATTCTTAATATAGATTAAAATAGAAACATTCTTATACAACTTTCTTGAAGAAGTCAAGTTTAAGTTTTGTCCATAAGAGCTCTGAAAGTTAGCTGGAAGTTAAGAGTAGAAATCTATGGAGATATAAGGAGCAGTATGGAGTATTTTGATCATAACTTGGACGATACTAGACCAAAATGAGTAAATTTGATGGCGTTAGAAACTTAAGACATAGAGGAATATTTTATTAGAAGGAAGTATTATCTGAAAATGGATAGTTGTGGGTAAAATGGCACGAAAGGAAGAAAAGAAAGAAGAAAATGTAGCAGGTCACAATCGTGTGAGAAATGAAGGAAGTCGCAATCATGTCTCAGCACGATCGCGACTTGGTTGTTGAAAGGCGAAAGTCATGATCATACATGTGCACGATTGTGACTCTAAAACTTTGAATAGTTTTGAACATCCTTTGATCTTTTGACCATAACTTCTTCACCCGACGTCCCATGTCATGCACGATCGTGACTCTGAAACTTTGAATAGTTTTGAACATCCTTTGATCTTTTAACCATAACTTCTTCACCCGACCTCCAAATGACATGGGACTTGAACCATTAGACTCGAAACACATTGTTTTACATCTGTACCAAAAATTATAACCATATGAAATTATTTATGAGAGATTGATTGATTAAACTGGGACGGAAATGATGAACAATTCTAGAATTTCATAACTGGAATATTTTCACTGAACATGCTTCAGTATTTTGATAATATCTTGATCTGTATGTATCCAATTGGAATGATTTTTAACTTGGAGTAAATTAGAGACATTGGGCTAAAAATTGTATGAAGAAATAAAATTTTAATTCTGTCTCTAAGAATTTCAATTTCTGGGTGGTAGTTGAGTAAAGAGTTTTTGAGATTAAAGAATGTTTGGAAGGAGTTGAAATTGCTTATAAAGGATATTAAAGAAACACACCCAAGAAATTGTCATTGAACATACATAATACATGATACATTCATGAATGTACTTATGATTGATTATTTATCTGAATGTGTAAATTTTGTATATGATTGCATACAGAAGAACAAGTAGATCAACCACTTCTTAATATTGCAGGGACTTCGAGGCAATAGCTTTGGGAGCAAATTGTGAGTAACCTCGATGGTCTCACTTAATTATTTGTTTACTTAATTTCTGATTTGAATTATCAATGTATGTGATTTGATTGTTGGATTCCAGACATGAAGGTCCGATGATTCTGATTTGATGATTGTGAAATTAAAGTGCTCCTTGCATATGAATTTGAATGAATAAGCGATATTTCATTATTGTGGAATGTCAGACCAAGGTCCGATGATGCATGTAAATGTGAAAGTAAAAGTGAAATCAAGTGACTGATTATATACATCTGAATGTGAAGCATTCCATTACATGAATGCATGAAAAATAAAGGTAGTTGTGATCGAAGTTTGCCAGTGTAAAGAGCTTAAAGCTCAGACTATAATAAAAGCCTCAGGCTCAGTTGTGAAAGTACCCGGTATCCACTAAGGGATATGGGACATTATCTGGTACAACTCAGTATCCACTAAGTGTTGGACCAATGGAGGTTGAAAAATTAAATCCTTATATGTTTGGATAATAATAAAACTTAAAGAAATGGTTAAGAAATAATTTCAGGTTAATTGGATTAAAATGAAGTTAATAAAAATGGAATACCAGTCGACTAAAGCTTGCACAAGTTGACTATCATGCTGATGCAAAATTACACTAGTCAGAGATGAAAAGCACAAATTTTGAAAAAAATTACAGTAGTCGACTTATGAGGATCAAGATTGCAATAGTCGACTAATGAGTATCGGAATTAAAAATGCGAAATTTATGTGAAGATCTTGCATGAGGATTTTAAATATGTATCTCAACAGTCAAAGATTGGAGAATCAATGAGATTTGTTAGTTGGAGAACTAGACAAGTCGACTATCATCAATGAGATCTATTAGTTGGAGAACTAGACAAGTCGATTATCATCAATCAGATCTTTTAGTTGGAGAACTAGACAAGTCGACATTCGTGTTATAAGTCGACTATTTGAAGTACGGAGCTGAAGATTCATATAAAAATAATGTGCTAGTCGATTATTACTTGGAAGACAAGTTGACTATGATGTACTAGTCGACTATTACATATCGACTAGTCGACTATCAGTTACAATTGAACAGAATTTGAATTTGTCAAACGATTTCAAATGGGAGCAAATCTTTGTACAATGGCTATGAGCATTCTACAACGACTAAGAGCGTTTTATAACGACTAGGAACATCTTAAAGCCTGTAAATAGAGTTCTTCACTTCAGAGAAATGATGACAAAAGTTATAAAAGAAGCAAACGTGCTATAGTGAAAAATTATCCTCTCATTGCTCTCATATTGCTTACATAGCATATCCTAATTGTCTTCAACTGTACTGAGCTTTATTACTTCATTACTATTCTTGTTATTATTGGGAGTTGAGTGATTAGAGAAGAATCACTTGGAAGGTAAGATTTGTGCTTGGAAAACAAATCATCTGTAAGATATAGCTTGAGCCAGAAGTCAAGTTAATTGGAAGAGTTCACACTAAACTAAAAAGTGTGCAGTAAAGAGCTTTGATAAAATCCTAAGTGGGAGCTTAGGTAGAAGACGTAGGTATTAGCATCGAACCTCTCTAAATACTGTGCTTTCCTCTCTTCTCTACTCTTTTATATTTCGATTTGTTTTTGTTTGTCTTGTGTGTTTTAATTCTCTATTTTGTAGCACTTCGCAAAAAATTTAAAAGATCTATTCAACCCCCTTCTAGATCGTTCTCACTAAGGGATATGAGCTACTAAAAAGGCACTGGGTCACAACATCACCAATAATAAGTGAAAGTGAGTCTCACGTGCATCGCATATATATTTTAATATATGTGTTTGACTGATTAAATGTATGAGTACCTGGTATTTGAATAAGAATGTGATATGTGATATTTCTTGTGAAATACAAAGATGTGAAATATTTGTTACATGTTATAAAGTGTTACATGAATTGAGTGAACCATCAATGATGGTTACCTCACTGAATTCGCAAAACTCACCCAAAATTGGACGTTGACATTTCAGGACCGAGAGAGAGGACATTAGCGATTGAGAGATTACAAGAAGCTTAATTTTTGTACTATTGTGAAGAAGAAATGGCTCAAAGGTCGGTCAGTTGAGATTGAAGACTTTAGATAGATTTTTTTATGTAATTTCCTCTTTCATGTAGCATATTCTATATTAGGATATGATGATGTACATGTATAGATGTTTAAAAGCTACAATGTAAATGTGTTTGGTTTTATGAAATGAAATGAGAATTATAGTTTGATATTTGATTAAAATCTAGTGACAGTTATATATAGCAGTTGATGCCACGACTAAGTTTGATATATTGCCATGTTATAAAGTGAAGGTGAGGAAGTTAATACACCATTATTATAGATTATATACTAAAATATCCACAGGGTGTTTCGGTATGTAATTTATGGTAATGGGGTATTACAATTTTGGTATCAGAGCATAGTTTGACATCCATAGGGATATGTAGTACTGTTAGGCATGAAATGTTGTGAAAACTTTGGATGATAATTGAAGTTATTGTGTGTTATAGTTTATCGAACGTAGGCGATCAAATGGAACACTTAGCTGACTTAGGATCAAAAAGAGCCAGTAGAGAGTCGTCAGTACCTCAACCTGAGGTAATGACTCCCAGAGTACCCGAAAGAAGGGAGAGGAGGTATGATAGGTTACAAAAGCAGGGGGTGGATTTCTACGGAAGTATAAGACCCTGCGGAGGCCGAGGGATGTCTGGAAAGGACAGGGAGAGCTTTTAATCAGATGGACTATGAGGTAAACAAAAGATTTGATTATGCGGTCTCATTACTGCAAGGCTCAGTTAACCAATGGTGGAAGACTGTTCCAAGCAATACCACCAAGCCTTACATTCTAAATTGGTGAGATTTTTTTAGGCTTTTAAGGAAAATTATATGCCCAAAGTCTACCTGGATAGAAAAAGGAAGGAGTTTATGGATTTGAAGTAGGGTAGGATATCAGTGGCAAAATATAAGATTCGGTTCAATGAGTTAATGAGTTATGCTACTACCTTGATCCCTACAGAAGAAGACAAGTGTAGGAGATTTGAAAATGGGTTGAACATGGAGATTAGAATAAGGTTAGCAATCACTAACCTGAGTAGTTTTATTGAGTTAAGGATTGCCTCGATCAGAATTGAGCAGCTTCTTAGAGAGGACAAGTAGAGTCAGGACAAGGGTCTAAAATGAAAAGACCTGGTGAAATTCAAAGTAGTTCTGGCAGGAGATTTAGTAAGCGACAGAACCGATCTTTCAGACCACCAGCTAGATCAAGACAGTCAAGATTCATACAGAGGGCTAGCTTTGCACAGTCTGGCAGTGGAAGAGGTACAATGTAGAGTCAGTTACCACCTTATGAGTACTGTGAGAAGAAGCACAATGGAGAGTGCTGGACTTTATTTGGGGCATGTTTTCGATGTGGTTCTCTAAAGCACAGAATTAGAGATTGTCCTGTTGTTGTTGGAACCTAGTCAGGAATGAGTGGGAGATCTGTAAGTGAAGCTACTGTCTAGCAAAGCCGAGCTAGTGGGGTTGGACAGAGAGGCCAAGGCAAAGGTAGGGTGAGTTCTATAAGTCCTTTTATAAGGACTGAGGTTCGGAGTAACAGACCCCATTCTCAGACTCGAGTATACGCTATGACCAAACAGGAAGTTCAGGGCTCTCCAAATGTCATTGCAAGTGTGTTACTATCTTTGATTATAAAGCATTTGCATTGCTAGATCCTAGATCTGCACATTCATTTATCGCACCGCATCTGGCATCTAGGTTGCATTGTGATATAGAATATTTGAGATGTGGGTTAGAGGTGAGTTGTAACATCCCATCACCATTGAGAGCTTAAAATAGTGAATATGAGTGATTAATGAGACCTTAGAAAAGTATTTTCATGCTCAAGCATAAAATGGTATACACATACACATGAATAGTGATATTTTCTGCACATGAAATTAAGTATACATGCATTCATGAATAATTTCGGGTATAATTGGATTAAATTGTGAATTTTGGAAAATTGTGAATTTTGAGAATTATGAATGTTTCTATATTGGAAATATTATTGGTTAGTAGAATTGTGAGATTTATGAATTTTGGAGAACTTATGGAAAATAGAAAAAAAAAGGAGAAGAAATCAAATGAAGAGTTGGAGATAGTTGGATTGTAAAGATGAGAGTTAGTGGGAGTTAGTTCAAAAGACACTAAGTCAAAACTTAGACCTTAGGAGGATGACAAGTGTAAGTTGCATGTATTATATGTCAAAATTTTGAGTAAATCGAAGAGTTAAATGGGGGTTGGTACTTTTCCTAAGTTCTTTCCTTGTTATCATTGTCTCCAAATTTCTTCCCATACACAGAGTTTTCTATCAAACTCCTTCTAAGAGTTAACTCTGATTCTTCATATCCCTCACCGTTTCCTTTACTCCTAAAGTGTTTCTTCTGCCTTAAGAAAAAAAAACCAAAAGTTGATTGTGTTCATAGAGGAGTACGTAATTTTGCATGAAATTAAGGCCTGAAGATAGTTGAAACTATTGGAGTCTTAAACGAGTAAGTAGTGAATAAATTCTTTAAAGTTGGAGATTTTGAAATAAATTTGATGAGTTACTGTCATCTGCATGAACATGCATTTTCAATATAATTATATTCTCGAATATTGTGTTAAAGGGATGAAAATTTGGGGATATGGTGTTATTTGGGTTTTGATGGGTTATCAGTGATCAGGTGTTGTGGAAATAATTTTTGGAGTTGAAATAGAAATAAAATGCTGTATAAGATTAGTATAGAGAGTTAGATATGGAAAGGTAATATGCTCTGTTTCTTCACTGGGCATGTATGAATACTCAGGTGCTTATATGAGAGTTGATGAAGACTTAGAGATGTCCAAGAGCATAGACATTTCATCTGTAAAGACGTAGCGTCTGTGTTTTATCGTCTGTGGTTGACTATTTTATCGTCTGTGTTGACCACCTAGCGTCTGTGGTTGACTTTCTTCGTCTACGTTGACCACGTATCATCTGTATTCTATCGTTTATGTTTTATAGTATGTCTTTCTTCACTTTGTCTGCCTTTTCATTTGTTCTCCGACTGCTTTGTGTGTCATCTGCTTTTTAGAATCGTCTGTTCTCTACTTCATCTGTCTTTTAAGGTTGTGTCTGTCTTTTGGTGCTTCGTCTGTCTTTCGGCATTGCGTCTATCTTTTGGCGCTTTATCTGTATTTGACTTTGTTTTCGTCTATGTTTGACCTTCATTCATTTGTGTTTGACTTTTATCGTCTGTGTTTGACCTCTCATCGTCTTCCTTTTGCATTTCGTCTGCCTTTTGCTTCCGTCTATGTTTTGCTTCTGTCTATGTTTTGCTTCCGTTTGTGTTTTGAATTTCATCTGCCTTTAGACGCTTCATCTATCTTTTAGTGTATCGTCTGTCTTTTGCTTTCATCTACGTTTAGTCATCGTCTGTGTTTTGAATATTTGTCTACCTCTGCTTTGTCTACCTTCTGCTTATAGGACCAAATTATATCAATTACACTCTTTGATTTAATGTGAATAGTAGACTCGAAAGTCAGAGTTTGGAGAAAAATCTGAAATGGATCATTAGGTTATGAAATTAGGTTCAAATGGTTTATTGAGGTATAAACCCTATAAATAATGCTAGTTAAGGGAGTTTTGATATTTGATTGCTTTTGGTGATAACCTTGATGGAAGGATACTCGGGGATTGTCATGAACATGCATTGTACATAATTCATTCCATATATGTGCATTAATGAACACACATAATTGTGCAAATTATGATATATGTGTGTGTTATTTTGTTATAGAGGAACAGATGGAACGTCAACTTCTAGACGTTGCCGACACTTCCAAGCATTAACTTCGGGAGCAATTTGTGAGTAACCTAGATGGTTTCTCTCAATTATTGTTTGCTTAATTTATGCTGTGAATGATAATGAATGTCTTTGATTATGGATTCCAGACAGAATGTCTGATGAAAATGAATGGGAATTGAGATATTGAAGTGTTATTTGTATGTGAATTTGAAGACCTATGTGCTATATAATGTGATTGATTGGGTTACATGCATTCCATGCATGAATGCATAATCAGATAATAGAAGTTGTGACTAGAGTAGCCAATGATCAGAGCTTAAAGGTCAACGAGTAAAAATGAGCCTCGAGCTCACAAGTGTTTCAGAGCCTCAGGCTCAACGTATAATAAGCCCAGTATCCAAAATGGATACGAGACAGTTCAGGCACTCAGTCACAATAATGTAACAATTAGAAAAGGATCTCACGATTATTTCATATGCAATTAGTTATGTATGTTTGAATTATTGGAAATGCATAATTTGCCTATGCTTAAGTGGAAATATGAAACGTGATCCGGTGTGATTATAATTTATGTGAAATAATGTGATGCATGAATTGAGTGAACCATCGATGATGGTTACCTCATTAAGTTCGCAAAAGTCACCAAAATTGTAACGTTGTCTTTTCAGAATCGATAGACGACTTAGCTACTGAGAGTTTCTACTAGCCGTGTGGATAATGTTTGGCAAGAGGAGTCATGGCTCAAAGGTCGTTCAACTGGGACTTTTGGACGGATTAGATAGATTTGTATATTTTCCTCTTTCATGTAGTACTTTTGTACTAGGTTTTAATGAAGTACATGTAGTAGGTGTTGAAAGATACAATGTAGTCTTTCGATTTTGCGTAATGAAATGAGGAAAATGTGGGGTTTTAAAATATTGTGATTTCCATCTGATGCTTTATAATGAATAATGATATGATGCCATGTGAAGTTTATGTAGTGATCGAACGTAGTTCACCCTTATTATAGGATATGTATCAGAATGACCTCTGGGCATCCCGGTGTGTACCCTGCGGTAAGGGGGTGCTACATTTTAGGTGGTATCAGAGCATGGTTGGCATCTGATGAGACATATAGAATGTTAAGCATGAAATATCGTAAGAAGTGCAGAAAAATGATTGAAATTTATTGTTTGTTATAGGTCATCCATTCTAGGTGATCAAGTTGATCAACCAGCTGACCAAGGATCGGTAGGAGCCAATAGAGAGTCCTCGGTACCTCGATCTGAGGAGATGCCTCCAAGAGTTCCCGTAAGAAAGGAGAGGAGGTATGATAGACTGCGGAAGCAAGGAGCTATGGACTTTTATGGCAGCACAAACCCTGCTGAGGCTGAGGGATAGTTAGAGAGGACAGAGAGAGTATTTGATCAGATGGATTGCGAGCCTAATGAGAGGTTCGATTATGCGGTGTCCTTACTGCAGGGTCCAGCTTACTAGTGGTGGAAGACTATCCCTAGTAGTACCACCCGGCCTTGCCAATTGAGGTGGGAAGACTTCCTGAGGGTCTTCAAGGAGAACTACATGCCCAAGATCTACCTAGATAAGAAGATGAAAGAGTTTCTGGGTTTGAAGCAAGGTAGGATGTCTGTGGCTGAGTATAAGATCCGATTTAATGAGCTAATGGGTTATGCTTTGATCCCTACAGAAGAAGATAAGTGTAGGAGATTTGAGAATGGACATAATATGGAGATCAGAACAAGGTTGGCACAGTCAAATCTGGGTACTTTCATAGAGTTGAGGGCTGCTTCAATTGGAATTGAACAGCTAATGACAAAGAAACAGACTGAGATTGGACAAGGGTCCAGAGGGAAGAGGCCTAGTGAGAGTCAGGGCAGTTCTGGTAGGAGATTCAGTAAGCGCCAAAACAGAGTTTTCAGACCACCAGCTGGATCAAGGTAGTCAGGATTCAGACAGAAAGGTGGTTTTGTACAGTCTGGCTGTGGAAGGGGTACAGGACAGAATCAATTTCTAGTTCGTGAGCACTGTGAGAAGAGGCATGGTGGTGAGTGTTGGAGACTGACTGGAGCTTGCCTCAAATGTGGCTCCATGGACGAGATTGCCCTGATGCTTTGGGACTTCAGTCTACTGTCAGTAGGCAATCTGGGAGTGCTGCTGATAAGTCGATGTTCTTATTAATTTCTAGACCTATTTTGTCATAGTTTTTGTATAAATTAATGTGGATTTTCCAAAGTCTTTGTGAAATTGGTACTGCTCCCGTTGTTTTGTGAATTTTTTTGCAGGTACCCCTAACCGTGTGATTTCACACGGTCCGTGTGAATGAAGCAGATCACATTTCTTTACCCGAAAGTTACACGGTCTAACCGTGTAATTTCACACGGCCCGTGTGAAGGCAGCAGATAACGCTTTTTACCCGAGAGTTACACGGTCTGACCGTGTGATTTTACACGGTCCGTGTGAAGCAGTTAATTTGACGGTTTCGGGGTTTTAAATAGAAGAGTGGGCGAAGAGATAAGGGAGCGTTGGAACAGAGGAGCGAGGGTTGGCAGACGGGAGCGAGGAAGAGAACAGAGATCGACAAGAAGCAATTGGAGAGATTGAGAAATCAAG
>JAOSBN010000006.1:23145409-23161149 GCA_027563595.1 Erythroxylum suave
GCTGAGTTGGATGAAATGAAATGGAACGCAGTTTGGTTTTAAAAAGTTTCAATTTCATATTACTGTTTTATTACTGGGATGCCATGTGGAGTTTATAGTTGCTTTTCTGTAGTTCTCTCTTATCGTAGAATATGTACCGGAATGACCTATGGGTGTTCCGGTGGGTATTCTACGGTAAGGGGGCGATACAGATTGCCTAAGACTTCGAGGCAAAATGATGCAGTATGAGTGGTAGTGGACCGATTAACTAAATCAACTCATTTCATACTAATACGAGAGAATAACACACTAGACCAGTTGGCTCGAAGATATGTGACTAAGATTGTGAGACTACATAGGGTTCTGTTGTCCATTGTATTGGACAGGGATCCCAGATTTACTTCGAAATTTTGGAAGAGTTTATAGTCAGCTATGGGTACAAAGCTGAATTTTAGTACTACATTCCATCCTCAGACAGATGGGCAAAGTGAGAGAACTATCAAAACTGTTGAGGATATGCTTAGAGAATGTGTATTGGAGTTTCAAGGAGCTTGGGATCAATATATAGCACTGATTGAATTTGCTTACAATAACCATAATCATAGCAGTATCGGAATGGCACCATATGAGGCACTGTATAGCAGAAAATGTCGATCACCTCTATACTGGGATCAAGAAGGTTTGAGAATGATAAAAGGTCCTGAATTGATCCAAGATAAGGTAGATAAGGTGAAACTGATCTAGAGTCGGATAAAAGCGGCTCAAGATAGACAGAAAAGTTATGTGGATCAGCGTCATCAAGATATGGAGTACAGTGTTGGGGACAAAGTATTTTTGAGGGTGTCGCCTTGGAGAGGTGTACCGAGGTTTAGTAAAAAGGGCAAGTTAAGCTCGAGATATATTGGTCCTTATGAAATTCTTGAGAGAATTGGAACTTTGGCATATAAGCTAGCTTTGCCTACTGAAATGTCTCAGTTACATAATATGTTTCATGTGAGCATGTTGAGAAGATACAGATCTGATCCAACATATGTAATATCAGCTCAAGAAATTGAGGTTGCTAGTAATCTAAGCTATATTGAAGAGCTAGTTCAGATAGTAGGTTATAAGACAAAGCAATTGAGAAATAGAGTAATTCCATTGGTGAAAGTCCTTTAGAGAAACCACTCAACTGAAGAAGCAACTTAGGAGACAGAGGAATATATAAGAAAGCAATATCCCTACCTATTTCCTCAATCAGGCAAGAATTTCGAGAACTAAATTTCTTAAGGGGGGAGAATTGTGACATCCCATGTTTAAGTCCAAAATAGTGAATTGAGTGTAGAAGTGTAATTTTGTGCTCATGCATTATAGTATATTCACACACATGTGAATATTTATTTTGATACATAAACTAATTGTACATGCATTCATTGCCATTTTCAAGGTATGACTAACTGATTAATGTAAATTGTGGATTATTTGTGTTGAAAATTTATCTGGAACATATTATGATTATTTCAAATTATTTGGTGAATTTTTGGAATTTCTGAAATTTGTAGTATTTTTGGACTAAAAATAATGAACCATTTATATTGTAACACGTAGACTATATAAGTTAGCCATATGAAAGACATGCAAAGCATATATGTATTCTGATGTTTTGAGTAAGAAAAGTTTATTGTAGCTATTGTTCTTCATTGTGAAGAAACGCTCATCACTGAATAGCAAATTGTTATGCTTTCTGTATACTCGATTCCCTCTTATTGCTGGAATTAATTGCTGGATCAAGTAGGTGATTCTGATGATGATTGTTTAATGTTCATAAATAGATACTTGCATGAGCTGTTAGAGAACTGTAGTTTCAGTGGCTAATGCATGAGATGATTGAGGAAAGATTTGTAAAATAGGTTCTGTTTTGAATATACAAAAGTTCTGGAAAATTGATGTATTAAATATGCTTTGTTTTGTATTGATAAAATGCAAAGATAGAAATTGACAGGCACGAGAATCGAATTTTTGATTTGTTTTGTGCTAATGAGCCAAAATTTAGTGAGAAGAATTGGTTGGAGTATTATTTGTATGGATTGAAGAAGATTGAAGTAAGAATCAAAATATGGAAAATACAGTAGCAAGAGAGAGAGAATTTGTAAGATTTCGAATTTGTGATTTTTGATGTGTAAACTTGAATTTGATTTGTTTAGGGACTGTATAGAAGTTAGAAATGCATACTGGATGTATTAGAAGTGTTTAAATCTAGAAATGGAAGAAAATGAAAGAAGAAGAGGAGAAGTGCAGTTCACTGAAGAAGATGAAGGTTTGAGTTTTAGAGAGAGAAAAGGGTGGCGGTGTATGGATGAATTATGAACTAGAGTATTTCATTGAACAGCTCTAAGTCTTTTGGCTTTAACTTTTTTCATCTGAATTCCAAATAACTTGAAACTTAGATCAACGGATTCTTAAGACATTTTTCTTCTCCATAAAAATTTAGAGCTATCTGAATTGATTTGAAAGTGATTGATAGGAGGAAAGTGTAGAAGTCTGCTGGAATGTTATGAACTGGAGAATTTTCATGAATATGTTTTGGTATTCTGATTATAACTTGATCTATAGATTTCTAAATGAGTTGATTCATAATCTAGATTAAACTAGAAACATGTTTCTACAACTTTCTTGAAGAATTCAAGTTTAAATTCTATCAATAAGAGCTCTAAAAGTTAGCTAGAAGTTAAGAGTAGAAATTTGTGGAGATATAAGGAGCAGTATAGAGTATTTTGATCATAACTTGCACGATACTAGACCAAAATGAGTGAATTTGACGGCTTTAGAAACTTAAGACATAGAGGAATATTTTATTAGAAGGAAGTATTATCTAAAAATGGTTGGTTGTAAGTAAAATGGCACGAAAGGAAGAAAAGAAAGAAGAAAATGTAGTAGGCCGTGATCATGTTAAAAGACAGGGGAAGTCGCGATCGTGCTGAGACTCTGATGAGAAATGAAGGAAGTCATGATCGTGCCGACAAAAGTTGCGATCGTGCATGTGCACGATCGTGACTCTGAAACTTTGAATGGTTTTGAACATCCTTTGATCTTTTGACCATAACTTCTTCACCCGACCTCCAAATAACATGGGACTTGAACCATTGGACTCGAAACACATTGTTTTACATGTCCACAAAAAATTATAACCATATGAAATCAATTTGGAGAGATTGATTGATTAAACTGGGATGGAAATGATGAACAATTATGGAATTTCATAACTGGAATATTTTCACTGAGCATGCTTCGGTATTTTGATAATATCTTGATCTGTATGTATCTAATTGGAATGATTTTTGACTTGGAGTCAACTAGATACATTGAACTACATATTGTATGAAGAAATCGAATTTTAATTCTATATCTAAGAATTTCAATTTCTAGGTGGAAGTTGAGTAAAGAGGTTTTGAGATTAAAAAATATTTGAAAGGTGTTGAAATTGCTTATAAAATATATTAAAGAAACAAACCTAATAAATTGTCAGTCATGCATAATACATGATACATTCATGAATGTACTTATGATTGATTATTTATCTAAGTGTGTAAATTTTGTATATGATTACATATAGAAGAATAAGTAGATTGACCACTTCCTGATATTGCCGGGACTTCGAGGCAATAGCTTTTGGAGCAAATTGTGAGTAACCTAGACGGTCTAAATTATTTGTTTTCTTAATTTCTGATTTGAATTAATCAATGAATGTGATTTTATTGTTGGATTCCGAACATGAAGGTCCGATGATTCTGATTTGTTGATTGTGAAATTGAAGTGCTCCTTGTAAGTGAATTTGAATGAATAACTGATATTTCATTATTATGGAATGTCGAACCAAGGTCCAATGATGTATGTAAATGTGAAAGTAAAAGTGAAATCAATTGACTGATTATATATATCTGAATGTGAAGCATTCTATTACATAAATGTGTGAAAATAAAGGTAGTTGTGATCGGAGTTTGCCAGTGTAAAGAGCTTAAAGCTCAGACTGTGATAAGAGCCTCAGGCTCAGTTGTGAAAGTACCCAATATCTACTAAGCGATATGAGATATTATCTAGTACAGCTCGGTATCCACTTAGGGATATGAGCTAGTAAAAAGGCACTCGGTCACAACATCAACAATAATAAGTGAAAATGAGTCTCATGTGCATTGCGTATACATTTTAATACATGTGTTTGATTGATTAAAATGTATGAGTGACTAGTATTTAAATAAGAATGTGATATGTGATATTTCTTGTGAAATATAAAGATGTGAAATATTTGTTATATGTTATAAAGTGTTACATGAATTGAGTAAACCATCGATGATGGTTACTTCACTGAATTCGCAAAACTCACCCAAAATTGGAGGTTCACATTTCAGGACTGATAGAGAGGACATTAGCAGTTGAGAGATTATAGAGAGGACATTAGCAGTTGAGAGATTACAAGAAGCTTAATTTTTGTACTTTTGTGAAAAAGAAATGGCTCAAAGGTCGGTCAGCTGAGATTGAAGACATTAGATAGACATTTTGTGTAATTTTCTCTTTCATGTAGCATATTCTGTATTAGGATATGATGATGTACATGTATGGATGTTTAAAAACTACAATGTAAATACGTTTGGTTTTACGAAATGAAACAAGAATTACAGTTTGATATTTGATTTTAAAATCTAGTGACAATTATGCATAGCAGTTAATGTCACGACTAAGTTTGATATATTGTCATGTTATAAAGTGAAGGTGAGATAGTTAATACACTATTATTATAGATGATATACTAGAATATCCACTGGGTGTTCCGGTATATAATTTATGGTAATAGGGCCTTATCTTTTTACATGGTCTCTTATAATCTCTATTGATCGGGTGGACCTTAATTCTTTTCCTTTTGTACATGCCCCTCCTTCCTTACCTTCTCGTTCCTTGCTATTTGCTTTTAAAAACTCTTAATCTCTTCTCTCTTTTTTTTACTATTTTCCTAATTATCATTCAATTCTATCAGTTCTTCATAATCTACTCTTATAAAATTCCTCCCTATTAGGATTTATAATTTTCCTTACTACCTTAAAGATAGTTTCCATTAGTAGGATATCAAAATTGTATCTTCAAATATTATTTCATTTTTCCCTGATCATACAATTAGGATAGTCTCGGGTAATTCTTTCTCCAACTCTATACTCATATACGTGCATAACATATTCTTTTCCTCTTAGCAGTGGTCTCTTCCCTACAAATATGCTTGACAATTTCAAGCATGCTTAGTCCTTTAATAGATCAATATTCTAAAGGCATATTGTGAAAATTCACCCATAAAGAAACATTATCTTATTTCACATTCTTAAGCTTTAAACCTAATTTCTATACTAGTATAAAGATAGGTTAGTTTGCAACATGCTAAGACCTTGCCTCAATTACACCCTTAGCTTCATTCTCAAATGAAAACTTAAATAAAATAAGGGTTTCTTCTAACAAGAGTACTTCCTTTAACCTCTTTCCTCTCCACTTTCTTTAAGCCCAATTATTTATAGTTGGGAATAGAGAGAGAGTGTCTCCTTATAAAGAACCCCACTAAGTTAGCACTTTCCTAGGCCCTTCCTTCAAGACTTCTATGTTTGAAGAAACTATTTTTCTACCGTCAATGGAGCTTGGAGGATAAAACTTCAACTTGTATCCATTGGTTTCTCCAACATCTTAAGACTATTCTTTTACCATCAATAGGGCCTGGGGAATAAAACAACAACTTGTATCCATTGGTATCGTTGTTGTGTGTATGTGTGTGGGTGTGCGTATGTGTGTGCGTGTGCATGTTTGTGTCATTTTTCTTAATATTGCTTATAGCAGTGAACAATAACCAAAATTTTTTCAGGTTTTGTTTCACTCATTATTGAGTTGTTGGCAAACAAATTTATTAAAATGATAGAGCCCTTTCAAAAATAATGGAAGCCAAGTTTAGTAATCAAAGGTTAATTATTAAAACAATCATCTAATGAACGGCTCTATATAATATATATATATAACAAAGAGAACGACGACCTTTTCGTATGTAAGGCTGTATAAATGGAAGTCCTTAGCTGCCTTCACACCTAGCAGAGAGATCGTATCATCATCGATCACAATTCATATGCCTGCTATCGACTTATACATGTAATTACGGGGATGTACATAGCTTGTTTTGCTTGTTTGAAAGTGACCCCCCACAAAACAATGTCACCTTCTTTATAATATTTTAAAATATTTAACAACGCATCTTTTTCCATCTCTGTCTCTCTCCTTTGATCTGATTGGAATCTTTATCAGTTCTTTAGACTTTAAAAATCTCAACTTTCCAACAGATAAGACTGGTGGTTGAGTCATTTCCTTTTCTCCATTCTTCCTTCTTTTCATTCATTTGAAGATTTCAGGTAAGAAGAAATGAAAAATCTCCAATCTTTTCACTGACAAATGATTTTGTTGAGGGCGATTTCTCGGGTTCTGTTGTGTTTCATTTTCTGGTTCTTTCACCAATCACGTCTTCGGTTTTTTAATGGCCTGATTTTCGGGTTCAGGTGAATTTATGGCGAGTCCATTAATCATGGGTCCTTCGGTTTTCATGTTTACTACGCAATTTTCTTTGCCTTTTGGTGAACATCTCTGATTGTAATCTAGATAATCTGATATCTGAAACTATGTGAAGAAAGTAGATTAAATTCTGCAGCTTCTAAATTCTTGATGTTTTGTTTTGCCTTCAATTCAGGCTCTTGATTTGTCTGCGATTGCCTATAGTTCTTTCAAATGGAAACCGGATTTTACCATTATCCGGGCAAACCGAGATGAAATTACAGACTAGATAAAACATTTTGTACGCTGTTACATATTTCTTTAACTAATTAAACCGTCACACTCATACTCTCGAACTGTCTACTGTATTGTTGTTGTGTAGCCTTCAAGCAGATAATGATAGTTTGCCTTCTGAGACCGGATATAGACAGCTTGGCAATGCTGATAATTTCTCTCTTTTTTTTTTCCAGAAGGCCATCTAACCGAATCCTTTACTTTTGATAATTTCGGAATTGTGGTATGAAAATCAATCTATTAGTTATGATAGTTTCTCATGTTCAATTTTCTTTTGTTGCATGGCTTACTAATTTGTTGTTTTTGCAGGTCACTAAGCTAGATTTCATGCTGTAACACCTTTCAAATCTGACTGGACTATCGTTAATGGGTTCTGAAGGGCCAACAGCTGTGACAATCCATATAACAGGATTTAAAAAATTCCATGGAGTTTCTGAGAATCCAACTGAGACAATTGTTAGCAACCTGAAGGAATATATGAAGAAGAAGGGTTTACCTAAAGGTCTGATTCTGGGCAGCTGTAGTGTTCTTGAAACTGCTGGACAAGGAGCACTTTTACCCCTTTACCAAACATTGCAATCTGCCATAAGCACAAGTGATTCTGAATCTAAACCTTCTGGAAAAACTATTTGGGTTAGTTAATGTGTCTTTGATAATTTTGTCTGTCTAATATCTTATGCTTTCTGGTTCCATTAAAAGTGTTCGCTTTCTCTTTTCCCATTTTGTTGGACTACTACTTCTCTTTGATTTTGGTGTTATCCGCACCATTTCTTTAGTTACACTTTGGGGTTAATAGTGGGGCAACAAGATTTGCTATTGAGCAGCAAGCTGTCAATGAAGCTACTTTTCGTTGTCCTGATGAGATGGGTTGGAAACCGCAGGTTAGATATATCCACAAGATATTTCTTTTTTTATGACTCTTTTTCCCTTCAATTGAGAGATGTATTCCATTGAACTTGATTATATTTTGCAGAAAGTACCTATTATTCCTTCTGATGGTGGAATTTCTCGAGTGCGGGAGGTACATCGCATTTCATGTTTTCCATAACTTTCTTCCTTGCATTCTAATCCCTCCTTGGTCGACGGTCATTGAGATACAAAAATACCCTCAAACTTTTCTGAGACATCGAAGTCACATAATACATCATCACACAAATTCCTTTCTGTGAAAAGAGGCTTCATTTTTACAGGAATCACCTTAGCTTTAATCCATTGGTATCGTTGTTGTGCTATGTGGGTTATTAGATATTCAATACAAGGATAATGTGCTTTGTTCAGTTCAAAAGCTGAAATGACTAGATATAACTTTACTTCAACAGTATACTTTTCTGTCCTAACTCTTTTCTAGCATACTTTTAAAATTTTCTTTTTATTCCTGTTAATATTACTAAGAGAGAAGTTTATTGGTTAGAGGGACTGCAATTGCAAGAGCAAGTATCAAATTATTTGTCAAACACAGAACATATTAATAGCCTAACTAGGCATATGTTTGGAAAATTTATCTTCAAGGCCTAGCATCCCCATGTCTTCTCTTCTAGCCGTCACCAATTAAAATCCTCTTGTAAACTAATTTTCCAGTTTTTTGAGCCTTGACATGAGATTGTTCACCATTAATTTTTGACGTTGATGACGAAGGATAGTTGTTGAGAATGGAGGTCACTCTAATGACATAAAATTAGGAAAAAAGGGTTTTATCATTAAGGACTAATCTTCGCTTAGGGAAGGTATTGGATCATTCTTTAATGCATTATCTATGTCTGCAATTTTTCCTAGAAGATAATTTTTCATAAGAAAGTTCAGTGTATCATATTATTACCTTCTTTGATACAAAATTGAACTTTTTCCTTATATCAATGTGTAGACTGCTCTTCCTGTTGAGGAGATTACAACTGCCTTGGTGAAGAAAGGTTATGAAGTAATGACCTCTGATGATGCCGGGCGGTTTGTTTGCAATTATGTTTACTATCACTCCCTTCGCTTTGCGGAGCAAAATGGGATGAAATCACTCTTTGTGCATGTACCCCTCTTCTTGACTATAAATGAGGAGACCCAAATGCAGTTTGCTTCTTCCTTGCTAGAGGTGCTTGCTTCTTTATTTCAGTAAACAATTGGCATCCATCAAAATCTTCATATCAAGAACTGAGCTTTGCAATGATATTTACATGCTTGTGAAAGTGATGGGCCCTTGTATTTAACTGCTTTAATAAATGAGTATTCAACCACTCACTGCAAGGTTCTGGAATTCTTATTTAATATGTGAATAACATTTCAGTTAGTTATTATGGTTCCTAGTCTCTATCTGTGCCTTCAGAACTTCATTTTTTAATGAATTATTTGGGTATTGCACTTCTTTACTGAAAGGCTTGGTGAATGGCACTGGTTTTAATGTAATTTCCCTTTACGATTTGGTTGTATGAAGAGGATTTAGCATTAGCAGCCTTACATTTTATTTGGAATAATGAGAAATAGTGTACAATGTTGAGGATGAATTGTTGAAATTTAGGAGTCGCATGTACAACTTAGCACTTCCTTGTATACTTCAATAATATGATTTGTCTTGGAAGTAGTGGCATGTGAAACATGAAGTGGACAAATGCAGGTGGTTCACAGATCTTGATTATAGCATTGCCATCAAGGGTTTGGCTGGTATCCTTGCAAATCATATAGCTCACCTGAACGAGATGCAATTTATGGATCATGCTCTTCCCTCACAATTTTTCTCCTTCTTAAAAGAGCCCACGAAAACATATGTACGAAGCAAAATAAGTTGCCACTTTCATGAATGGAAAGACGCTTCTCCCTGAGAATCATGTTAACGGCTAGCTGACATGATTTTCTTTTCAGGTTTGTCAACTATCAATTTCTATTGCAAGTTTACATTTTGTCGACTTAGTTTGTTGAGGGTCGATGTTTTAAAAACTAAATTGGATGTTGAACCAGTCAAAGGAAAGGCTTAACGGTTAAAGGTTTAATCGGTGTTAAATTGTTATAAAATTGTTATATAATAAATAAGAATTAAAAATTATAAGGAAAACAAAATATTTTATTGAAACAAAAAAACTAATATCTATTATTATATAATTAAATAATAATAAATAAATCTGAGTCTAATATAAAACTTAGTAATGATAAAAATAAAAATTGTATTTCTAAAAGAGATTGTGTCTTATCATCATCAAAAGTTCAAAATTAAGGGTGCTCTCATTTCTCCTATCATTACACAAGATATAAGAAGAATTCGTTCAATGTACATCCCTTTAAATCTCCTGGACCAGATGAAGTTATTGCATTGCTTTTCCAACAAACATGGGACATCATTGAAGAGTTATTCACTGAGGCATTTCAGGAATTATTTGACTCGTCCATGCTACTTCATAAACTCAACCACACCTTTATTTGTTTGGTCCCAAAATACAAAGGCCTCATATTATGAGTGATTTCAGGCCTATCCCATGCTGCAATACTATTTACAAGGTTCAAAGCTACTAGTTGAAAGACTAATGATGGCAATATCTGAATTTGTTAATACAACCTAAGGTGCCTTCATGCCTAACTGAAATATTGGAGACAATATACTGCTGATATAAGAACTGATGAAGGATTATAATTCTAGTAAAACAAATCAGTAAGTGGTTAATAAAGATTGATTTCTTCAAGGCTTTTAATACCATAAGCTGGAATTCATTGATTATGCCTTGAAGCTATGTAAATTCTTCGTAAATTTGTGCAGTAGATTATGACTTGTATTTAAACTTTATCTTTAAGTGTGCTAGTCAATGGTCCTTCCAAACCTTTCAAACCAGTTAAGGGAATTCGACAAGAAGACCCCTTATCTTCATACTTGTTCACTCTTATTATTGAAGGATTTTTTAGACTTTTAAATAACCTTCTACTTTCCAGTGGAGGCTTCAAATATCATCACAAATGGGAGGAAGTCAATCTTAACCATCTCACATATACTAATGACCTGCTACTTTTGTATGGAGCTAATGCCTTTTCTATTAATATAATGATGCATGCTCTAAGCTTATTTGCTCAATGGTCTAGCCTAAAGCATGACTCAGATAAGAGAGTAGCTTATACATCTTAGCTAATGTGAGGAACCTGGATGAAATAAGAAGAATCACCGACTTTGACACTATCTCAAATACCTTATGCTATATGGGAGTTCCTATCCTAGCTTCCAAGCCTAAGAACTATGATTGCTTACCTATCATTGAAAGAATGAAATTCAAAGTGACGGCATGGCAAAACAAGTTTCTATCTTATACTACTAGATTAACTCTCATTATTTTTGTTCTTAGCAATTTACATATTCATTGGACTGCATATATAGCTTTGCCTAAGAAAGCTATCAAAGAGATGGATAGAATCCTAAAGGCCTTCTTATGGATAGGAAAAATTGAAAACTCAAAAAGTGCCAGAATTAAATGGAGTGATGTAACTATCCCTATAAATAATGGAGATCTTGGGATCATGTCAATTTCAATAGTGCATAGTGTTTTAATGTGTAAGAGACTATGGACATTATATAATGTGAATGGAGAATGGCATGGTGATTTCAAGGGATACCAATCTCTGGTGAATTATCTCCCTTGATTAATTGATTTAGAGAATGATGATCTTATTACCTGGAAATTTAACCAGAATGGAAAATTCTGTAATCTTTTATGTTATTAGTTGTTTTTAGCTCGAACCATTGAAGTCCATTGGTTTAATCTCTTATGGAGAAATATTGTCAACCCTAAGGCTTCTTTCAGCACATGACTTGCGATCAAAAATAGACTTCAAAACATGAGTCAATGGTATAGCAATGAAGATGACACGTGTCTACTTTGTAACATGGCTGTGGAGGATAGAGTTCAACTTTTCTTTTTATTTTAGTTTTCCAAAGCTATCTAGATCAGAATTCTATATATGTTTCCTGATAATAATGGTCGTTACAATTGGGAGAAACTCTTAATAGGGTCATTTGAAACACAAAGCATAAGGAAACTAATGCTTTGAGTTTGAAACTAATGCTTTGAGTTTCAAATGACCCTATTCAAAACTAATGCTACTTTCTTTAGAACAACATTCCATATATACCATTTGGACAGAAAGAAATATTAGAAAATTCACTGATAAGAAGGAAGAAAAATACCATATTGCGGACAAAATTGTTAACCTCATCAGAGCTTATATCTATGCTAAAAATGCACAACATTCTCTTTCTATGGAAATGAAGCAAACATGGTATTTATATTTCATCTTAGAAACTTCACAAAGGCACATGTATTAATTTTTCTATTAGTTCTTTCCATATCATTGTAAAATGAAACTAGGCTAATAGCCTAGAAATCATTGTAATGTTGCTCTAGTTTTATCTATAATCAATACATTATTTATTTTTCAAAATAAAAAAAAAAGATTTATACAACAAGTAGCACATAGAGATCAATAAATATGGCCATATTTTGGTTGTAATAAGTACCCAACTGATACATAATTAATTGCATTATATAAAAAAAATTCACAACATTCTTTGGTTTAACCTATTCAACAATTTTATAAAATAATTAAAATAAAGCATTATCACTTTTTACCATATCAGAAGCATTAACAGACTTATTAAAATTTGTTCCAACTTTACAATAAACAAAGAAATTAATCAAGGTTCTTTGTCTTTAAATAGTTCACCCATCTGTCATAATAGTGCATCATGTTGATTCCCTACTAGACTTATATATATCCACGATTAATTGACATTCCTTTTTTAAATCTTGAAGCAAAGGCACATTCATCTCATAATAAGAAAGTACCTTAAATCTTAGACATATTGTTGTTGTAGCATCTATTGCTTCTAGAAAATATGGTGAATTTAAAGTATTTAAAGGAATACACAAATAATAGAACCATCTAGCCCATGCCATTTTACATCGCAAGACAACATCCTTATTAACCAAAACACTTTTTAGACTATGTTGAGAACTAGGAATAGTTCTTGGAGAAAAATAAGAATCTATGTCAATAGTAACTTTCCTTTTTCCTTTATCTAATATTTGTGGTGCTTCATCATCTCCAAAAGATATATCATAAGCCTCTTTATTTTCCTATTTCTTTTACTTATTATTGTAAATATTTTCCAATAGTCTTGCGTACATCAAATGGTACAAAAGCAATATTACCCTTAATACCAGTAAGATGTTCTTTCATTATATAAACTCCTTTCCCTTTAAATATTCTACTATAGAACATACAATTATATTGGATATTGCCATTAAATTCTTGAGAAAAAGAAAAACAATTCCATGCTAGATCGGACTTACCACGAGTAAAGGATGTTATATTCATTGAATCTTTTTCTGACGATTCCATATTCTCTTTTATAATTTTAACCTGAAATGTATTAACAAATAATTTACAATATATACCAAAATAGTCAAAAAAAAAGATCAAAATATCTTTGCTTTTTATATAATAAAGAATAACTGTGACATGAATATTTATAAAAAGGATAAAATTTTCTAGTTATATTAATTGACTCTAATAAAATTGTGTAAATTAATTTAGAAGTAGCCCATTATCATAAAAAAGTAAATCAAGGTTATACTAAACTTAATAGCTTATATTATAGTAAAAACAGTAATAAGTAAAATATTTAACTCAATTCACAAGTTATTATATGAGTAATTATATATTTATATTATGATTTTCTTTGACTTAATTTTTTTAAAATATAATTAATTTCAAATATTAAAAGAGCTACTATAATTTCTAGTAATATTAAATTTAATTTAATTGTGATACAATTAAAATTTATTAAAAATTAAAAATACAAAGTGAAGTAATTAGATGGGCATAGACAATTGAATATTGTTCATCAAAGGTCCAAACTCCATTGTTGGCTTGATAGAGAGACCATTTAGCTTAAATGAAAACATAGCCAACCTCAAAACAATTTGTTTTGCTTGACTTTATGTTCAACTACAGCTGGAAGAGGAGCTTCTTAATGTAATCAAAATAAAAGCAAAATGAGGTATTAAGGATTCCATAAGAGTTACCTATCTGTGGAGATTAATGAACAAAGGTCTAGTGTTGTTGTAAACAATTAAGAACAAATGCGCTCAGTATGTTGACAAAAATGAGATGACCTCTATGTAAAAGAAGTGATTATGATATTAAAGATACTTAATCAATTGAGGCTCTGTCAAATGGATCCATCAATGATCTTCTTAATGGAAATGCATTGGTTTCCATCAATAAATAAGAAATAATTTTACTAGTGCTTGATATCCTTATCAATCACAATGGTGCAAATGATAACGATATAAAGCAAGATCCTCCTAGTATGTAATGGACACTAAAGTGTGCTTATCTCCTCTATTAAAGAAGGATGACCACAACTTTTTGGATGCCTTAACAAATTTAAGAGAAAGAGGACTAAAGTGGGACATTGAGCAGTGTGAAATTCATTCATTGTTTTAACAAGAGAGGGATCATTTGAGTATATGGGAATAAATTATGCAAAAAGAAATGATAACCGAGTAGATAAATTATTTGTGAATACTTCCAAGTTGGAGGAAAACCATTGTCGAGCAGACACACCAATCAATTCACAATATCACCTTAGTACAACAAAGAAAAATAATACTTCATTGATAGCAAGAAGTAAAAAGTAAAAATAAATTAGGTCACTTTACAAATTATTCACTAATGATATCTCACGTACAATTTATAAACCACTTCCATATAAACTCAAAATGAGCATACATATACACCAAAAGAAGACCAATAGCAAAATGGTGAACAAAATAATACTCACTTATCAGTGTGGCCCACTTCAAATGCTCAGGTGGTAGCAAGTGTAGTTTTCAATTTTGAAGTTTTAGATCAACAAATTGAATACTTATAGAGAGTATATATTACATAACCACCAAAATTAGAGATTAAAATTAAATAGAGTTCAACCATTATAGAAAGTTAATTAATTAATAAATATGGATAAAGAAGAAGTCTCCTTTAGTTGGTATTCATGTAGATAAAGTTATTGAATTATCCTTATCGATTATCTGTTAAGAAAACTTGAATAAGAACAAACTGAGCATACTTGAATTCTATACAAACAATCCCTATTTGTTATCTTTAAGAAAGCTTGAATAACAGTAAACTAAATGTACTCGAATTCTATACAAACACGGATTGACAATAGAATTAGAGATTCACTCCAAATCCCATTCGTCAACTCTCAAAATTTTTTCTCCTCCATCCATCAAATTCCAATACCTCATATGATATTCTTTCCTTATACCTTGTGTTTGAGAGATGTGTCAGTCATTATTCCCATTCCTAGTGAAAGAAAGCGATAGACAAATTGAGCTTCTTCTTTAGACTCTTCACTCATCCGCAAAGGCTTTCCACATCTATCTCCATTGTTTGAAGCTCTAACGACATATTGAGAGAGAGCTCCAATCTTGACAGTGAGATTTGTGAAGTATCCACTACAACTCTGAGAGAAAGCCCCAAATGGAAACTGTAAACTGAGTTAGGACGTACTCACAAGAACAATAATCTAGTAAAAACACCAAGGATCAACTCACCATAAGAATTATTTCGTTGCTATCATAGAATATCACCTTTGTATTGAATGCATTGAGTTTTAAGTGAAAAACTCCATACCCTTTTTATGTGTAGACTACAAAAGGCATAATAAAGGTGATTGTTTCGATGATGAGGTCTAGCAAAGATGATAAATAGAGTAAAACAAAGAGCAAAGGTGAGGAGAGCTCCTAATTTTTTCATTTCTAAAGCTAGTATATAATCAGTTCCAACCGGTTCACTAATAAACCAACCATTTCTCTAATAAACTTGTAACATCCCATCACCGATGGGAAGGGTAAAATAGTAATTTGGAACGGGCTAGGAGTGTTTTAAAATTGTTTGGC
>JAOSBN010000006.1:23161249-23200504 GCA_027563595.1 Erythroxylum suave
ACAGACAGTACAAGATGACAGATGTATACATTTCTGGTTTTGATGAAATGAAATGAGGAAAATTTTTGGTTTCAAAAACATTGTGAATTTTATACTGATGTTTTTATTATGATGCCATGTGAGGTGTTAGTAGTGATTGATCGTAGTTCACCCATATCGTAGGATATGTATCGGAATGACCTGCGGGCGTCCCTGTGTGTACCCTGCGGTAAGGGGGTGCTACAAAACTAGCCAGTTTTTACATGTATAGGCTATTAAATGAAACTGAACTGGATAACCATCCAGTTCATACAATTTTTGGTTAAACTAATCAGTCTAGTTTGGTTTTTAAGACCTTGCTGAGGGTAAAGGCTATTGACATATAGTCTGAAGACTTCGCTTCAATGCATCCAAGTTTTTCAAAGTTAAAATAGTATCCTTTTGTTCTAAATGCTACATATATAAAGACATAACTTTTCTTAGAGTTTTTGGACAGTGTTAATTGAATGCGATATATTTGTTAAGGTAAAAATTATTTTATATGACCCATTTATATAGGTATGTAATTTTAGAGTGTTTCAAGAAGAAAATTACATACCTTATTTGAGAACACGTTTTTGGTGGATTTGAAACTTTATAATAACTTATTATAATTGTGTTTAAATCAGTTTTAGTTTGGTAAACAACAAATTGTGTAGTATTGTATGTGTTAGATTTTATTAACTATAATTGTCTTAATTTGGTTTATATGAGGGAGAAAATTTGCAACCTTCATTGAGAGATTGATCAATCTAATAGAAATAATCATTGTTAACTTATGGAGAAAACACACTCAATTTGTTAAACCTTAAAAAAAACTAATTGTTGGAAATAATGTGTGGGAAGAATAACATAATATAAAAGAAACAAATAGAATGATCAAAAGCTACTTGGGGTGCATAAGTCGTAAAAGGAAGTATAAAAAGGAATGTGGGAGGAATTTCATAAGGAGGGGCATTATTTTGGTATCATCATCTAGTAAGGATTGTTTTTGGTGTCTTGAGGGGAGGTTGCCTCCATATAACATTTGTTTTTTTCTTTTGTTTTTTGGAACGATTTTTAAAAATTTTCAACTATAAACTTTCAATTTTCCTTTTCAAAAGTCATTATCTAGGATTTCTCACTAACCAAACTAACTCGTTAAAAGGGATATTAAATTTTTTCATTTTTTATCATATTATGGTTTTTGTAATGTTTTCAAGAACATTCCACATCTTTTTTCTTTAATAAAGGCAATTGACCTTCTCTCGTTTTCGCACACCACCTTTTAACATATTACTTCAAGTTTTATTGGAGATCTTCATAAGTCACCGTTATATCCTAGTCAAACTCATAAATGGTCTAGAAACACATTAATGAGATTTTCTAGTGCTTTGTAATTGATTTACACACATTCAAGAACCATTTTAAGGTCGGTCTTATAAGAATCTCAAAAAAGTTATATACCATGAGATCTTCGTTATTAATCAAATCTAAAAACTTTTATAAAAAATAGTCTTTAGGATCCATGTTGTCATCTTATTTCTCAAACTCTAGTATATTAAACTTTTGTGGCTTTTATATATTTGGAAATAAACATAATATTCACGACACCCAAGTATTGATATTGAATGGGTCCCCTATCACCTATGTTACTCTTTCATATAAGTATTGATATTGAATGGGTCCCCTATCACCTATATTACTCTTTCATATTTTGTCTTTAAGTATACCACTTTATTTTAAGCAAATTCTTTTTTTATGAAAAGTCTATCCACTTGTCTTGTTACTTTGATTGTAACTAGGTCATAAAAACATGCTCATAAGCAATATTTGTTTTAGGAAGTGAGAACATTGGCATTGGATGTACTAGTGTTGAATGAACTAAACACAATACTCCAATTTTTGGAATAAATTTGATGGATCATGAGATATTAAGGTTTGAATTAGTACCATGACAATGGTGGATATAGATAGAAAGGTTTTGTTAATAAAAAGTGTTATATTGACGTTATTAAGAATAGAAGGATTGATATTGTCTAAAACTGACACTAGTATAAGGATCATATAGAGGATGGATGGTAGCAGATGAAGTTTGTGTATATACTCTAAAAGTGTTTGGTTTAGTTTTTCTTTTTCAAATGAGTATTTCCAAACTCAACTACTGAATAACCTTTGCCAAATTTTCGTGTAGTTCTTACTTTTTTTATTTCTATAATAGTGAAGATTATAACATCTTTACCTTTAAGCAAATGAAGCAAAAATTTCTTTTGATGATATTTTTTATTTCTTTTTGGAACCTATAGCTTGGTTATTAAGATGATCAATTATAATAAGAAATAAAGGAAGAATAAGAAATTTAGTGCTATTTTTCTTTCTACATAAAAATAATAAAATTAGTAAAAAGAAAGGGTTATGATACTAGTGAGCTTTGAACAATTATACCTGCGTAAGTTCTTGTTCATCATCATATAAAAACTATTTTTAAGATTTATTAGTGTTTATGAATATGGAAGAATTGCTAAAAAAAAGATTCTTTATCAAGAAAAACATTATAAATACATCAAGTTTTATTTTTATACACAAAGATAATATTAGAGCTATGTCTAGTAAGTAATACACGGGTGTTTCATCCTTAACATGCCAACCCAATATCATTTAACCATTTCAATTAGGCCTCATTAACTTTTGGAAACCCATTGATGTAACTCTCTAGTCTAACATTGCCAATCTCGTAAATCCTACTTCAAGAAGTTGGATTTAATTGCTTACTCAAACCATATTTCATCTTGGCATGCTCCATTTGTTTAGTTATTTATTGACATTAACTAATTTTTTAATTTTTTAATGTTTAGCCTCCAAAGGTATTCAAGTTCTTGTATCCTTTCACTTTTCTATTCATTGAAAACTTGAAGCCTTTGGATCTTATCATCACAGCCTAGCACTTGCATTCTAAATATATAAATCTTCTATTTTTATTAGCATTAAACTCCCGTAGTTCATGATTTCTTTTCTTTTATCTTTGTTAGTTTCTTAAAAAATTAGATCATTTTCTTAATCATTTTCATTTTCTTTTAATTTACATGTGAAGTTGACATTCTAGTTGATTCTTTTGCTCATTTTCCTTTACACCCATAATTCTATATTTCAAATTCCATCAATTTCTTCATTAATTTATTTTTTTACTTATAGTAAGTTTATCTTTTAAGGTTTTCTTTTCTTGAGTCCACTCAATTTGTTTTACTTCCAACTATTCAACTTTTCCTTTTCATTCTGAAATTTCTGTTTGTAGCTTTTTCTTTTCCTCTCTCTAATTCTTATATTATTTTTTCCTATTATACCATATCATATAATAAATAAGCTTATGTAGTTTTCATAATTGGGGGTTTTCTATCAAATTTTAGACACCAAAGAGTGTGAAATATTGATTATCTCTCCCAGTGCCATATTTTATACATAGAATTTAAATAGCCTCCTTTTGGAATGAAGGTATTTTTAAATTGTCAAGTTGAGTTCAAACTAAACCATATCATTTTAAAAACTCAACTTGTTTATACTCAACCTTTTTCATTATTTACATTCTTTTTTATCCATATAACTAATTATAATCCCTATTTCTAAAATATCGTAACAATACAACCCTCTTAACTCTAACTATATTTCTAGTAGTAGAAACCATGGCAAACTATAGATAGGAGCATAAGCTATCATTCTAGTTATTCCTTATAGAAGTAATAAGTTGAACTCATTAGCTTGAACAATCAATTTAGTATATTCTATCCACCCACATATCCACTATGGTGACTCTCTTAACCATCAATTGAAAGACCGCTTCCCACCTCACTTTGGTCAAGATTTCAATTTACACACCTACAAACTACTGAAGTATATTTGGTGAATAATCTTTGGAAGCTTGATACCAATATATCATACGGATGAGTAACTATATGTATAAAAGTTGAGTGAAACAACATAATCTTCCTTCGCCTTTCTTCCTACAAGAGTTGATACATATATTTTATTAAATGTTTACTTATGTCTAGATTACATTGATTTAATCATTTTATAATATGTTTTAGGTAATTGAGAATATTTTTCTTTAAGAAGGATTTTAGTCCAGAACTAAAGAGTTTTACAAGGAAAATCAAGAAGAAATTACCATTTTAGTTAGATATGGTCTTAAAAACTAGCATGTTATAACCCATGCCCTTTTCATAAAGAAAAAGAATTAAAGAAGTTATTAAACATGGTCTGACATGTGATCTTGTGCTAGCATATGTTCTTCTTAAGAACTCAATATTGATGACACAACTATATACATAGATGGATGAGAGTTCATGTTACATGGCATCAAAGAAGCAAAGAATTATACAGCCTAAGATATAGTCGTACACTAATTTTTTTTATAGAAATCTAGATTTAAATAGTAAGGAAAATAGTATAAATATATTAGTGCCTATATCCACATCTTAAAAAAGAAATAGTAAAAGACATGACATAAAACATTGGTATATTAGAGCATATATATCTGCTAAATGAGAAATAGTAAGTTACACAGTTTGGGATGTGACCATGTCCTAGATCGTATTTCCTACTAAAAATTAATATTTAAAGACATGAAACCTTAAAACAAGCAGCATTTTCATTATTTTAATTTTTAGAATTAGACTTAGCCTGTAGGGGGACAAAAAGAACTTAAAGATACACTTGACAACTATTTTCAAAGAAGAAGAAGATCGACCACATTTAGAATATCAAAATCACTTCAAGAATTATTTTTTATTTTACTCGTTATTGTTTTTGTTTGTTAGTTTGAAGATGATGAATGGATAAGTTTTTTTCTATGTCTAGATAAAGGGAACCTAATTTTATCTTTTTAATAGATTAACTAATTTATTTATGAAACTTTTTATTATTCTTAAAGCTAATTTAATTAAAAACTATTAATTAGATTATATTATAATTTTCATGTGGATGATTCAAGAGAACATGCAAGTGAATAGACCAAGGCATTGATATTAAGAGTTGTATGAGGGGTGTTATAAATAGACCTAAAAAAATGTGTTGGTCTTAGGGTCAAACCTTTTATGAGGTTTCACATATTTTAATGTATTTTTAGGTTCTTTAATCAAAATAGGGATATATTAATTAATCAACATAAGAACATATGATTGTAACTTAAGGGAGAGAAATTTATAAACTATAAAATTTCCCAAATCTAATCTTCAATCCATTGAATCATGAATATGAAGATAATGCTATGAGGAGTTCTTTTCTATTTATTTATTCATATTTGATTTCTTTCTTGTTTATTTGATTTGTTATACCTTTGGAATTTTTACTCTTCTTTTTTATATTTTTAACATTAAATTCAATAAAAATAAATTTTTATTAATTAAATAGGTAATAGTATGAAAGTTTACTAAATATATGTAATGCTTTCTCCTAAGATTGATGCTTCATTCACCATTATATTGCTACAAAAATGTTGAACCAAATGGGGTTTCAATTAATGCTTTGATGATAATAAAACATAATTACTAGTAATGAGGTTATTATTTTGATGAAAAGCAACATAAGAACAAAATGAAGTTAAAAAATTAAGAAGATAGCTTATGAAGATGATAAAGAGAATGTGAAATTTGCAACTATCAAAATGAAGATCAAAATAAGAACAATAGAAGATAAAGGCTTATCAAGGTCTTTCTTTAACTTTTATTGTTAATTGTAACCTCATTTAATTACTTTGAAGTATTAAAAGGTTCATCATGTATAAACATTTTACTTCATTTTATTGTATGAGTCTTTCCATTCATCAAGAGGCATTAAAGCTTTTGGTTTTAATATAAAAGCATCTTGATAATTTAGAAAAACTTTAAGGAATATTTTTGGAAGTTTTTAAATCAAAATTGCATTAAAAATTGGTTTTGAGCATTTAAAGTTGTTAAAATAATGTTTTTGGGATGATTGGTTGACTTATACAAGTTAGTGGTCTCACAATATAAGATAAAGTTATTAAATTTGAAGTATCAAGAGTTTAAAACAACATTTTTTGTTGTATTGATTATCCAATCTGATATATCGTTCGATCAATATACTTACTAGTTGACCACTATTCCACCAACTAGTGAATTTGGTGCCTTTAATGCATACTGGTTGACTTGTATGCTATATGGTCAAACAAAGCCCTGCATATAGTGATTGTAACAACTATTTCTTGGCTCCAAAAGATAGGAATGGTTCTAAAACATTATAAATAGATGTTTTTCTCATTGGTTTTAGCATTAGGAAGTATTTGGGTGTATTTTACTCATTTTTAAGTGTTTTTCAATCACTGAGTACCAATGGCTCCAATTTGTGTGAGTGAGCCTCCATAGAGTTATTAAGTGATAAAGTAAGTTATTTTGAGTTGTAAAACCTTTTTGGAGAATTATATTATTTTAATTTAGGGTAATGTAAGTGAGAATGAGGTTCCTCTTCACCTTTGAAAAAGATTATAAATCCTCTTTGCAGGAAAGATTGTACTAAGGATATTCTTCACCTTAAAAGAAGAATTATAATCGAATTCTAAGAAGAGTCTTTAGAGTGAATGTAGGCAAAAGATTGTTTATTGAACCACTATAAATTGGTTTGCATTCTCTTTTTTCTATCCTATTTAAATTATTATTCAATTTTTTGATTGGTTTATATTAAACAATCCTTTTATTCATATATATAAACGTGAATTAGGTGTTTAAAAAATGACATTATTTTTCTAACCAATGAATTCAATTATCAGCAATCATATTGCCAATTGGGACTAATGAAAATGATAAGGATAACTTACCTGGAGTTATATGTAATAATATTATGATAATAAGTTTTTAGCATTTTTAGTATGGAGGAAAATAGTGTTTAAAAAAACTAAGAAGTATTATTATAGTTATTTTATTTTATTTTAATTGTTTTCCTTTTTTCACTTCATTTTTTTTAATTTTACGTGTGACACTTAATGTATGGCAAAGATTAGAATGCTCAAATTCTTTAGAGAAGACCCAAAAATTAAGAAGATATTTCATCAAATGCTTAAAGAACATAATAACTTAACAGCCCAAGATCCTTACTCTGATACAATGGGAGAAAATTATAAAACCATGTCAGAGTACACAAAGCCATTGCATGTGGAATGCAATCTAGTATCCCTAAACTAAGAATTAATGCAATCTACTTCAAGATCAAACTGAACATCATCTAGATGTTACAATTTCTGTAGTTTCATGGTCCTAGACGAAGATCTCAACATATGTATCACTAAATTTTTAGAGATATTTGAAACATTTAAATTTTATGGATCAACCAATAATGCTATAAGGATAAGGGTATTCCCACTCTTATTAAAAGATTGGGCAAAACAATGGTTAAGTTAACTACTTGATACTTAATTCAACATATAGGGGAACTAGAGGAGAAGTTTCTAACCAAGTACTTACATTAGAAAAGACTATTAAGTTGAGAAATGACATCTATACCCACTCATAATATGGCTATTAAGCACTCTACAAGTTATTGTTGAGATATAAAAATTTGTTAAGGAAGTATCCACACCATGGCCTACTTCTATGGTTGCAAGTTCATAATTTCTATAATGATCTAACCTAAACCATAAAATAGATAATCACCGTAACAATTAAGGGAAGGGGGCGGCATTAAATAAGAAAACTTCATAAATTGCCCTTAAACTTATTAAAGAGATGGTCATTAATAACTGTTAATGGTAATCGGGTAAGATAAGGACAACAAGCAAGTAGTCATACACAATGTTGAAATTGTTATTGCATTAGTAGCTTATCTGGAGATATTAATTAAGAAAATTAAAATCTTGAGTATAATGACAAGACTAGCTTAAGCATTATGAAGTGAACCATGTGATGGAAAAGATAGCAACAATGAATTGAAAGTTAGAAATCCTATATCTAAAACAGTTGGGAAATTTAACTATATAAGGAATTTCTATTGACCATAAAATCACACCGAAAGTAACACCTACAATTTAAAGTGGATAAATAACCTAAATTTTATGAAGAAATTAGGCAACTCAGAGCCACCTCTACCTAAATACATTAATAATGATAATGTGAGAATTGAAAACAAGCTCGAAAGAATTGATGGAAAATTTTGTATCTATAATTAAAGCTCAATTTCAAGGTAGAAAGCTTCAATTTGAAACTTAAAATACTAGGTTGGTCAATTATCCATGTTGGTAGCTGGGAGGTCTCTTGGGTTATTGCCTAGTGATAGAATACCTAATCTTAGGAATGATACGAAGGTAATCACCTTAAGGAATAGAAAGGATCTGATGAATGATATAGGTGAAGAAGATGAAGTAGAATAACCTTGTAATGAGGAAGTATCAAAGATAACACCAAATGAAAGATAATTTAATATCCTCCAAATTAAGCTACCATTTATGTTAACAGATATAGGGAATTTCATTATTCCTTGTACTATTGGCGGTTAATTGATAGATAAGAAATAATCATACCTAGTATCAACTTATTGCATTATTCAGTGTTAAAGAAACTGGAGTTTAAAGAATCTAAACTAACTCAGATAATATTGCAATTAGTTGATAAATCAATTTGACATTTAAGGACACTAATGAAGTTATCTTTATTAAAGTTGCTAAGTTTACCTTTCTTATTGAGTCTTTTAATCCTTGATATGGAAGATTATTTTAAGGACCTTTGATCTTAAATATACTCTTTCGTGAAACAACTAAAATGATCATAAATGCTACATAAGGGATCTTGATACTTAGGTTTGAGGCATAATAGTTGTTAGTCTTAATCTCATATTCGAAAAACTAATATTACTATTGATGATTGTTATTACTATAATAAATTTATCTTGCTCTAAGAATTCATCAGGAATCTAAGGTGACAATGAAGAGAAATAAGAAGCTCAAAGTAATAAAAAAAAAGAATGGAAATTAGAGGAAGAAAGTCTTTGCGTGGAATTACCAAGACTAAAAAAGAAAGGGGTCATAAATGTATTGTCTAACCTTACTACCCTTTCATCTATAAAATTTGGGGATGAAGGTAACAAAATCAACCCATAACTACCTAGAGCTTACAACATGTAGGATATATGTATCAACAGGACTATCATGTTGCTCATTCAAATATATTTTGAACATAGACCAAGATTAACCCTTTCTATTTTCTGAACTATTTTTCTCTCACAAAAGCCATTTTTTACACTTAATAACATGCCTTCAAAATTTCACTCTTTGAGGTTGTTCCTACTTATAGACATGAATATGTTTTTTAGAAGGACTTATTGGATTTTTTTCATCACAAGAATAAGGTCATTTTGAGAGAATAAGAAGACCTTATATAGTAGATTCCCGAACTCCACCATGGTATTTATAACTATCCATTATAATTCAATCTGTAACATATTATGTATCTATCAAAATTGTTTAAAAAGTAACTGTGGTCATATTTCAACACTTTATTATAACAATTTATCAAATATTTCAAGAAACTCGAATAGTAAAGTTCTTAATTTATGAAAATAATGTAAAATAAAAACTTTAGGAGAATTTTACGGGAAAATAATTTATTCCTTTCAACACTTTATCTTAAGGTTCGACAAACTCTAAAAATTGGCGCTATAGTGTGCTTTAAGCTAACTAGTTCACTTGATTTAAGGCATAAATTCTACTTCTAGGAATGCGATGGACCCCACAGAAAGGATACATAGAGGTGGTGACCTCATTCAGAATATTCCTTCTATTATCTAGGGTTTAAGTCCTAAAGGGATGAAAGAATGTATGTTGACAAATGAACAAAATCCACTAAACACCATGTAAACCTCAATTTTAAATAGGAATATATGTTTGGAGTTTTAGCAGAAAGGGAAAAGTATCATGATAAAAAATAAAACATGTATGTAAATATGATTTTTAAAAGGGAATCAAACAGTTTTCCTGAAAACCTTACCTTTTCCTATACTACCTCATGTACACTACAAAATAGGACAAGGTAGGTAATAATAATAGGAGAGATAAATTAAAATAAAATAAAATAATACCAAAATCAATTCCAATTTATTATAAAGTTCAAAAAATTTAATGACCTGAAAAAGACAAAATCTAAGACCTAAAAATTGCTAGACTCTTTAGTCCTTATTATAATTGATATAGTTGTGACATTTTTAAATGTGATAATAGAAATTGCTCCCAATGATGAAATAACATATTCAATGGAGTCTCCATCTATCTAATTTAAGGAAATATAGGAAAAATATGACGGAGAGGAATTAAAAATGTATTAAACCTATGTCTTAAGCAATTACCTAGGTCTGAAAGTATTTTGCAAGTTTGGAGAGGTTTTAAAATAGAATAAAATTGGGTGTGGATTTAAAAGCATACTGAAGCCAATAAAGCAAATGGTTGGATGTCTAGGAGTTTATGATTTTACTTTATGGCATAGAAAAAGTGCTTAGCTTATAAAATCATTGTAAAATAAATTTAATTTTTTAATCAATTATTAAAAAAAGATACTTGAAATATGAACCTTTTAATTAAAATGGGTTTAATATAAATTTGTAGCAAAATTACAATTTCAAGAGACTACTCTTGGACTTTCAGCCAATTGTTGAGCATCGAAAACTTGATCTATCAAGCACAAGCTGGGAAATGGGGCCAAAACTTGATTTCGGTTTGATAACTGGTTGGATTCTAGCCCTCTTAACCAAAGTAATGAGATCATCCAGCTGAGAAACAAAATCCCTATTGACCCCCAAAGTATCTTCACTCATTCAAAATGGTAACTGGTACAAGAACTTTAGAGGTTTTTCTACATGAGTTGATCACTTTCCTCAAATATCACGTGGAAATGAAGAATATTGCATTGCATGGCCTCCAAATTCAAATGGAAAGTTCACAAATCACTCCTCATAAGATATATACTCAGGCAGCTCTAGAGAAGTCTCCTGACGGGAACTCTTATGGAAGCAGGCCCTTAATCCTGAAGCTTTAGTTCTTACATGGCTTGTGATTAAGAATAGAATAAGAACCAAATGTAGGTGGTTTGGCACAAATGACTGAACATATGTACCATGCAATGAAACTGAAGAAGACAAAAATCACCTATTCTTTCTTTACAGATTTCCTAAAGCAATATGGAACCGAATGTTAAAATTACTAGCATTGAGAAATCACTTCTATGAATGGGACGATAACTGTTTTTCAGGGAGGCAGGATGGGACTTTGCTAAAAGTTGCTTTCACAACTAAAATTTACTCTATCTGAAAGGAGAGGAACAGCATGATATACAAAGAGGTTGAAGCAGATCAAGTACTGAATTAGCCATCTTGACTCCAAGAACATACAAAAGTCACTTTCATGTGAAATGAGGAATAGGTGGAATTTATAACCAAGTTTTAGTAAGTGGCCTATTTTTCACATACAACTGATACGGCTATTTTGGTAAATCCAATCCTATTGTTAACCAAGGGATTGGAGGATTGGATTTATATTTTAATTTATTTTGTCTTATTGTAAGTTAAGAGAGTTTTATACAAGGATCTACGTTAGAGCTTTGAAACCCGAACGGATTAGCGAATAAAACGTCTACAGTTTGAGACAAGAAGGCAGACACAAGGAAGAAAAAGAGACGAAGGGCTACTACACAAGCATGACCATTTATGACAAAAAGTAGGTCATTCTAGCATTAGAAATACAGATAAAACATTTGTGTTGTCTTTGGTATGTTTAGTGTTACAGGACAAGACGCATGAGCACACGGGAAATCTGATAATCACATCACCGAGTAGGTACGTCTCTAATCTGGTTTCACAGTAAAAACAAAGCTGATACAACAAACGTACAGGAAAGAAATATAACCGGAAGTACAGAGGTGGAGTGAGCAAATATAGCTCTTCCAATTTTGGAGAACACTAGTTGCAGATCAAACCAAATCACAAGCCATGAGAGGGAGATTGCTTCTTTGCATGTTCTGGTATCAATTTAGCCAAAGTTTCTGCTGACACCCCCTTCAATTCTACACCAACAGCAGCATGTGATCAACAAATGGTAAGGGCATGTTGATAATAAATCTAGTGTTGCTCAAAACAGTTTCCTACCATGAGATTTAAAATTAAATAACGGTGGAAGGACTCGACCACTTGGCAAGTGGGTGTTTTTGTCACGTAGTTCATCAAAGAAAGGATGAGTCAAGGCATCCAACTGCCAAAACAAAACAAAAACATAGAGCATGAACAAGGCAAAACACAAAGCAATGACAAGTTCAGGGTATATCCAATCAAAATGAAGTAAGAAAAACAACGCTTCTCTGTGATCAACATTCGCAGTAAACAGACAGAAAGTTGAAGATACCAAATCAGCAGTCAGAAAAATTAACCACACAGCTTACTGTTTTTGTGGTCATTGGCTGACAATGGGAAAGGGTAAATGGAAAGAAAATACAGTTCATAACAATTCTCACACAGCAACAATAGTGAGGAAACAGAAAAAAGACAACTCACAGCACTGCAACGCAAATTAGGTGAGTATTGCAATAGTCTTGAAACCAGATCAACAGCTTCAGGAGGCATGCGCTTGTGGAATATCTAGAAAGAAGGAAGGAAGCAGCGTGTAAGCAAACTGCTGATAAATGATACTATTGAAGAGAATAAAATGAATCTCTCAACATATTTAAACAAATTTAACACCTTGTGCCAAGGATGAGCTTTGATGTGAGGGAATCTGTACTCTGTATAATTAGGATTCATACATTTAATTTCTTCTCTTGTCGGAGTGCCCAAAACCTGAAAGTCAATGACATTATAAATTGGATTTAGAAGGAAAATAAATCAAAGGAGAAGAATTTGATTCTCAACAACACATTACACCAAGTAGAAATATAGAAAGAAACTTCCCCAACAATAAATCCAGTGCCATGGGTTTAAAAGATGAACAACAAGAAAACCTTTTACCTTGATAATCTCTACAAGTTGATCAACACCACTCTCACCAGGAAACAAAGGCTGCCACACAAAACAAATTGTTAGGTGTCAAATGAACATAATATATTCACAAAAGAAATGAGCAAAATCTCAAGAGATTCTACCTGAAATTGTTAGGTGTCAGATGAACATAATATATTCACAAAAGAAATGAGCAAAATCTCAAGACATTCTACCTGCCCAAGTAGTAACTCAGCCAGAACACAGCCAGCAGACCAGATGTCAATAGCTGTTGTATACTCAGTTGCTCCGAATATGAGTTCAGGAGCTCTGTAATACCTTGAACAGATGTAAGATATGTTTGGTTCCCCTTTTACCTGCCCCAAAGGAATTACCAAAATCCAACTGAGCTGAGGAACTTTTTCGTAAATAAATATGTTGAAGAACAATACATACCAAGACTTTTGCACTTCCGAAGTCACATAACTTAACCTGATGTGTGTGGGGATTAACCTGCAACAAGAAAAATTAGGCAATAATATAGCAAACAATATGATATCTAGTCCAAATAATCAAGCAGAGCCCACTAAACCACAACTAGAAAGCCCATTTCCATGAAGAAAGAGGTTAAAATGCATCAATTGATGTGTAACTTAGTCATATGTTGCTGTCCTCAAATAAGAACCTAAAAATAGATCCACGCACTATTTTCCCATATAACAGATAGTAGTTTGCCTATTGTCTTTACTTATAAGTGAACATAGTGACATGCAAAAGACAAATCCTTAGGAAAGAAATATACAAGAAGATCATCTTGATTAGGAAGTAATTGCAATGGTTATGTTATTTGGGCAGCAATCATCTTACTTATGAAGTCTATCATTTCACAAGTCTATTTTTAATAGGAGAATAAGTTAGCAAATTCGAATTCTATTTTACTTCCTAATAACTCTATATACTGAGCATATTCAAAGGATAATACAATGAACAAGAAAGCAATCAGAATTTTTGTGAAATTAGTTGACAAAATAGTTGTCAAGGACAAGTTTCTAAACAACAAAAATATGACCTAGAAAGGGGAAGAACACTAATGAGGAAAGGAGGATTTTCCCACAAATCATCCCTTGACTAGATCTTACACAAAAGCACATTAATTTGGTATCACAGCCAAAAGTCACGGACAACTCTGCATACTTGTCAAGTCAAATGGATGTGTTCATAAGAAACATTAAGTAGAAGCTTTCTATGATGGAGGACTGCCAGAAGTCCAACGAAAAGTTATTAAACTTGCAACTAGAGGAGATTCTGCAAGAGCTAAAAGGGCAAAGTAAGAATAATGAGGTGGGGACCAATAGCCACACCTGCAGTGACCAAAGGGAGGAAAGAAGCATTGGGTAAGCCGGAGGAACTACTGTTCCTAGGTATTCCGGATTAGAATTTCGTTCACAAGATGATAATGATGATCGTTAATTTAGATCCATAGGTGTAAACAATTCTTTAAAAATCAGCGGATGCTTAAAGGAGAGAACGTGGCTTACAACATTCCGTCTAAATTGGGAGGCACAACTGTGGTTTACAAGGTGAAGCAAAAGGAGAAGAGTATGAATCGGAGGACATTTACGGAGCAATGTCACCTGAAGCTCGGGTCTGCAATAAGCCTTAAGCTGCCTAGGTGAATTGACTATCCTAAAGCGGATAGGAATGGTGGAGGCTTATCAAAAGGAGTTCCACTCCTTGTTGGCCCAAATCACAGAGCTCACTACGAAGCAACAAATCATCATATTCACTATTGGTCTTACGGAAGGGCTGCAACTAGAAAGTAGAATTACAGCAACTGAACAGCTTAGGAGCTGCTATGAATCTACTCTGCACTTATGATAAGAAATTGAGGAGAAACCAGGTTGTCTTATGAAGGAATCATAAGGCAACACCTGTTGGGAGCAATTTGAAAATAGTCACTAAAGGGACAAATGGAAGAAACGAAAATTCCGAGACAACATTCAATATTGAGAGCACAAATACTCTTCGGTGCATAAATGTAAAAAATTGTTCTAGGTAGAATTGGTAGAATCTGAAGAAGAAGATAAAGGAGGGCCATGATAACCAGAGTTACCCTGAGTTCAAGCTTGAGGACAAGCTCTTTGTCCATGGGGAGCAATGATATGCATGATGCATCCTCAGAAAAAAAAATATATAAGAAGATCACCTTGAATAGGAAGTAATTGCATTGATTATCATATTTAGGTAGTAGTCTTATATGCAAGATCCATTCTTAGGAAAGAAAATAAACAAGAAAAATCAGCTTGATTAGTGATTATTTTATTTAGGCACAGGTCATCTTATTTAGGAAGTATATTATTTTTCTCTATTTTTAGTCCGGATATAAGTGAGCATATTCCTATTTTATTTTACTTCCTAAAAACTCTATGCTTGGCCCTATTTAAAGGGCATAAGATGAATAAGAAAGCATTCATAATTTTTCGTAAAAATAGTTGACGAAAAGCTTGCCAAAGACGAGTTTTCTAAACAGCAACCATATCATCTATCAAATATGTAGGAAAGACAAATACAATTAAAATCCTCTAAAAGCAAATATAATCTTACCAAAAGATTTTGAGGTTTGATATCCCTATGACATACTCCGATTACACGATGAATGTATGACAATGCCCTGAAGATCTGTCAAGCATCACCAATTCGTCAGTATCTAATTTTTTTTATCATTTTTTAGACCAACCAAGGTTAACTCCTAAAAGCAATTTTTCAAACAACACTTTTACTATCAAGAATTCCATGACTAAAGAGGCGAGAAGGTAAAAAAAGGGCAAACAGATTAGGAAAGAACACAATGTATGACAAAATAGTAAAGATTGTAGCAATATGGATCATCATTTCCCCACCTTGTATATCAAGTAAGGACAAATGAATTATTGATGTTATATGGCATGCCATAGTGGCTTCCTCCACAATCAAGAAAATTAAGCAAGGAAAACAACTGAAACAATTCTTTGAATAAACTATCCATTACCTGGTATGCATAAAGTTTCACATATATCAGTGGCATGCTCTGGTTCAACTTGTTGTAATGTTTAATCACACGGTGTACAGTTTCAGGAACATACTCAAGAACCAGATTAAGATAAAGTTCGTCCTTTTCAGTCGTCGAAAAGAAGCAATGTTTCAAAGAGACAATATTCGGATGGTCAAGAAGACGCATTGTTTGTAATTCCCGGTTTTTGTACCTCTTGTCTTGAAGAACTTTCTTTATGGCAACAGATTCACCCGTCTCTAAGCATTTTGCCTACTCAAGGACACCAAATAATGAAAAAAAAGAACTAGTATCATATTAACCAGAAGAATATATCCACAGCCTATTCATTTAAGTCACTTTAAATCCATACCTGGAATACAACCCCAAACGACCCATGGCCAACAACACGTTCAGCCATATAGCTTATAGTCTGACATTAGAACAAAGGCTTGCATTAAGGTAAATGAGCTAGAGACAAACCAAAAATCAGAGAGATGAAAGTTCATGATAGTAATAAAAATTTGGGATAACATGATTGCACTCCAATTCAATCTTACAATTTCAAGTCCATAACTTTTAAAGTTGGACCAAGTAATGAACATTGGTGTACGCATCCATACTTAAAACATAAAATAACCAAAAAAAAAATTCCCTGCATGGAGACATTATATAAAACATGCCAACTATCTTTGTCAAAATCACGTCAAAAAGTTGGGACCAAGTGCAAAAATTCATCTTAATCTGTATTCTTATGCGTCACAATTACTTATCTAACAGATAATCCAAGGCTTTATCTGTGATAAAGATGCAAAAACAATACCTTCTTTGGCTGACCATTTCTACCACCAATTGTTGTAACAATAATATGCCCAGTTTCAGTACCATGACCATCAATCACTGTTGCTTCCATTTCCTAAAATTGTAAGTCAATATTTGAATCAGTGGCCTATATTCAGAAACTAATAAATAACATGTGAAATTTGCAGAACTTAAAAAAGAGTAGCAGCAGACACTTTGTATATTATGCTTACTTTGTCATCCCTGATTTTCATATCATTCATCTCATCTGGCAAATTATCCACACCAACATTGTGTGAACTAGTTTCTCTCAAGCCAGAAGTACGTGCCACGCCCACAGAAGCCATCTTTAGACCAGAAAATAGTTTGCTCTGATCTCTACTCTCGCTGTCTTATAGATACATTTACCTGTCATAACAATTGAATAAAACAAATAAGATAGCTATATAACAATATGCATAAGTTGATATTTACCATGTTACAAATGACAACTGTGCTGACTAATTGATAAGGAAAGATAAACTAATAGCTAAGATAGGTAAAGTACAACTTTACTTTATGTACATAATCTCCTCTAAGAGCTGCAACAGAATATGCATATCAATGTTAAAAGTAATCCTTATCAGCCTCCCATAAGTCACAGGTTTAGGAAAAACCATCCACCTGTTTGGAAGAAATTGAAACTTGGTTTTGGGCGATATAACAATATGCAAAAGTTGCTCAACTCATATACCACAATGCCCCCAAAATTAGGTATTCATGCCTATCCAACCAACAGATAACATCCACCAAGATGCATAAATACAAAAGTTCTAAGCTTGTCATTCAATTTTCCAACTTCTCCAGTAATCAGAACTCTATAAACCGCAAAAAGCAAGCAAAGATGGCAAGAAGAAAGTTTTAAATTTATAGCCTATCACTTAACATCAAACACCTTCGGCATCTACTAGATAGAAACAATAGTACCTGAACTTCAGGACTTTCAGAATAGCAAAATATAAAAGTTTAAACTTTTAAAAAGGGAGTATCTTTTCACTTTTCAAACGTATTATAACTTCAAGCCAACTTCTTGGAAAATTGTCCACCAAGTATATGACAACAAAGTGGAATAAAAGAGGTCAAACTTCTTAAATAAAAGTTCCTGACAACAAAAATGCATGCGAAATTATATCAACCTGAGAGGCACAAAATCAGTGGTGCCCCAACAGTCCGATGCCCATGGAAGTCATTGGGCTCAAAAAGACTCGCCATACAACATGTACGAAATGAAAAAGAGAATATTGATGTTGTACACCGCAATCGGATCAATATAAACAAAAAAACCTAGGAAATTGTTGAACAGAAATGCCAAGTCTTTCGTCGAACCTATATCGCCCACCCAAATTCCAGGAAGCAATATATAATCAAATTCAAAGATGTTAAAACAACCCAAAACCGTCAAAATTCCAAAAGAGGATAACGAGGAAAGAAAGATACCATAGAAACAATTAGCTAAAAATATCAAGAAGACATTTATTACGGTCGTTTAATAACCAAACAATTCAAACCCAAAGAAAGTCCTCCGCGAGATCCAATCCAACAAAATCCGATCCAAACCCAGAATCAGAAACACAAAATTCATCTTAAAAAACACAAATATGCAAACAAAAGTGAAAACTTTACAAGCACAAGAGAACCAGTGGAACATGAAGCATACTGATCAAAGCAGACAAGTGAAGGAGAAGGACTGCGGTACTCGAATCACAAGATCAGACAACAGAGGGCGAAAAGGGAGATGACAGATCCATGTTTGTGGGTTATGTGTCGACTGTCGAAGGTTTTGGCTTTCCCTTTTTTTCTTAATTTGTTCTTTTTCTGGTTGTCCTGCTTTCCTTTTTTTTCCCCCCTAATTCTCGTTTCCTCTCTTTTGCTCTCTTTAACAATTTAAAATTTTGTTTTCTGCCTTGTCATCTCATCTAGTAATTGGTTGTGTTGTGTGCTCTAATAACTAATTATTGTGTCCTTCAACGCAAATGAAGTCTCATGCATACCCCGGATTTTAACGGACTACAACTGAACCGGTGAAGTAATCGTCCGATTATAAACAATTAAGTGATTAGAGTAATCTACACACACCATTAGTTTAAGGCCTTGTGAGTTTTTCCCATTGCAATCGGTTCATTTGAAGGAAATCTTGAAATTTATTAGGGGGTAATAGTAATACTCTTTATTATTTACGAAGTTTGCGTTTAAGGTTCTAAAAGTCTAAAAATGAGGAGGCTGCTTTAGGGATTAAATTAAACCCCCCTAGACTTGGACTCAAGTTTGGATGGCCAAAAGGATGTAAATGCTTTTCAAGGACTCAGAATCTACACAGGTTGTTGGATTCATAATTATATATTAAACGGGCAGAGTCTTTTGAATTATGATCTTAAATATGGGATTTCCGGAAACATCAAAATAGAAATGACCTCTCCACTTTTCCTCTTTTTGAGCTACCACCTCAAAAGAATAATAAATTTAAACTTAAGTTTAATAAAGTTTAACTTTCCTTTACTATTGTCGATCGAAAAGTTCGTTTATTCTTAAACACCTTACGACATTTATATTTAAGTGTTTCACTCATTCTTAATTTACAAACATTTAGCATAATTCAACCAAATAAAATGAGCAAGAGAGATACGATATAGTCAACCTTTTATTGATTTATTCACTAAAAATATTACAAATCATTCAAGTTACTTTTAATTTAAAACATTCTATAAACAATTGCTCAAAATATTTCTAATCAAATTTCTTAACACCAACTTTCTATAGAATACTCAACTCTCTTTATATATGATTAGAGGTTTTCAATGTTACAGTAAATGTAAAAGATGCATTTAAATAGGCTTAGGGACCAAGTAAGATATCCTCCCCATTTTCTCTACTAATCTTCCGAGTTTGTAGAGAGTTGTCACTTCTTTCACTAATTCTACCAAGTTATTGCTAAATATACCTTCTTGGCCTCTAGCACCTTTTAAGTACACGGAGAAAATGTTCACTTCGTTGCCACATCATCCAACCGCTTGTTCACTACTCGAAAAAGTGCCTCGTACTTTTAAAATACTGCTTATACTTCATTTACCCATTACATCATATTCTTATCTTATGTCACCACATCATTACATTTTAAAGACAAGTTCTTTGATAAGTCTTTGGTTTCGACATCTTAAATTATCTTTGTGCATGTTCCATCTAAGCATATTCATGTTGCATTCAGATTGCCTTATGACTTAAGTGACTGTATAATATACCTTTCAAATTTACATAACTTCAAACTTTTCTATTGCAATCAAGTGCATTTGCACACCCTCTTATTGCACATATGGTATTTAGTATGAAAGAAATTCGATAACAATTAACTCAATATCTAAACCAATTAATAATGTTCTTCATAATATCATAATGCTAGCTAGAGAACCATTCTTCACAAAAGTTAACAATCCTAATTTTTTCCTATTACTAGGAGAAGATGAAGACTTTAAGTAGTAGGTTACCTTAAGTTGTCAAGACTTAGGCTTACATTTGATTTCCATAAAAGTTAATGCTATTATGAGAGGCATTCATATGGATACATCTTTTTTGTATGTACGGGTACTTTTTTTTCGAAAATATATGTGTGTGTATATATATATATTGAATTTTGATATTAATTCATCAAAAGTCTTAGGGAAAAGGTTAATTACATCAAGATTAATAGCATTATTTAAAGATCATAAATAAATATCAAAATTTTCGAAGTATAAGAAATTTAATAAAAAGTTTCTTTTAAGTGAAAAATTAGAAATTCATCAATATTTATAAAAATATATACAAAAATACTTAGAGAATACCCAACATCATTTGAAAATGTAGATTTCTAATTTTGTACATACAAAAAGATATTCAAAATTCAAAATTTTATTTTTATTTTTATTTTTATTTACATAATTGTAAAAAAAAATCTTTTTTATTAAACATCCCATTTTATTTTTTGAAGATTTAAAAAGTATTTTAGTTTTGTTTTCATCTTAGTAGTCAAAATAGTAATTATCTTTTTTTATATCTTCTATTTTTTACTTACCAAATATATTTTAGTAGAAAATACAATACAAACTATCTTTTTCAAAGCTCATGACAAACTTTATATAATTTTCAGTAGAAGAACTCTCTCTATCTAAGCCCTCATCATCAAAATTGTAAAATAATCATAAGTTTTCTTATAGAAGAGTTTCTCACGCTTGAAAACTCAAAATTTAAGATATCACAATTATATTTTTCTTGTTGTCTTATATGAATAAAGGCTATTTATACTTGTTTTTAGTCTTTTAGCAATTGTTAAGGTTAAATCTTATCATACTAAAAAAAATGATAATATGTATTTAAAACTAGAAACAATGCTTAGTTAACCAATGAGCTACATATCCCATATTTCAACTAACTAACCACTATAAGATATATTTAATTCATATATAATTTGAATGTTATTCGTATCATTTTTTATTTTATAACTATTTCATTAAGATTTGTTGCTTATTTATTATATTACTATTTATTTAATAGAAATTTAGTCGCATAGAAATTTCATTACGAATCGAAAAAAATTGTCTTTAGGAGCTTAAAGTTAAAAAAAGCATTAAGGCATACCAAAGTAGTCATTCCACCTCTTAAACCTCCTTTAACCTACTTCATCAACTCTAATGGGGATACAGATAGAAAGTTAAATTGGTTTGAGGGAGCAGGCAACATTTAAATAAAAAGAGAATCAAATTAAGAGAGGGGTATCAAAATTTTTAGGATAAAAACAATAGCTATAATGCTTTGATTTTGACATGTCATATACTGTTGGAAAGGTTTCCGAGAGGTAAATAATTTGTCATATAATGTTGTTGGATTCCAACGTTGGACAAGCTTACAATTATTAGAAGAAGATTAATGATGAACAAAGACTCATTAGTGCTTGTAGCCCATATTAGGTCTTGTTGCCTTTTGATTGTTGTTGGACCAAAATAAGACATTTCTCCATCTTTCCAACTTCATATTCGATACATATACAAATATGCCTGAAGGTCAAAGTCTAACAAGAAGCCTATAATGCAATAGTCTCTAAGCATTATATAAGTTTGAAAGGTGTCATAATCCCACAAAACTATATATGAGAATTTCATCTCGTACAGATCAACTGATAAATCACAATTAAAGTGCTCAACTCATAAATCACAATAAAACTAATCACTATTCTAGAGAATGAGTTCACTTTTTACCTATATTCTTATCTCACCAAAATATTATGTTTTCTCTCTCTAGTTCTTATAGACTTTATTATTAGAGAACAAATATCAAAAAATATACTTAGTTTTGTAAGTCTACCAAAAGAACATCTCAAGGTCGATAAAAAACCTTCAAACCTTGTAAACATAGGCTTAGAGAATCTTTATACTAAAAAAACATACTTATTATTTGGCACCTATGGTGGGACTATGATTTTTTATTTTACTAAGCATGCAATTAGCAATCACAAAGTCACATGTCACAACATTGATAACAGATAAAACCAACACCACCTCCTCTTATTCTTCCTTCTTCATAATTGCTCTTAGACTTGCTTCTTCCCCTACAGTAAATGCCTTATCACTTTGATTATGTAAGCCTCCCAAAAACAATTAAGAACATTCAACAACATTTATTCACTATATTCACAACTCGTCATTCCATGCTCGCACCAAAAAGAAACTTATAAAGTTAAGTTCTCGCACCGAAAGAAACCTATAAAGTTAGGTTCAAACCTCCCTTTGACACCCAAAAAATAAAATCAATACTAGATGATGCATGTCATAATGGATCCTTAATTAGAGAAAGAAAAGTAAATTTAAATAATTCTATAGCCCACCTATAAAACATCATCGTGGACCTAAATCACCTAAAATGTTATAAGAATAAAGTTAAGCGTTATTTTTTGTTGATTTTAATAGCCGCTTCACTAGAGTCGTAATATTAGAACCATTACCATCTAAATCCAAGCTATCACCATTAGAGACCTACAAAGATATAAAAAAATTTGTGCAACCATATCATGTGATTTTAGGAAGTGATGGACCTATATTTGGCATCATATGCAATAAATTGTCAAGCTTTTTACTTTACTTTAACAAGCCTAATGGGAGAATAACATCAAATCAATTCAAAACTTTATAGTAATCGACACATATCTTATAATTTCGTAGATTTGTTTGAGATAACACATAAATCAAAAGAAACTCTCTAAGATTGTTCAATTTGGAAGTAACACAAACGCTAGTCTCAATTCCTCCATTACAACCATTGATTTTGAGAAAGGGTTTAAATGAAATTATCATTTATGGAAATCCTTGTGGATGGAAAAGGCACATACCTTCAAAGAATTGTAAGGTAGGGTTAGAAGATTTATTGATTTGATGTCTCTAGATCATCTAAGTAAGTCCTGCAAACACAATTAATATCCTAGATATAGAACGAAGTATGCATTTCAAAATGAAGAAAAAACAAACTAATAGATTTGAAGGAGGAAGCAAGGCTATATAACTTATATATATATATATATATATATATAAAGCAGACTTAAAGGAAAAGTAGAAGTAATTGCAGCAAGTCTTAATTAAAAAGGTTTTGCTAAGGGCATTAAGGTGAAACCCATGACAAACATAAAATTGAAATGATTCTAGATACAAAGACAAATCATATTTGAGGAAGAGAAAGTGCAAAGCTTATGTAACCATCATAATGAGGTGAAATGAGTTGTGGATAGTGGAAGCCCTTTTTTTATTCCTTTTTACAAAAACTTTAAGGCAAACTTGAGTTGTAATAGCTTCACCTAACATCTTCTCTTTATTGGTTTTTTTCCATAAATTAAATAAGCTTAATAGTAAGTATTTCAATTACACTAGGATAACAATATCATAATCAAAGAACACTACATTTGGCTTAAAACAAACTATATTACAATTTAAATCATGAATCCTTGAAATTAAAGGAAAACTTGGCTTTAGTAATGTATATTCAATCCCTAAAGGGTCCTAGCTCTCTTTTGAGGCATAAATCTAAGGTTTAATGGCTTAAGGATGGTGATAGAAATTCTAAACGTATCCACAATACAATTTTAACTAGAAGAAATGTCAAAAAGTTAGATTCTTGATAAATTTAAATTATTAATCTATTTGGAAGTAATTATAATTGAAAAACATGGCCTTTAACTACTTCAAGAGCATAGTAAGTAAATATGATAAAAATTACACTCCTATATCTCGCTCATTATCTAAGGAGCAGACTAAAGATGTTTATCAAGCCTTTCACTAGTTTAAATATTAAAAAGTCCTTCTTCAACTTGAATCCAAGTAAGGCACTTAAATTAGATGGGTTAAATGCTCTTTTTCCTAAAAATCCTAGAATTTAGTTGACCATATATTATCCAAGATTATTTTGTAATTTTTTTCAATTGGTAAATGCTAAGAAAAATTTGCAAAATCTTTTTTCTCTTATTCCTCGTATTTCTTTCCTTGTTTAATATAGATTATAGGTCAATTTCATGTTGCAATGTCATTTATAAAATCATTTAAAAATGCTAACAACAAGATTAAAATCAATTATAAAGTACGTCATCGATGCCAATCAAGGCGGCTTCATATAAAGGACCAATCAAGGCGGCTTCATATAAGGGAGAAATATGGATGATAATATCTTATTATTATAAGGATCACCATAGGAAGAAAACACTCAAAATTGCTCCATAAAAATTGATTTTCATAGAGCTTTTGATTCTACTAGTTGGAAGTTCCTATTTGATACCTTATAAGCTTGAGCATTCCCTTACATGTTCACTAAGTGATGGAATAAATGCGTCATAACATCTTCCTTTAGTATTATGATAAATGGGGAACCTAGTCAAGTCTTTAATGAAGGTAGAGATTTAAGACATGGAGATCCATTATCTCATTACCTATTCACAACCTACATTAAATTACTTACAAGGCTTATAACCCACATTATTAACCAAAAAAGCAAATTCAAATATCATTACAAATGTAAGAAAATGAGGTTATTTAATGTTTCATTACTAATGAACTACTATTCCTAAGTGAGAATAACACTAAGCCTATCAAGACAATTATAGTTTATTTGCACTTCTTTAATGAGCTATCATGGCTTGTAATTAATTACAATAAAAGAAACATTTATGTATTAAATAACTCTTCTAATCTTGTATCCAACTTTCAGTAATTTGAAGACTCAAGCTTTAGTAACCACCATTAAATAACCTGGGTATTCCTATATCAGAAAAAAAAAGACTCGCTTTTAAGGATTATTAACCACTGTTCGACTTAATATATGGAAGATTATGAGAATAAAATAATCAGTTCCTTTCTTGTGTAGGCATATTAGAATTAACCATCTCAATACTTAATAACCTCTATATGTACTCACTTATTCCTCCCTTAAAACCTATTTAATGAAATTGAAAAAAGTTTTAAAGAACTTCCTATAAATAGGAGAGGTGAACAACCTAACTAAAGCAAAGATCAAATGTGTTAATATTTATGCTCCTAAAAAGTGAGCGAGATTATGTATAACCTTTACAAGGGCCATTAACAAGATGTTACTTGCTATGAGGATTTGGAAATTTTTAATAGACCAAGTGTACCTCTGGGTTAAATGGATGTATACCTAAATTATTAGATTTTATACCTCTTAAAAGAATAAACCTAAGCTTGATACTTGTTAGATCCTAACTAAATGTTGAAACTTGAGAGAAATTATTTTCTATGAGATGAGAAGTAGGATTGAGAATGACAAGTCAACCTAATTATGGTTTGACTTTGGAATAACTAGGGGACCTCTTCACAAAAAACCATAATTCAATAGCTTAAAGCGTACAATTCTTTGTCAAATAATAGTGAATGAGATTAATTCAAATACGATTTGGCATTACAACCTCATAAGTATTGATTGGTCATATTTTTATGAACATATTTAGTGTATTTTGTTTTTTTTTTATTTGAGTACTTTTATTGTTTCTAATGCTTAAGTTGTTCATATTTTGTTTTTAAGGTCTAATTCACTCATTTGAAACAAAAAGGAACAAATTTAGATTAGTTTGGAGCAATGTGGAGCTATTTTGACTGAGTTATGGAGTGCACGACAAGTATTTGGCCACATTTAAGGAGTTTAGGGGTGTGCTAGTTGATTTTAAGGAACACCCATACTGATGACTTGAGGTTGAAGGGGAGGAACTTGTCTCCCTTGCCATCTAGTCAGTTTCCAACTGTTTTCCATACTAAGGGACCAAATTATCCTCTACTAGATCATCACTGATATTGCTTATTTTTTATTTCTCCTTAGGCTGGTGTGGCTCATTTAAAAAAGATTGATTTGGAACCTTTGTAGTTTCCCTCCTGGCTTTGGTTTAACTCTTCACTTTATTCTTTATCATCCTACTCTAGTCCCATCAGTTCCATATAATCTCCTTTCTTAAACATTTTCTAGTTGGCTTCCACATCTTACCTTGCAATTTTAATGAAGGCTTCTAGTGATAGTTCACAACTACATTATCTTCATAAATTGTCCCAGTTAAGCCTAGCCTTATAACAGGTATTTGATTTTTTAATTCCTTAGAGATATTTATGTTAATATACAAACAAGCATAACCTAGTCTCTTCATTTTTATTTTATTTTCATCTATACATAAAGGTTGCACCAAGTAACTTGTTATCATACTCAATCCCTTGGCATTCCAATATTCTAAAGGGACATTGTACAAGTTAACCATAAAGAAATTGACTTGTGTTTTTCTTAGCATGAAAACTAGGTTACCACCTTTGAGGAAATAGAGATAGATTCATCACATGTAAAAGGCCTTCTTTTAAGACTTTAAGTGGATGAGCTTTAGAGGCGAAGGTGAACAGAGCTAAATTTTTATCAGCTAGTAAGACATCCACCATGTCTTTGTTCTTCCAGACATTGTTAGCCTATTTCTGCAGCACTGAAAATGGAGGTCTCATCTCCAAGAAGAAACCCAATGGTGAAGTTTCCTAGGTTCTTGCTCCCTTTTGAAATACTTCCAATCTAGGAGAGGCAACGACTTAACCATTTTCTTCTGTAGGAGAGGAGTAACAAAGTGTTGAGTGTTCATCCACACCAATAATCTACTTCTAGCCTTTCTTGACTTCAGAGGAGGATGATCCCTTTTCCAATGGTTCAAGTTAGGGTCAAGTGAATGGCTATGATATAGTAGCAAGGGAAATTAACTGGTGACTTTGCACAAAAATTTGGAGCTTCAAAGGTCTGCATTTTGTTCAAAGTTAGAAAGGAAAAGTTGATTAAAGCTGAAAAAATATTTTCAAAAAGTTGTTACCATAATTAGTAATTGGTTAAAGATTGGGATGCAAAGAAAACTAGAGGACCTAAATGCTCCTATTTGGAGCACTTAGAAAGAGGAAGAAGAAAGAAGGGTGGGCACTCAAGGAGGAGATAATTCAAGAATTATTGGATTGTTGGTATAAAAGAATGGAAGCAAAAACAAGAAATGATTGAATACGGTTACAAAATGAAGGATAAGGATGAACCGGCTCAAGGGAAAGGGAGGCTGAAGAGGAAACATGTTCTTTTGCAAGGAAGCGTGTCGATCATGTAGGAACCTTGGTTATGGTATTGTAAAGCCTTATCTTTTGTTGGCTTAATCTTTAAATTAAAAAGATCTTATAAGAATAAATTTTAACACAATTAATCTTAAATTTTTTACTTAAAATACAATGAAAATTTTTGAAATAAGATAATCATAAGGTTTTCAAGTAACATGTATTAAAATTTTCAAATTTAAAAAATACATTAAAGGGCTACAAAATGTAAAAAATAAAATAAAATAAAGTGTCTTATATGCACAAAAGGATTTATGAGAAAATCAAACAATGGGATAGTCTCAAAATCAGAGCTTCAGGTAAACCAATTAATATAGATTATTATTATTTTCACAACATTAATAAAATTAACAAGGTATTACTTTTTCTTTTTGGCTGTTACTCTCGTGCTTATATGACATAGGGTGATGCGAAACTGGCTTTAAAAAATGGGAAAAAAGAGAGCGGAAGGAAGTATGATGGATATAAAAACTAATTTCCAATCGAAGGTTGACCCTTCTGCCAGTCCTGGTCCTCCCTGTGCAGTGCTGTTCTTCATCTTCAGCCTTTTCTCATCTTAGATTCTATCACTACTTTTACATCCATATCTAAAAATCCATCGAAATTCTTTCATTCACTCTGATCAAAGTTCCAATTCAACACTGAAGGTCGTATCTTTGCCATCAAACTTCTTTTGGACTATCGAATCACAAGTCGCCGGAAGCGTATTTTCAATCTGCGATCTCTTACTTACGTGGGTTTTGCTTCTTTTCTTATAATTGAAATGATTGAAAAAAATAGTTTAACTATGAATTCGGGATTTATCTGCGATATAAAGTTATTCCCAGGAGTTGCTAGCAAATTCACAAATTTATGTAGATGGATTCGAAGATCGGACCTTTTCATTCTGGAATCTGAGATATGGATTCCTGGTATTGTTGTATTACTGTATTCGTAATTTCTCATCGTGAATTGAGACTTTAGACGATGCAGAAGCTCCTCGGCCTCCGTTGTCGTGTATTTCTATGCAGTCATGAAAATTTTGTGGAAGATTTTTTGACATTGATCCTGTGATTGCCAATATCCTTCAGCTTCAGTAAAGACAATTATAGTTTTTAATCTTATTTCTAGTTTGCTTCATTTAGAAAAGGATGGTCTTTTGCCTGAGAAGTGAGAGTTAACTTCCGATTCCTTGAAATGAGAATACCTGATTTGACTTTTCTTTTAATCACTGCACCTTTATCTGCAATAAGATTTAGACTACAATGTTTTCTGGTATCTGATTGACTTATACCTTTGCTTCATAAACATGAGCTAGATGATTAACTACAATTTTTTCTGGTATCTGTTTGACTTATACCTTTGCTACATTTCATAAACATGAGCTAGATGATTAAAAATCTATCTTTGTAGCCTTGTTTACTTGGTGCCAATCTTGCAAAATGCAGGTTTAAATGTAATGAAAATGAGGGTTGATTCAAGAGGCTTGAGGCTATTGGAGTCAACTAATGTCCAATCCTTTCTGTATGTGGAGGGAAGTGAATCCTAGGTCCTTACTGTTTGGTCGTTATCAACACTCACCTTACGGAAATTTGAAGTGTGGGATCCGTTAGTCAATCACAATAAATGGCTGAAAATCGGAATGCTACTTCAAAAACCCAAAATAGCAAGCTTGTAGGATCCGGCAACCCTTATGCTATAAATTTGGATAATTTCTCCAAACGACTCAGATTGCTATATTCACATTGGAAAGAACACAAGACTGATCTATGGGGTGGTTCCCATGCTCTTGCTGTGGCAACACCTCCAACTTCGGAGGATTTGCGCTACCTGAAATCATCAGCACTCAATATTTGGCTGCTTGGTTATGAATTCCCGGAGACCATTATGGTCTTCATGAGGAAGCATATTCATTTTTTATGCAGCCAGAAGAAGGCTTCTTTGCTTAATGTTGTTAAGAAAGCTGCTAAAGATGCTGTTGGTCTTGAAGTTTTGATCCATGTTAAATCCAAAGGTGATGATGGAATTGTATTGATGGACAGCATCATTCGTGCTGTTCACTCTCAATCAAATGTTACCGGTCATGGTGTACCTGTTGTGGGATACATGGCCAGAGAAAGTCCTGAAGGCAAGCTTTTGGAGGCATGGAATGAAAAGTTGAAGAATGCAAATTGTGATCTAAATGATGTAACTAATGGGTTCTCTGACTTGTTTGCTGTCAAAGATGACATTGAGCTCACAAATGTGAAGAAAGCAGCATTCTTGACTTCATCAGTTATGAAACAGTTTGTGGTGCCAAAGCTTGAAAAGGTCATTGATGAAGAGAAAACAGTGTCCCATTCTTCCTTGATGGATGAAACAGAAAAGGCAATTCTAGAACCTTCAAGAATTAAGGTTAAGCTGAAGGCAGAGAATGTTGATATATGCTATCCTCCAATTTTCCAGAGTGGAGCAGAGTTTGATCTAAAACCAAGTGCGGCAAGTAATGATGAGAACCTTTATTATGATTCAACTAGTGTGATCATATGTGCAATTGGTTCTCGGTACAATAGTTATTGCTCCAATGTTGCTAGAACCTTTTTAATTGATGCCAATTCCACACAAAGCAAGGCATATGAAGTCCTCCTTAAGGCCCATGAAGCAGCAATCAATGCATTGAAGTCTGGGAACAAGGTAAGTGCTGTGTATCAAGCAGCACTCTCTGTGGTTGAGAAGGATGCACCTGAATTATCTGCAAATTTGACCAAAACTGCAGGAACTGGAATAGGCCTTGAATTTCGTGAATCAGGGCTTAGTCTTAATGCCAAGAATGATAGGGTTCTGAGACCAGGAATGGTTTTCAATGTTTCACTTGGCTTTCAAAACTTGCAGAATGAGACCAAAAAGTCAAAGACCCAAAAGTTTTCAGTTTTACTTGCTGATACGGTTATAGTTGGTGAGAAGGCTCCTGAGGTAGTGACTTCAAAGAGTTCTAAAGCTGTTAAGGATGTGGCATACTCGTTCAATGAAGATGAAGAAGAGGAAGAGCGGCAAAAATTCAGGCCTGTTGGTAGAGGGAGTGAATCCACTTTCTCTAAGGCAATTCTTAGGTCAGACAACCAGGAAATGTCAAAAGAGGAGCTACGGAGACAGCATCAGGCGGAACTTGCTCGGCAGAAGAATGAAGAGACTGCTCGGAGGCTTGCTGGTGTAGGTTCTGCTGCAGCAGATAATCGTGGAGCAGCAAAAACAATTGGTGATTTGGTGGCATACAAGAATGTCAATGATCTTGCTCCACCAAGAGACTTGATGATTCAGATTGACCAGAAAAATGAAGCCATCCTATTGCCAATTCATGGAAGCATGATCCCTTTCCATGTTGCAACAGTGAAGAGTGTGTCCAGCCAGCAGGATAGCCACAGAACATGCTATATCCGTATAATATTTAATGTCCCTGGAACTCCTTTCAGTCCTCATGATGCAAACTCCCTTAAGTTTCAAGGATCCATCTACTTGAAGGAGGTTTCATTTCGCTCCAAGGACTCCAGACATATAAGTGAAGTGGTACAGCAGATTAAAACCCTGCGTCGTCAAGTTACTTCCAGAGAATCTGAGAGGGCTGAGAGGGCAACGTTAGTTACTCAGGAAAAGCTGCAACTCTCTTCTGCTAAATTCAAACCAATTAAATTATTAGATCTATGGATTCGTCCTGTTTTTGGTGGTCGGGGAAGAAAGTTAACAGGTTCGCTTGAGGCTCACACGAATGGGCTTCGCTATTCAACTTCAAGGCCTGATGAACGGGTTGACATCATGTATGCTAATGTCAAGCATGCCTTCTTTCAGCCAGCTGAAAAGGAAATGATAACTCTTCTGCACTTTCATTTACATAACCACATAATGGTGGGGAACAAGAAGACAAAAGATGTGCAATTTTATATCGAGGTGATGGATGTGGTGCAGACAATTGGAGGTGGTAAGAGATCTGCCTATGACCCGGATGAAATTGAGGAAGAGCAGCGGGAGAGGGATCGTAAGAATAAAATAAATATGGAATTTCAAAACTTTGTTAACCGGGTGAATGATGTGTGGGGGCAGCCACAATTCAAAGCATTTGACCTTGAGTTTGATCAGCCTCTGAGAGAGCTTGGTTTCCATGGGGTTCCTCACAAGGCCTCTGCTTTCATGGTTCCAACGTCAAGCTGCTTGGTTGAGCTCGTAGAGACACCTTTTGTTGTGATCACCCTCAGCGAGATTGAGATAGTGAATCTGGAGAGAGTTGGTCTTGGGCAGAAGAATTTTGATATGACTATAGTATTTAAGGACTTCAAACGAGATGTCCTTCGGATAGACTCTATTCCCTCATCGTCTTTAGATGGAATCAAAGAGTGGCTTAACACAACTGACCTCAAGTATTATGAGAGTAGACTAAATCTGAACTGGCGGCCAATTCTTAAGACCATCACTGATGATCCCGAGAAATTCATAGAGGATGGTGGCTGGGAATTTTTAAATTTGGAAGTCAGTGATTCAGAGTCTGATAATTCAGCAGAATCAGACCAAGGGTATATACCCTCAGATGTGCAGTCAGACTCAGTTTCTGATGATGAGGATGATGACAGTGAATCATTGGTAGAATCTGAAGATGACGAGGAAGAGGAATCTGAGGAAGATTCAGAAGATGAAGGAAAGACCTGGGAAGAGTTGGAGAGAGAGGCAAGCTATGCAGACAGGGAAAAGAGGGATGACTCAGACAGTGAGGAGGAGAGAAAGCGAAGGAAGATGAAGGCTTTTGGTAAGGCTCGAGCACCAACTCGAGCTCCTGAAAGAAGAAATCCTGTTAGCAGTCTCCCAAAGAGACCAAAGTTGCGGTGAGCAAAATAGTTTTTCCTTCTTTAGTCCTTTATTATTCCTAGAAAAGCAATATCTATAGAAGAGAGGTCTGCTGCAGCTAATGATGATTTGTAATCAAGCATTTGCTAATTCTTTAGATGATAGCCCGCAATCAAGAATGTAAATGTTTTGTAATGAGATTATCTTTTGAAAGAACCGGATTTGTATCATATCCTAATTCTTGAAGAGGCTTGACATTTTTATGGAGTTGTAGAAAGCACTTTTAGATGCAAAACAGTGATTCATGCTTGGGGCAGCCAATCATACAATACGATTGTCCTAAAATTTGCCGGGAAGAGGATAAACCAGTCTTTTACGACCTTATAATGTCAGCTTGTCTTTCTTTATATACAATTATTAGGTATGATCGCAGTTAGGAAGAAAGAACATTTTGTGGTCTTGTGCTTTTTTCCAATGTTCGTGTGGTTGTAACATAATGGCCAGGCATTAAAGCAAAGGGTTGCAAGGGGAGTGCGATCTTACTGCCTTTGTTTTAGTCATGCATCCATTGAACTAGGCAACTTCTGATATGAGTGGAACACCCACGAAGTTGAATGATAGGATGGCTTGGGTTATATGCTGTGGAGTTGATGCCTTTATGCAGTGATACGAATGTGAAGCAGGTCCTCGTTTAGAACTCATATGACCATTGGACTAACGGGTTCTTTTAGGGCAAATTACTTTTGACATACAAATGCTTTTATCTATGTATAAATCTAAGGAACTGTAAACAGTACATTTCTATGTAATCTTCCCTTGTAAAAGAGCAGAAGCTAATTTTGGAAAAGTGTGACGGAAACTTGACCAAACAAAGTTACGCCAAAGTGTCTTCTATAATAATATCATCAATTCAGGTAACCCACTATAAAAGAGCAAGAGAGTTAAGGATACTGCAGACACAGAATTAAATAATTAAAATTTAAAATAGATTGCTTGTTTCTACTAAAAATATATGGAATGGAGATTCAAAATAGTAAGCTACTTGAACACGCTTGATAAAAATGAAATAGCAGTATTTTTTGTTAGATGATAAATATGAGGTTCTTATGTAATAAGAAAAGTGCTATGTTTTTTATAAATGAAATTATTAAATTCAAAAAAAATTCAACAATTTGAAAACTTTTATTACGATTATGACATTAATTGGGTGAGGTTGGATTTGGAAAATTTGAAGAAATAAAGGTGTAGAAGTTTTGAAAGTATTGAAAAGAATTAAAATGGTTTTTATCAAGTGTTGAGCAAGTTTTATATCTAATAATAAAACTCTCAATATCCGTAAACATACGAATCATATCTTGTAGTATAAGGGCTTATTGTTCCTGCAAGGATTATACAAGAGTTAACAATTTGAACCAAATTTTGTCTAAGATATTTAGAAATTGATATGAATTAAGTTTAAATAATTAGAAATTTTAAACAAATATTAAAACAAAGCAAATAAGTAAATAAACAATGAGTTGCCAATAAAATTTAGGGTTTGATCAAGATGGAATACTTAGGACTTATTCTTGTCTTATTCTATTTCCTTTAATCTTGTTGAATCAACTATGTCTTTTATCCTAGCTTTTCAAATGTATTGACTACTCTCTCTCAATATCAAATCAATTAACCCTAATTGAATTCAAAATTTCTAGATTTACAATCTCTCAATTCACAAAACTTTCCTTAACTTATTCAATTAGATCTGAAGTTATCTAATAGATAATCAATGTTTTAACCAAAATCTCTCTTCGATTGATAGTTAATTTGATAATTGTGGGTTTATTAAACTGTCAACTCTCGTTGTACAATCTAACACTGATTATTTTTGACTCACTCTCTTAATTTTTTGTCAAGTTTATGCGTGAACAAGTATCACAAACATCCAGAAATATATTAAATTCAACAATGAATAAAGTAACAAAATAATTCCATAATAAATCATAATCTGCAATTTAGAACTCCATAGACATGTTTAACATCTTAGAATTCAAATTACACATCAAGGATGATGAAAAAACTAAAGGAAAAGAAGAAAAACACTATTGAAGCCTTAATCTAAAAAGCTGGAATTCCCTGAGCTCTTCTTAATCTGACCACATTTGATCCACTTTTTGATGTTGGTTGCTATGTTTTTTGTTGTGTTTTACGTTCTTATATATTGTATTAGGCTCTTGGGGTCATGTTTAGGATATTCCCACTTTGTTTGGTTCCAAAAATAGCCTTACCTTTAAAACAAATGAAAAAATTTATGTCTGGAAACTCTCGTGGCACGATCGTGTTCTATTTTTTTCCTCTCTGGCATGATTGTGTTCCATGAGGCATGAGGCTATTCATTCCTATGTAAGCTGTGCATGATCATGCTCTAAGGTGGCACGATCGTGTCCTACTTCCAGCTTCCTCCATCTTCTTTATTCTTCAATTTCTTGATTTCTAACACTCATAAACACATTAAACAACTCATCAAACAAAAAATTGAGATTGAATTCATGTTCTAAACCACACAAGTACTTATAACATAAACAAACACATGCAATAACACAATTCTAAACCTATATCATCTAAGAAATACTTAAAAACATACTAAAACACCTATCAAAACACATTATAATCTATACCTATCAACATCCCCACATTTAAACTTTTGCTTATCTTCAAGCAAAGACAAAACACAAACAAATAAACCAAACACAAAAACATATAATCACACATTCATGTAATATGCAATAATGAGGTAATGATATCAAATCTTATGGAATTAATTTAACCACAAACATCAATCATTCAAAATATGCCAACATACTAACCTATTCCTTTCATGTTTAAGTACTTTAGATTGAATATACATAGAAATAAAAATATTAACACCCTATACATTCACCTATGACACTTGTACACATACATTCATAATTAATCATTGAAAAATGCAACTATCACTAAGTATCCTTTCATGAAAATTTTTGTTATTTTCAAAGATCAATAGGTTTTATTTATTGAAACATCATTTTTTAAAATTTTCTTTAACATTAACCTAGTCTTTTTTTTAAATGAAGACGAACACTTTGTCATGAATATCCCCTAAATACTCAATTAGGTCACTTTTTTATTGTTTAGCTTGATTGGAATATCATTCTAGACTTTTGACGTGATGAAAAATATTTTGCCATGAATTCCCTTGGTTATTCAGCTATATCACATTCTCAACTAGCTACCAACTCTATTTTTAACCCAATTTTTTTCAAAAAGATCCAACGGAATAGCAATTTATTTAACACACTTTTTCTTTTCTTTTCTTTAGTTTCTTAGCCTACATCATTTTTTTAGCCAATTATCCTCACAAAAGGTTTCAATTGATTTATAATTATAAACATATAAAACGAATTTCCAAAGTGAACAAAAACATTCTAATTAACATGGATATTCATTTAAAGATACCTAAAACGTAAAATTCATAAATCAACATACCTTTACAAATTAAACGAATATGTTCAAATGTAAACTAATTCCATCAAATTTTTGCTATTGACACATTTACTCAATGCACACATATGCAACAAAATGTTCACACTATGTCAAACTAATACGAAAAGCCAACAAAATATGACATGCAAAATTCACACTCATATGACATGTTAATGCATAAACATCTTCACACTAAGACAACACATTTTTCTCAATGTGAGAAATCAAACAACATATAAAAAAACCAATAATAAGAAAGAAGGATTGGACCAAAAACCACTTATGGAGATTGAGGTGACGACAGTGTAGGTGAAGCAATTTGAATACCTTAAGCAGTGCAGCACTTCAAAATCTCCTTGTGTCGCATCGCTGTCTTTGTTATTCTCATGTTATCTCCTTTATGTGTGCCTTTATGGTATTCATACACTCCATCACAAGCGAGTTTTTTTTAGAAACCAAATTGAAGACCTTCTCCCAACCTTCCTCTCTCATTGTCCCCTGTTTCTTCACTTTTCGAGACTTGGTGTTGCATTGGTGTAAATCTCTAACTAGCTTGTCTTGTACTATTTTTCACATGAGTTTTAGAACTGATATCTTGGAGTTCTATGTGATGGACTGGCAAGATCTCAGCTCTCCTTAAGTGAGTGTGATTAAGAAACTCGAGAAAAACAATAGTTAGTCCCTCAATAGGTACACCATAATAAATAGCAAGCGTGATAACAAGTTAACCCATGCCAAGATGACTACTTTTCTTTTTAAGAGAAGTAGCTATAGTATTAAAAATATGGGTTGAACTACACACATTAACATTATTGTCCATGTACCACAATATGAATAAGTCTTTAACAGAACATTTGTTATTTTCAGATTTATCAAACGCAGTATGACACATAAATTTTTTATGGCAAACGGAGTGCCAAATAGCTCGAAAATTTTTTGTGAGACATGGAGCAATACTTTGCAAGAGCAAAGGTATTCGATTCGTAAAGATGTCAATCACTGCTATGTATATAGTGTAGGATGTAAAGTTATGGTGGAGAACGAGAACCTCCGACGATATCAATTTAGGTAAACCTCCAATTCACACTTGGAAGAAGATGAATAAGTAGATAAATGATCAATTCTTCCCTAACAACACTTCATAAATGATCAATTCCTCCCTAACAACACTTCATGGCTTGTGAGGGAAGCTTTAAAAAGATTAAAGCAAGACGTCTTGGTACTGATATGTAAGGAAATTCACATCTTTGATGTTGGATGTGTAAAACACGTTTGAGGGAGAAAAATTATTCAACTTCATAAGCTAATTGTAAGGTTCGACACAAATGGAACTTCAGAGGTAGAATGTAAAAGATCTCGCAAACGTAATAATGGCTACAGATGCCTTGGTGGATCTCCAAATGTTACCATTCATTCGAACTAGCAATGAGGGCAAGAAGAATGGTCAAACACAGAATAACTCGGAGAAAGGCAAGGAAAAGATAGGTGAATCTTCTTTATATAAGTCCAAGAAACAAACAAAATGAGATATTGTTTGTTTCATTTATGAAGGGTCACAATTTACTCGTGAATGCCCGTAAGTAGCAAGTTAATTCCATGGTCACGAAGGATCAAGGACAACGAGAGGATGAGTTAATGGAAGAAGTCTACCTTAATAATTAATGTATGTTAAACGCAATGGACCTTGTGAAGAAGCGTTCAAATAAAAACAAAGATACCCCCCCCCAAAGAAGGTAGATAGTATGTGGGAGATGTGCCAATGACTAAGGAGTCTTCAATTAAACCACATTCGGAGGAGTGCCCATAGATTATTTTGACGAGCGTGTAGAATTTATCTGGCCGGGATGGTTTGTTAACCCCTTAGCTCATGCAGACGTTTCATAGTTAATTGGAAACGGGCCTTGGGTGAAAGGTTAGCTGGATTACACGTATGATGGTGGCATGCAAGGCTTCCAAGGTAACTTAGCAAGTTAGATAAAGCATGGCGTGAATTTTTGTAGAGTTTCGAACCTTGTACGAGTTGACTTGGCTAAGGTTAGGCTCTTGATGGACTAAGGACTTATTGTATGCTCAGATGAATGGATCATGACTAATGAAATTGACACAAGTAAGAATTGGATTAGACTAGTGTACTATGACAGGCTTTGAGCTTGGATGACTCATCATTAACGGATAGAGATCATGAAGAGATCTTGGATGATGTAGTAAATAAGATCACAACGGATAAACATCATCTCTAAAGATAAAGACCATGTGAGGATCATCTAAAGATAGTGAATGGATCATTCATTGATGTAATCTTTTATCTTGTTAGTTGTGGTATAGCCATGGTAACGAGTACTGTACCGTATCGGCTGGAACATACTGTTCTGGCCACCAGCTGGTACGGTACTCATAGCCATCGGTACCGATGGCAGATACCGGTCGGTATCGGTGGTTTTCGGTCGGTACCAGCCGGTATCGGAAAATTTTTAAAATCCAGGGACCCATTTGCAAAATTGAAATTTTTTTTACCCTAAACCCCCCGACTCTTCACTCTTCTTCTTCGTCTCTCACTCTCACTCATCAGCCGCCTCTCCTCTCTTCTTCTCTGTTTGTGCCACGCCACCTCCTCTGTCGTCCTCGCGCCGCCTGCCTCACCGTCACCGTCGGGTCTAACCGCCGCCGCCTGCCAGTGCTCTCTCTCGCCCTCACCTCCTTCGCTGTTTTCATTCTCATTACTCCCTTCATCGTTGTTCCTCCACGTAGATCTGAAGAGGCCACCACATTTTCCGCCCGAAGCCGCCACACCGAAGCCACCGAAGACGCGTCTGATCTGTGCGAAAAATTCGAAGATCCACCAACTCACCAAGAGGTCCAACTGTTCGAAGCCACCCGAAGTTGGTCTTTTGATTTTGAAACTTATTTTCTAATTTTGAAAATGTTATGCTTAATTAAAATTTTTGTTGTGTTGGATACTTGGATTGGAAATTTGGATGATGTAGTTGTTGGCTGTTGGAGTTGGATGTCAATTTGTGATGAAGTTGGTTGGATGACGCCCAGTGTTGGCTGTTGGAGACTTGGATTGGATGATATTTTTTGTGTTGTTGCGTGATCTAGGAATTTGGAATTTGGAATTTGGATAGTGGATGTGGAATTGTGGATATACTGAATTGATTGGATTCGGTTGTGTTTGTGTAGATGTGGAATTGTGGATATATTGAATTGGTTAGGTTCGGTTGTGTTTGTGAATGAAATTATTTGGTTTGAGTTGGAATGTGATCTGAAATTTTGACTATTGAATTGAATTGGTTGTGTTTTGTGTACCTAAAATAAATATCATTTGTGTTGTTTGGTTCATGGATGTTTGGTTTGGAATTTGGTTTGGTGTAGTTAATATGATATAGAAGTATTTGATTGTATATTGTTCAATGCTAGCACAAGTTATATTTTATCGTATGCTTATATAAATAAATATTATACAATATATATGGTTACATGTATAAGTAAATATATACGAATATTTATATTTAATCAAAATTA